>VZZY01016710.1:6441-41186 GCA_013400335.1 Eurystomus gularis
GTATATACTGATTAAAAAGATGGAAAAAAAGGTCAGTCTGGGGTTCTGTATGAGCTAAAGGGTTAAAAACTCTGTCCCAGTATGGTTCCCTTAATCAACAGCTCGAATTCTTAAAATGTAGACATAATTTAAATAGAAAGTAATTTGTTACACTGGCTTGGGGAAATAGACCCTTTTCCTGCTGCGCCTTTGGCTCCCTGGTGTTTCCTGTCTATAAGGGAGCTAATGAAGTTACGGGCTTTGAATTGTAGGAAATTCAACAGCAGAGGGCAGCGCAGAAGCTCACCTTTGCTTTCAACCAAATGAAGCCAAAATCCATTCCATACTCTCCAAGGTGAGTGGCTTTAAACTTCCATTATGTTGCATGCTTTTGGCACAGAAGAATGCCTGCAGGGTTGTTAACAGATGGATCAAGTATATTAAGGTACTGATATGCGGATAGAAGTCTCTGAATGTTACTATGAATGTGTCAAGCAGGTTTACCCTTGGCAGCATTTTCTATTGGTAATTTTTGCACCGTTTCTAGCCTGGTGTGATAATATAAATCTCTTTGTTATAATAGTTTCAAATTATTTAAATTATTGGTAAATCAAAAATCTACTAGTAATGATCTATTTGTCACTTTTTTTTGAAATACATTTAGTAAGTATGCTTTTCACTAGGTTCCTGGAAGTTTTCCTGTTATATTGCCACTCTGCTGGCCAGTGGTTTGCAGTTGAAGAGTGCATGACTGGAGAGTTTAGAAAATACAACAACAATAACGGTGATGAAATAATTCCAACTAACATGCTAGAGGAGGTTATGCTAGCTTTCAGCCATTGGACATACGAGTATACAAGAGGAGAATTGTTGGTACTAGATCTGCAAGGTAATGCCCTTATTTTGAAATTGGATTGGGGTCAAGGTAGATCTATGTGGGTTTTTCTTTTGTGATAGTGCTTTATTAAGAATTCACATGCTTGTAATAAATAACAAGCGTTATTTAGCGCTAAACCTAGCTAATCTTAACCTATGGTTGTCCTATTTTAATCATAAAATCTCTTAGGTTGGAAAGGACCTTTAAAGATCAAGTCCAACCATTAACCTGGCACTGCCAAGTTCACCAGTAAACCATAATCTCTAAGTGCCACAGGTCTTTTGAATATCTCCAGGGATGGTGACTCAACCATTTCCTTGGACAGCCTGTTCCAGGACTTGACAACCTTTTTGGTGAATAAATTTTTCTTAATATCCAATCTAAAACTCCCCGGGCACAACTTGAGGCTTTTCCTCTTGTCCTGTGGCTTATTACTTGGGAGAAGAGACTGACCCCCACCTCGCTGCAGCCTCCTTTTGAGGCAGCTGTAGAGAGCAAGCCTCTTTTTCTCCAGGCAAAACAACCTCACGTCCCTCAGCTGATCCTCATAAGACTTGGACTCTAGACCCTTCACTGTCTCTGTTGCTCTAATATGGCATTAAATCTTACAGCAACACAGGGAATATAAATATATATATCTTTTCCTAACAATATGCACCATTAAAAATGCTATTTTATTGGCACGTTTGTGTAGTGCCAATATGGCAACTGCGTTTATCCTGAATTGTGTTAGATATTCTGGCTGTGAGCACTGTATAGAAAACTTCTTTCTCCTGGGTGAAAACTAAAGTTGGGAGTTGCTGTTAACAGCAGGCACATGTACTTCTCAGATTTCTTCCACCTATTTTTACAAAGTGCTTGTTCAGGAGCAATTCCTATAGGGGTGGAGTATCACATATCATTTAGGTTGGGGTGTTGGGGTTTTTTTCTGCTTCTGTTCTTGGGGAAGCTGAGATGTCACAGCTAAGGATGCCAAGGCTTTTCAACATTCGTGCATTTATGTAATGTATCAGATTTAACTTTTTCTTCTTGTGCTGTCTGAAGGTGTTGGTGAAAATTTGACAGATCCATCTGTGATAAAAGCTGGAGAAAAAAGGTGAGGTTAAAGAAGGATTTAAAGAAAAGCGCTATAAAATTTTCATCAGAAAACACATACAACCCATGTTTATGTGCACTTTATTTCCAAGGTCATATGATATGGTGTTCGGTCCGGCCAATCTGGGAGAGGATGCAATAAAAAACTTCAGAGCAAAGCATCACTGTAACTCCTGCTGCAGGAAACTGAAACTTCCTGGTAAGAGTTGCTGTATTTCTTCTTCTGAGACATTCACGTAAGGCAATGTTGTATGATAGGTGATGAACTATGTCATGCTGGGAAAGTGGAATAAGAATGAACAGCAGTTTTGTGATTTTCCTTGTAAAGCATCTTGCCATTTTAAGGTAATATCCCAGATGAAGTAATTGAGAATGTCTGTGTGTGCTATATCCATATGCACAATATTTGAGGAAAATAGACTAGATTCATCAAGACTTAAGAAGATACAGTAAAAAAATAATTGGAAAAGTTCCTAGAAAAAAGTAGGAAAAGCAGGTCAAGATGATTGCAGTCAGGCTTTTTAAACAAAATGGTGCCTATGTTTGGTTTGGGGGGCTTTGGTGAGTTGTCTTTGTGTGTGATGGAGTTTTTGTGGTTTGGTTTTGTTTGTGTTTTAAAACAAGTCTAGGTCTGCAGAAATTCATTCTGAAATTCATTTTTTTCTGGAAGTTAAATTTTCAATTCCAAATTTTTTTGCTGCATGGACTACACCATGCTCATCTTAAACCTTGAAATTATTTCTCAGTATGAGGCCTTTAGACTCCAGCAGAGCAACATAAGGAACTTACATGATTCCTGCCTGTTTCATGCTTCTCCTCCAGATTGTTTCTCATGTGAAGAGAGGTCATTTATTTTAAATTTGAGTTGTAAATCCTGATAACATTAAAACAGATCATGGAAGGATTCTTTGGAAAGTTGATTCAATATTTGCTTAGTATGTATAAAATAATTTTGAGGTTTCCATCACTTTTAAAAGCAGAGCTTCAGGCTTTGATTACATGTATGACAAAAACATCCTGTTTTGACACAGTGCATGTTGAGGGATTCTTCTTTATAAATTTTTCTTCTCTATAAACCCAGTTCTTCGAAAGACCCTATGCCCCATTGATTCTAGTAGCTCAAGAAATAGCAATCAATATGACTTGGTTTTGTTTGTACAGATCTGAAGAGGAATGATTACACACCCGACAAGATCATATTTCCTCAGGATGATTCCCCTGAATTGACAATTCAGCCTGGAAGCTGCACCAAAGAGTCTGATTCAGCTAATTCTATCCGTCTGATGCTCTAATAATGTGACCAAATCAGTGGCTTCATCCAAACTTCATAGAATGTCACAAAGTTGTCACTTCTCTTTCCTTCACTATAATTAAAAGAAAGATATGTCAAATCCAGGATTGCTGTTTTATAAGTGGAATTTTGGCTGGTTAATCTAAGGACCTAACAACCATCTGCAGAGAACAGCTTGGTGGCTGACCATTTTAAAGGTGGAATAGTGACAAGTATTTAAGATAATGTTTTTAAAGGGGCTTTTTAGCAGAAGGTTTTTTTATTATTATTATTATTTTGTTTTGGTTTAGTGGAAGATTTTCTCTCTGTAGTCCTGTGGTGTGCAATAAGCCTTCAACCAAAAGGATTTTGGTAGCTGATGTTTTAAGGTAAAGCATTTGTTTGTTTGGCAGCTGTCTTGCTGTCAGTCAGCAAAGGGCAGGAGAAAGCACCTACCTCTGTAATGCCAGAGTATTCTTTGAGTGTTTTTGGAAGTGTTCCACTAATGTTTTCTCACCAGATGTCTTTTAGTCTGGCCTTTTGAAGAGGACAGAGCCAAGTGAGGTGTATATATGTGATGCCAGTAGGCTGAGGTTGAAGGTAGGAACTTGATCTGTTCCAATAGAGAGAGAGAGAGAGAGAGTCTCCTGAGGCAGCATTCAGCTTCACGGGTGTAAAGCTGTTGTTTTAGGGTTTCTTTGTGGAATAGAGCCCTAATTGTGCATAATGAGATTTTTTGTTTCATACATTTCAATTTTATCGAGTCATCGTCAAATAGTAACAAAGCCATGGTAGACTGGTATAATCGTATTTAATAGAAGAAGTAGTATGTACTGGTCCAAATAAGTGGCCTTGTAAGAACACAAGTTGGAAGTGCTTTTCCTTGTACGTAATGACTGCTTCAGAAGTTATGCCTTCCAAAGATCTTGTAAAACCAGTATATCAAAACCGAATGTACACAACTTTTAAATGTATTTAAAATTGTGTAGAAAACATCTTTAATGTTATGTTATTTGTGGTACTTATTTAAGAGAGACTAGGGTTGGGTTAGTGTTATGTAAAGTACGGGAGATTGCAATGCACCTTCATGCCAATAAAATGTAATTTAACTGTCCCAAATATTGTTGAGCATTCAGCAAGAAAAAACTGTTGTCCAACTGAAGTTTCATGCTGCGATTTTTTTGTTATGTAGGTACTAATTTGTAATTTTTAATTGAAAGGGCAGTATATCGCTCTATAATTTTTTTTATTCCGTAGTGTATCTTATAGATACAGACCTAAGGCACGAACACAATAGCTGTTTAAATGGTGTTTTATGTTTGATGGGGAAAGGTAAAATGTTATAAGGATATAATACTGTATACATTTTGTATATCATTAAATCTTTAAAGAATCTAAAATAAATTTATTCTTGTTTACAGACTCCTGCTGTCCATCTTAGTCTGAAAGGTTATTTGGGTGAATGTAAATAACTCTTTTTGCGGAAAAGTAGAATTTGCCATGCTGGATCAAAGCAGTTGTCCACCTTTGAGGTACCTCAACTTTGGCTATCACCAGAAGCCAGGGGTTAAAAAAAGTGAAAACATAGTAGTCAAACATATGTGATGGGGTTAGTGAGTAAATGAGAAGAATATCTTAAAGCTCTTTACAATGTTGTTTTGAGTTAGGAGCTGCTTCTTGGATTCTTGACTGCATCCCCTTCTGTTGCTGAGAGGTAATGGGCAGTTATTCAGGATGCACTTAAACCCTTTTAATGCTATATTCTTAGCCAAGTAGCAGCAACAGTTAATCTGTAAGTGAGGCTGGCTTCAAATTGAGAAGGATTTCTGGAAGAGCTTCAAGTGTTAGGAAAATGTGACCAAATTCAGTGTATGAAATAGGAAAATGATTTGCAGAAAATTGTAATTAAAAGTTAAGAAACTTTTTGTTTGCTGACAAATACTTAACAATGCAAAGTTAATTTTTGCAACCATCATACCTATCTTCAGTAGTTTTGCCTGAGCCTCATTTCTTAACAAAATAAACTGTGACTTTTGTGTAATGGGATGTTTGTGGTAGTGGGGAGTGTTCCCTCTGCTCAGTGTTGCAGTGAAGCCTTTTGAAGCTCAAAAGGGATGAACAGGGTTGGGGAATATAAGTAAGACATGGAGTGGTTCACACTGTATGTATTTCCACACATCTTCCTGGCATGAGCACTAGCTTAATCTGTGAGACTTACAGCTAGAATGAAACAAGAAGAAAATGTCTAAATGGAGGGGAAGAAAAATTACAATTTTCACAAATTTTATCTTTCACACTAGCAGAAAAAAAATGGTAAGTGTAAGTGTCTTTCAGGGAAGGTACTGCAAAAATGTGGTAGCAAAGAAAATAAAAGTTGGTTTGAAGAATTAGCCTGACCACGTTAGGATAATACCATTTCCTTTGGATGTCAGGCTGTAGGAACATGAGGTACCAGTGTATCCTTTTAGAACCTAGTTTTTAAATACAGGAATATAATTCAAACCTCCTCTTAATTATTTTTAGTGAAAATCTGAAACGCTCAGTGACTTTCCCACTAAGAGGACATTTAAAGAATCTCTCATATAGGGAAATAGGTAAGCTACATGACTTTCCTTGACAGGTAGTTTTGATTCCCTACCACCGTCCTCACACTACTTTCATTGAAAGAAAAACCACTCAATAACAGATTAAACTGAATCTTATGTACTTTTAGACTAGTGTAACTTCTGTTTTAAAATGCACTTTAGTTTCCCCCAGCATCAGTATTTCTTTAAGCAAAAACCTCGAATACAAAAGTGTGCTGATCTAGTCTTTTAATTAATCCAGCAAATTGAGCATTGTTGACTGCTTTCTTGCAGTCTTCGGGTGCTGAAACATTTCAGAGAAAACCAATCCCGTATACATTGTGGCAAAACACACAAAGGTGAGTCTCCTGGGGAGCTGGTTTCCTAGCTGCTGCTCAGCAGTCATGCCCTTCAGAAAAAGAGGGATTTGGTTTTTAACCCTGTATCAGTGATTTCCTACAGTTTAATTCCTTGTGGCTACATCTCACTTAATGCCACAGCACTTAACACTGCAGGAGTTTGGAGGGGGGAAAAGACTACGGCTGAAAATTTGGTAGTAATGGTTCATGTTGAATGTTCCTACAAGATTAATTGGAAAAAAAATACTTTCTACAAAAATCTAACAGTGGTTCTGAAAATACTTATGATGATTTAATGTTTCTTTTTCTAATTCACAGTTTTCCTTGCAAGAAATCAATTTTGTGGTGAGAGTAATGGTAAGTTAATTCTCAGCCCCTGAGCTTGCAGTGGGTAGCACTGATGTGGATTTGTGTCGTGTTATGTTAAAATAGTAAATCAAGGTCTTTATTCAGATTCCACAAAAAATGGGAATAAGCATATGCTTTTTGTCATTTGCTAGTGACAAAAATGGTTCATGGGAAGACAGAAGAATATAATTTATATTGCTGGTTATCTTTCTGTGAAGGGATATTTGTAACTGCATGACAGGTAAGCTAGTGACCCAAAGCCTTGTCAGCCCTTTTGTACCCTAACAAAATGTGAAGCTACGCATTCCATCATCAAAACATTACAGTTTTGATTTTTGACTTTGTTTTTTAGACTGGAAAAGCTGCTAAAATGAAAGATAAAGGAGACACACAGAAAACAACACAAAGCATCAAAAATTCAGGTTTGCCAACACCAGCAAGGTGCGTGCAGTGGTCGACATGCTGGAGAGAAGTGACGCCGTCCAGAGGGACCTTAACAGGCTTGAGAGGTGGGCCCATGCAAACCTCAAAGTTCGACAAGGCCAAGGCAAGGTCCTGCACCTGGGTCAGGGCAGTCCTAAGCGCAGATACGTACTTCTTTTTCCTCTGAAGGGCTGCAGGAGTAAGCAAGGAGCCTTGGAATCCCAGAAACGTTGATGATGCTCTCATAGAAATGAGAACAAAGGCTTCATCAAAACAGGCTTTCTGAGAATTTACGGAAGTCCTGTACTTCTGTACAGACTAAAGGTATATTACAGGCTCCAGTCTATACCTACACAGAGTCTATATAAATACTCAGCCAGTGTAATGGAAATGTTGGGTCTATTTCATGATCCAAAGCAAAACAAGTCAAGTGCAGCTGCTCTGCAGCAGGCTTTTTGATAAATCTGCCACAGGTACTTGTCTGCATTTTACATCTAGCCCTTTGACAAAGTACCTCCATAAAGGACAAACAATTACAGCCCCCTGGAGGAAAATTTCATTGCTTTTCAATCTCATATTTTGTGTATTTGAACTGCGTAAATGTGCAGAAAGAGTCTGGATTGAATTCCTAGCTAGTTGAGATTCGTCAACAAACTTTTAAACTAGTATTTCAGGTTGGGAAAAAGAACCCTGTGAATATCCTTATGTATTGGTACATATTCAGGCATTTATATGTATTTATTGAAAGTTTTAGGTTTAACCCACAGGTTTATAATTTAGATTTTTAAAACATTTGAAACTCATGGTAAAGTATGTACAATATTACAATTCCATTTACAAAAATGTAGATTTGGAATAGAAGTGGGGAGTGTGTGTTTTGCTTTTATATCTCAGTTTGCAGATACAGTTTGGGAGATGAACAGCAGTGACAGCAGATAAGCTTGTCCAAAGAGTGTTGGGAGACATCCTTTGCTTGAAGCTTAACAAGTAAGATAATTAGGGATTTTTTTTTAATGGCTTCCTGGGCCTATTCTGTGAAAATCATTACTGCTGAAATTGTACGTTAAATAGAGAAAGCCTGCTGCTCTTCAGTGGTGTATGAAATTCAGAGATCAACGACGCTGTTTGTGCCACTACCCTTTTGTGTCCCAGGAACACTTTCTAGACGGCAATAATTCATCCTGATGTTTTGAGGTGGTTCCATCTTTTTATGGTCAACACCCTCAGTCATCGCTGACCTTCTGTCAGAGCATGGCAATAATAAATGCCAATACAAGTATGAGCACACAGCAGTACACATGGGTCAGGCTGAAACTCTCTGCCCAGCGGAACGGGTGGGTGTTCCCGGGGTTGTTCTGGGCAGCACGCAGGAAGGAGACAGGGGCAGGTCAGGGCAGGGCCTGTCCCTTAGGTGAGAACCAATGGGACAGAACGACGTCACAAAGTGATGGGGCAAGGGTAGCCCAGGCGGTGGGGCAGAACAGCCAGAACTGTGCTAGTTGGGCATCAAACTGGACGGAAGAGGTGAGGTATGAAGAAAAGAGGGCAAGAGGCCCAACTTCCTGAGGTGGGGCAAGCACGGGCTCCCTGTGAGGCTGCCAGGGCCTTCCCAGCCATCTTCCGTCCCTGACAGTCCCAATGTGTTCTCTTCTGAGTGGGCGCTTCTCAGAGGTGGCTCTAGAGGGAATTAAGCATCTTCACAGGAGACGTGTCATAGGTAAAGCTGTTTGGAAGTGTTGGCTCTGAAGTTATTGAAATTTAAAAGGAAACAATTTTGTAGTTATTTTGTAGCTATTAGATGATAGAAAAAGGTTGTCAGCCTGGGAGGTCTCCAGAAATGAGAACTCGGGCACATGTTGTTCAGCTGAAGGGAAAGAAATGGCTTATCATCTTGCTCTGCAGAAATTGTTGAGGTTTCAGAGTTTTTCCTTCTTCTGTGTAAGAATAAAGTAGCAGCCTTTAAAAATTCAAGAATGGCAGGGTTGGCAAGCACGTCCAGGTTGGGCAGGGTCTGTGTTCAGACCTCTCTTCTACCTAACTGGAGATGGGGACAGTTTGGTCCAGGACAGACTTGTGCAGCAAGAAAGCAAGCCTACAACTTTCTTAACGTGAATTAAGTAACGTTGTTATGGCAAAAGTCTAAAGAGCAAGCTGTTTATAGTAGCACCTGGATTGCAACCTATGGTTTTAGAAAATACGCAAGTACCAGACCACTGAGGAAATGAAATGCATTCAGCTGGGAGAAATTCTTAAGATATCTATTTACAGCTGGTTATAGTTTTTCAGTAATTGTGTATAGAGTCAGACTGAGTGGAATTTTAGGAGTAACTCTTTAAATAGCTCTTAATGATCTATCTCACCACACAGAGCTTTGTGTCTTTACCACTGCATTAGCTTGATGAAAGTAAATATGAATGTAACTTACAAAGAAGATCCTGAACCAACAGGAAATGTCTCCTCAAGACAGCACTGCTTTTTAAAACACACAGTACAAAAAGCACTGTGGCATTTCAGCGTTCCACTGTTGTGGGTTTTTTCCCTAGTAGGTAGAAGTATGACTCCGTTTGCTTGGAGGGTGTGAAATATTCCTGCCAGGAAGGGATGGAGAACGTGAATGACCAGCACCCAGGGCTCACTGGCCTGAGCAATCTAGGCAACACGTGCTACATGAACGCAGTTTTGCAGTGCCTCTGCAGCGTGCCACCGCTCGTGGAATATTTCCTCTCAGAAAAGTACAAAACAGCCCTGTGCAAGTAAGTTGATTTATTCATGCTACTTGTATTTTTCTGTTTGGCACTGCTGTTTTCCTTACAAAGGCTACATACTGCCATGAGAATGTCCGAGACAGCCACCTACCAGCTCCCCGCCAGGCAGTTATAGTCAGATTGGCCACAAGCTGCTTTCCTCTTCCTCTGAGACCCTGAGGCATTTCCTTGCTGGGTAACTTAAGCATTATACTCTTTTTGTCCCTTTGATGGTAATACCAGCTACTGTCATAGCTGTCTCGATGACAGTTCCTACCACTTTCTACATCTGCAGAGTCCCTAAACCACACGTTAGGCTGTCAGAGCTGTACTGCACCTGTTCTAAGTTTGTGTATTATGCTCCCATTTGAAGGTAGAGCCACCATCTTTTCACACTTAACCTGAAAGTTTCATGTTTATTTTTTCCAAGGGAGAATGGTGAGTCTGCGACTGCCTTTAGCTGGTTGATGTCCAATATGTGGCTAGGAAAGCTCGACTGTGTTTCCCCGGAGGTTTTTCATTCAGTCTTTGAGATGCGGCACCCAACTTTTAGCAAGACGACTCAGCAGGATGCGCAGGAGTTTCTGATCTGTGTGCTGAATGAGCTCCATGAGGCTCTCAAGAAGGTAAGAATCCAGTTGGGGTGTTTTGGGGACTTTAGTGTTTCTTCTTCACATTTTGTGATTTAACATTCCACGTAATAATTACCTGCCCTCCTCTTTTGAACTACATGATGTGGCTGCTAAAAATTGTCACTTTCTTCCTTTGTTTCATGCCCACGTACCCACATCTAATGCCCAGAATATTATATTTATGTTTAATTTCTCTCAGAAAAGTAATTTAGCTTACTCCGCGTGTATGACATATCAAGTAAAGTAATAGCGTTTTCGAGCCAAGTTCTGTGACAAGACTAACTTGCCTCCAGCACGTCGGCACTGGGCAGCCACTGTTAAAACCCGTGAAGATATTCTGAAGCAGCTGGTTACCAACGTGGTTTTTGTTTTGTTTTTTTAATTTTTCTGTATAGCCAAGCAAAAGACAACATTTTGCCGGTGCAAGAGAAAGCAGAGAGAGTGTCAGTGAAACATCTATTGTCACACAGTTATTTGAGGGACAACTCAGTTACAGAATCACATGTCTGGAATGCAACACCACCATTGACAGATGTGAGGGCTTCACCGTTCTTTCCCTGCCCATCCCTTCTAAGAGCGTGTGCTCTCTGCAGGTACAACTTCTAATACATTCCTGCTGGTTTCTGCTCCGTGTGGAAATAGGTGGCTTAGACTAACGTGTTATTAAGAAGATGCAGGTTTTTAATTACTTTGGTTTCCTAGGCACTAATGGCTGTTTTTGAATTGATCCTAAGAGAAGTGGGGTTTCTCTGCTGTCTCTGGGCTGCAGGGGCTGGTAAAGTTATGGGAGCAACATTCCTCATTTACCATGGGATGAGGGATATTAAGATTGTTCAATAGCAACTTTGAGGGTTTCTTTCAACTCACTGAAGTTATTTCCTCATTTGGGGGGAAAAAGGAAGCCAGTGCTGGCTCCTTTGTGTTACATCAGCCTTGCTACATCATGCTTTGATTGCAAAGAGAGCTCCAAACTATGGCAGACCTTTCTCTGACCTTGCTTAGGAGCTTCAAGGGTGGAGATCTGTTTGGTCAAATGATTCTTCAATTTTAAAATTTTTTTTCTTTCACAGGACTGTCTCCAATGCTTCTTTCAGCAAGACACACTGACTTCAAACAACCAAATCCACTGTTCCTGGTGTGGAACAAAACAGGACGCCGTAGTGAAGGCCACCATAACCCAGGCACCGCAGGTCATTATTTTTCACCTGAAGAGGTACAGTCTATATGGGATAGGACATGCTACTTCCTGGGATCTGTGAGATGTGAAGGACAGTCATTTGTGTTTGCATAAAAGGAAAAAAAAAATCACTGCAAAGAAGTGGTTTTAGTACTTTTGCTACCTGGAAGCTAAATGGGCGGTTACAGAAATATACCTGCCAGTTGTCTGAGATTTCAGGAATGCAAGGTGATCAGCTTTACTCTGTACTGCAGCCCACCACATTTCACTCACTACATTTGGGATCTCTTCTCCAAAGGGAAGAAAAACTCCACTGAGAAGTGACTGACCACAGATCAGCAGGGCAGCTTATCTGGTCAGACATGGCTGTGACTAGGTGGTCATTCATTGTTTTTCCTTTCCCTGGAAAAGTCAGTTAAGCAACAACCACAGTGCAAGAAAGGAGTTGAGTGTTATTTAAAACAGTTCAAAATTTTGTTTCAGGTTTGAATGGCAAGACAAGCACAGAAGGAAACTCTCAACGAGCATCCGCTATCCACTCAGCAGTCTGGATCTGTCTCCCTACAGTTCCTCACGTCTCTGTGAGGATGCAGAGTACAGCTTGTGTGCTGTAGTGGTGAGCTTTGCCCTTCCTGCTTTCACTTGTAATGCCCTGCTTCACGGAGCAGATGAAGCCTGTTAGTTTGGACTTTTATATATAAGATTTTCTTAATAAACATTTTCTTACCTGCCAGGGACAAAATGCACTAACAGAATGTGATGAAAGAAGAGAGGAGGAGTTATCGCTTCTCTCTCCTCCTTCTTCCCACATCCCAATTCTAAAAAGCATGCGCTCCTGGAACATAATCCCTGCTTGGAGCCTCCTTGGCCTTTTCAGCGTAAGCCCACAAGCTGATCCTGCATGGATCCCAACTAAGGGCTAAATGGTCTCTTTTTCCATGGCTCACTGCGAGCAGGATCTGCTTATAGTGACTCATATCAGAGCCAATAGCTGGGTTGAAAATTTAATATTGCAAAATAGAGAAGCATAATAGAGAATAAGAGAAGCATAATCATAATCTATTTGCTCTATTTTAAAGCATTTATTGGAATTAATATTCCTTGCTGTAGACTAAAGGGGGCTAGAATCTTCTCTCCCATCTTTTCCAAGTGCAAACAAGAAGTGACTGCCAATTCCTAGCTCTGCCTGTAAGGAGAAAGAGTGAGACTTCTCGTTTAACATGGTGTCATTTGTTACAGAACCACTCTGGTTTTCTGGATGATGGCCACTACACGGCGTTCTGCAAGCGCTCAGCCACTGACAACTGGTACAGCTTTGATGATGCACAGATCACCAAGATCCCAAAATCCTCCGTGCAGACTGACACAGCTTATCTCCTGTTCTACACCTGTCAAGGCCTTCTCAGCACCCATTAAAAATTTGCTAGCCATGGAAAATGAATAGTGAGTAGGCCGGCAACTAGAATTCATTGGCAGTCCTGCTTTATCAATAAAAAACGGAGTATTTGCATTACCAGTAATCTGCTGTGGTCTTTCAGGAAGTAACAGAGCTTCCGAGCCTGTTAAGGAATCTGCCTCTGTTCCACTTGTACAAGGTCTAACGGTTGTTGTCATGACAAACCTCATACATCTCTCCAAAGAACACAAATACTGAGCATATAGATGCACATACCGGAAAATTCCTGTTTCTCTGTTAGTTAAGTATATTATATTGTTTTAAGCTTCTCTTTCCCCTCAGCAAGGGAAAACTAACCTAAATCCAGAACAGGGGAATGCACAAGTTGCAAATAAAATAGTTCCTGAACTAATCCATTCTACAGAAAATAGTAATTTTTTAAATCTAAAGAACCTCTAAACTGTTAGAATATGATTCAGGCTGTCATTATCTAGAATCCTGACCGTTAAGTGACTAGTTGAGAATGAAAACACCAAACCCAAACATACATTTAAGAGGATATATTTTTAAATCATTTCTTCATTAAGGTTTTTAATGCATGTGTACATGAAAATTTATATTAAAAAATTAAAAAGGAAAAATCTTGTTTGTTTGGAATAACTCTGAAGTGCACAATTATTGACAAAAGCTAACAAAAAAAATACAGCTCTGCTTTTTTATTAACTAGTGTTGCAATTACTTTAGAGCTGGCAAATAAACGCAACCCTCTGAGTTTTAGAGATTCTCACAAAAAGGACAACATTTTATTATATACATAGTTCTGATGTGCAAGTATGCAATCAATATGTACACTTACATTCCTAACTGTTTACATCGCTCTAGAGTATTCACAGTAGAATCAAGCTTAAGGTTAGAAATGTGAAAAGGCCATAACAGTGAAAGAAAAAAATAAAAATCAAGATATGCCTTGGGATTTTAAGACATTTTAAACTACTTGTTAATAGATTTCAGATGACTAAGCTAGAATTTAATTTTGGAGCAGACTAAAAATATAGTTGTTCTTTAAATAAATGGTAATGCAAGTATGCTTTTTAAGTGGTCACAGATGGCAGTATTAACCACAAGCATTATTATTATTCAGTCTTCTGATTCTTAAGCACTAGTACTGACCAGGAAGAGCTTGCCTGCAGAAAAGCTGCTGCAACCATCCCCACGCCGGTGACTGTGTTTGCCATAGTTCTGCATATGTTTATGCGTTCCCATACCTACTTTGCTCTTATAAGAGGAAAACCAGCTTTCTTAACCCACACTGCTTTACGTGGCCATATCCACTGCTCGCTGTTCATAAGAAGTGTAAAAGAGAATATATGCAGCCGAGGATTTCACAGATGATGCCGAGATCTCAGATACTTCATGGTCGTCAAACTTAAACCAGCGCTGTTTTGAAGCATTTTTGCAGTAGGCTGTATAATGTCCTCCATCCAACCCGCCGTAATGATTCTGTGAAGGTAACAATTAACGGCCTTGAGAGCTGCCATTTTTTCCCTGGTTAGGGACGTAAACTAGAATGTGAGCTTTTTACTAATCATTCTTTTTTAGAACACAACTTAATCTGCAGTCTGGTAGGCGACCTGGAAACCTAGATGAATCCCACAGGCAGGCTAACCCAGGCCTTGGCAGAAAGACCAGCTGAACTTAGAAATGTGACGGGGTTACTTACCGACACTGAAAACAGATTGTATCTCTTCAAGTTGTTCTTTGGACCAATAACATACTGTGAAAGGTCAAGGGTTTCCAACGGGAAATCTACAGACGTTTGAAGCTTTTGCTTCCATCTTCCATCATAGGAAAATCTGGATAATTAAAAAGCATCGTTAAAGGTTACAGGTTGTTCACAAGCTATTTAAGAGTATGAATATGTTCGTTTTCCCTGTTTTTAACCAGGACGTGATTTCAGCTAAAGCATTTGGCCCCAGTTTTGTTCATGTTTGCACGTGCTTCTTGGCACAAATGAAGAGATTACTTGTAGAAGTGCTTTGTGAACTACAACCTAATGAAAGAGGCATTGGATGGAAAGAAAATTCTGCCAACGTTACAACAGGAAATACATCTGGAACTTTCTGCAATTAAAAATGGTTAGCTACTGCACTGGAACAATCAATCTCCATCAAAGCCTGGTCACTTCATCCTAATTAATTTTCACCGATTGCCGTTTCTCTTACCGTTTCAAGTGCACAAGAAGAACAGGTGGTAACTTCCAAATTTCTATTTTTTTCAAAGAATCCCTTCGAGTTTTGCAATGGCTACAGTAAAACCTATTGTTATCAGTGAGCTTCTCCTCTTTGGAGAACAATCTAAGGCATTCCTAAAACAAAATACAAACATAGGGCAGGTGTTTACAGAAGTGTAGCAAAAATACTTGCTTTTTGTTTGGTTGTTAACCTGCGTTAATTATCTGCATGCTATGTTTCACAAAAATGAGGACAAGTGAGTTAAATCCATGTGTGTAAGTAAATTTTACTGCATATATTGATTAGCTGCACATCCTTCAAAATATACCTACAATACTTTGTTTAAAAACATGAAATATTTACATTATGACATACAAAAGCAAATACTATACGTGCCTCTTCTGCTACTGTGGCTTCACTGTTTCCATCCTGCTTGTATTTTAAAACTTTTAAGGCGTGACCCATTTTTTTAAACTTTAGAAGAATTAAAAAATAACAAAGACTCAGTTCTGTTCATGTTTCAGGTTTAGTGACAATTAAGCCAGAATACTGACCAACCCCTTCAACAAGAGGCTGAGCAGAAGCCACATCATAATGAATTCACAGAAAAATGTTTTTACTCCAAGAACTGTTTCTCTCGTTGCACGTACCTGCAGTGTACATTTACTAGTGGATGCAAGTGGTAACGACAAATACATGAAAGCCTCAAAGGTTCGGGACTTCTTGTGACATGTAAGACACTGCACTGTAGATTTGAACTGGCCTTGGAAGAGCGCCACGATAATGGATTCATTGAGCTGTTTGTGTTTGTGCCATGCTAGTTCTGCTGCCCTGAAGTCATCAAGATGATCATTGTTTTCTTCCTTGTATCTTTTCCTGTTGTCAGCCTGGATAATGGAAGTCGAAATACCACAGCCATATAGTAACATACATGAACATGGCAAGTCTCATCTACAGGCAAGAATATGGAACTGGAATATTTGCATGAATATTTGAGCACATCAGTGTAGCCATCCCTTTCTTATTTAGTTAGGCTTCTTCCTGTACTCCCTTCAGTACCTTACAGCGTTTCAAACTAAATTCCTACTTTAATTCTGAATACTTGCATTTGCTTCTATACAAGGTTCCAGTAACATAATCTTCTTATGAAATAAGTGTCTTTTTAAAATTTATTTCTCTTGATCATCTTACAGACGTATAATTAGTTACAATTGTATTGCTTACTTTATTTAGGTCTTCGTGCAAGCCATCCATTAGAAAGAGAAGCAACTCTTGGGAGTCCTGTTGGCTATATCCTGCAAATTGGTCATTAATCTTCCCAATTGTAATTTTAAAGTCTTTTGGACTGATATATTTGTACTGTCCTGTCCATAAAGCTTTCATTATGACACCAAACTCTTCAGCCACTTCACCTTTATGCCCCAGGAAATTTGACCTATGCAATTAAACAGACAAAAAAAAAGTCAGCCCTTCAAATAACCTTTTTTTAAAAAAATATTGTTATTAATTCAAGACATTATCCCAATTTCAAAGTAATTTCTTTAGATGATGAAAAACTGGCTGTTAGATTGAGTTCAAATTTTCGTCTTTTACTCTGGCACTGTGATTTGGTTCCATATTCAAGACGGGCTGATGGCAGGTACAGTTCTGTCAGCTGCTCTTTAAATACTCTGGTTTCAGGAGAGACTAGTTCACCTTACTTTACGAATGTGGTAAGCACAATTTAATTAAAACTGTTCAGTAAAACCTCTTTCATCACATACAAGAATTTTGAAAATGTTAAGACCCTTACAAGTTAGTATTTGTCTCCTCCTTAAACAACCAACCCCCGCTTAACCCAAGTGATTTTTTTTTTTAATTAATAATTGTAAAGGCATATATTTTTCCTTCAATTATGAATTAAAGGATGAGAATAATAGATTGTTACCTGTTAATATCTTCTTGATAGAAGTTTCTGTTAAAATAATCAGCCAGGTGAGGTGCATTGCACAGACACTGTAATATGGAATTCATGTAGCAAGTGTTCCCTAGATTACGAAGTCCTGTAAGAGCTGGTCCCGATCCCCCAAACACAGGATTAAGATTCCGAATCTGTGATGCAGAGAGTCTTGAGATTTCTGCTTTAGTGTAACAGACTGGTCTGGAAAGAAGAAATAATTTTTTAGGAGTCTCAGACTTGACAAGGTTGTGCATACAAGCCAACAAAACCACCCTCCCTCACAGGGAATGAAATATCCTGGTGCAAGATGTCACCAAATGCCATCATTTAAGGTACTCAAAACTAGTCAAGGCAATAGTGAGAAATCTACATACACTGGCCTATAACAAGGCAGAGTTACAGGCTCCATCAGTTGGTTTGGTTTTTTTAGATTCACAGATGAAGAAGTAGCTTTTGATTTAACCTACTTTAAAAACTGAAAAGCTTGCACTTCACAAGCTGTCTACAGGCTGGCATTTAATATGTTAACACAAATACCACAACTTGGAAGGAAATATGTCCATCATGTTAATACATAACCATTACATTCATTCTTAAAAGATAATGGCCCTATGCACTGAACTTTTAGCAATGAAATTTAAGTCTATCACTCTTGCATCCTTTCAAACCTACTTAGAAAATATTTATGGATTTCAGCTGGCTAACCACAAAGAAAGTCTGCAGGAGTTGTGGTATAACTTATTGAACATACTTATTGTCACGATTGACTGCAGGAGTTACAGGAATTCTTTTCTTCTCTTCCTCATGAATGGCTTGGGTTATATCTGGGGAAGAGTAGGAGCGCTTCAGTTTGGAGTGTTCTCTTTCTTTTTCAACAGTCACCTGTGGCTTGGGTTTATGAGTTGGAGGCGTTGATGGAGGAGTGGATGAAGGAGCCATTTCTGGTGGATACATATGAACAGTATTTGTTGGCGAGTGATAGTAACGAAAGGTCCCAGTGATTGGATCCAGAAACTTGGGGGGAAAAAAAAAAGTTTCAAAACCAAGTAAAAATCCATCATTAACTTACCTATTTTTAAACTACTCTAAGAACAGCGTGTGAGTTTTTCACACATCGAGATGTCAACAGTTGTGACCGGTCTCAATACTCCATGGATTAATTTTACAGGAAGGCACCACTTTAACCAAAACACATGTTAAACCAGCAGCTGTTCAGTACCAGAAACAGCAGGTGAACTCTCCTAGTTTCATTATAAATAATGTTAAAATTCAGAAAATAACCATGTGGAAGTTGAAGGGGAAAAAATAATAAAAATAATCAAAAAAAACAAACAAGATACAACTTAGAAATAAGACACAACTGAAAGGCTTTATGAAACTCCAACTTGATTGTGACATCAGGAGAGGAAGTTACCTTTGCCCAGCCTGCAGGCAGTCCTGGTATTATCCTTCCCATTTCTTCACTTCGTGCTCTCATTAACGGCTCCCGCTGAGACTAAGAAAGAAACAGAAGTGTAAGGTAGGCACAGTTACGTAAGCAGAGCAGCAAGCCACTTTGCTGTATAGGTACATGAGTCACTGCAAAACAGTTCAATAAGAAATCCTTGATTATAGCTGGAAATACAATTTATTGTAACAGTTATTTAGCACTACTATTTTCTATCACTCAATTTAAACAAAACCTCTTTGTTGACATGCTGCAGAAAAAAAAAAAGACAACTCAGTCTTGTAAAAGTCTGGATACTCAATTTCTTCCCTAAAGAAGCTACTTTGTTATGAATACGTGCTTCTGTTAAACATGAAGGGATGATCTTTTCTCCCTCTCAAAGCGTTATGCAAGGGAGTACGCATGAGATGAGGAATAAGTGTGGAATGCTCGTTAAAGCCATCAGAAACATACAAAGCCTTCTAGTGAAAGCTTCAAGTATTTTTTTCAAATGAATCTGACAAACGAAAAGAAGCGAGCACGGCATGGTCTTTTCTTAAGATGATGACTTTAAAAATTGCAATGAGCTGGAATTCAACATAACATAAAAATAACAAAGCATCTGTGCTTGACTTTTTTTGGCTACGTACAACACATTGTATTTACTTTAAGTCTTTCAGTATCTTGTTCAGAATCCTCTCTAAGGGGTGCTGCCTTTTGAGCTCCACTGTCTGGTTGTCCTCTAACCCCAGTTTGCTGTAAAAGATTTTGAGAGAAGGCTTTCAGTTTTCATCTGGAATGTCAGTAAAGAATGCTGATAAAGCAAAATAGGGAAAAAGCAGAGTTATATTTTCTTTTTTGGTTGTTAAATGCACGTGCCACAAAGAAGTGGTTAGAGCAGGTATCTACACATCGTTTTCATTCTTCCTAGTCTATCCTGTAGGCAGTTTGCTGGAATAGCCTTTACAGCTGAGTGTAGCATTCACAGACTGTCATGTAGTTTCAAGAGCTCAGAAATAAAGCGCTGAAGTTCCACCTACACTACTTTCTCCCTTAAAAGCTGTGGGGTTTACAATTTGTTTTTAAATTAAAGACTTTTCCCCCTTTTACTTCTCACAGTGACAAAGCCTCTCCATAAGAAGGCAAACTGTGAAGCCAACATCATGAACTTATTTTATCACAGGCAGTAATTTGGGGATTACATGAAGTTGCTGTAAATCAAAAGCTTAAGAGTGACTGTGATAATGTTGCTCAGGAATATTTATTTTGGCTTCTTTTTGCGTTTTTGTTACACAAGCACCAAAGTTTGGTCAAATAACACCTGCAATTGCAAAGGGAGATAAAAATATCCTAATACATGTTCTTGAGAAAGGGTTTTAAAGACATCTGTTCCATTACTAACTCAGCTTCACAAATGGCTCCTGTTTCACAATCAGATTTTTACACTCAGTGACATTTTACAATTTTTTTCAAGAATCTGAGGAAAAAGGGAACTGTGACCTCCCACTCCTCCCCATCAAAGGTGGAACTGGACTGTATTCAGCAAAAATACTAAATCAAGGTAGAGCTTTGCTTCCTATGCCTGTCAATAAAATCCTTTTCTATCAGCACTTACACAGCTGGGGGCACTAAAGAGTTCATGATGCTAATAGAGTTCTGTCCCTAGCACGTGTTACAACAGTGTAACACACAGTTCGGGCTGGTCCAAGAGACACAACACCACCATGCCTCTATTTTTGAAACAGAGGATTGCAGACTGTGAACCACCCCTTCTAGCTCCATGCCAGGGGGAAGTTTTATTGTCCTGTGGGGATTTCATGCTGCCCACCTACAAACACAAATCAAGGCTTTTTTTTTCAAAAAATGAATAAATAAATCTATCTATGTGTTGATTTTAACTTTCTCCTCTATGTTTACGTAAAAATGGCCTAAATAAAAATCCAATGATATATTTAAAATTTCTAGATTAAAACTAGAGTATGCATTCACAAGTCCTCTTGAATAATTATTCCATATTTGATGATGATTTTCTCTTTTTCACTAACCTTGCCTGAGCTTACAGAGGTCTGAGATGCATCACCCAGTGCCCATCTCTGCATTTCTGGCGTTCGAGTTCCCTTTTCTCTTTCTTCCACAGGTATTTTGTCAATCTCAATCCTTTTTGCACCAATGGTTTCTAGTTCATTTTTATTTTGCTTTTTTGCTTCCATTGTTTCTTTGCGTGCTCTTTCGTGCTCCTTTTCCTCCTGTTCTATTTGCTCATCCCTCTCCTGTTCTCTGTCCTCTTTGGATTGCTGTTGCTTTTCTTTGTGTTCCTTTTCTTTCTGTTCTTTCACTTTTTGTTCTTGTTCTTCTTTTTCTCGCTTGAGTCTCTCCTTCTGTTCTTCTTGTTGCTTCTCCCGAAGTTCTTTTTCCCGTCTGCTTTTCTCTAACAAAGCAGCAGTTTCTGCATGTACTTGACTTTTTTCTTCTTCTGTCAGAACGCTCTTTGCATCACGTAATGGTTTTGTGGAGCGGTCTGGAACTATTCGTCCATTCTCAACGGGCTGGCTGTCACTGACTGAACTTTGAGATTTTGGTCGGTTATCATCAGGGATTTTTAGCGAAGGCTTTTTCGTGCGATCAACCTGTAATACAAAGTGTAGAACAACAATTCACTATAGCTATTACTGCTCTGGTAGCTGAGCTTTTTCGCGGTGAGATTTATAAGAGAATAAAGATGTTATACAGTTGGCTTCTGCCAGAGACATAACGAACATTCAATTTCATTAAATCTGGTAGTTCAAATAGCTTGTTAGTCAAATTAGGTATTCACTTAACTTCCAGGTGTGAGATAAGAATCATGCAGCCCAACAGAACCATAAGGAAGGTATTAAGCACTGATTACTACAACTCTGTTTTCAAGCTTTCAAAGGTGAACGTTTTAAGGCAATCAGGCAGCCTAATTTGGCTCGCTCTCTCAGTCATGTGACAGAGCATGTGATTAAGGCAGATCTGCTTGATGGGAAAAGTTATTTAAGAATGGCTTATGTTCAGAGCTAGGAGAGCAAGTTGGTTTTGGTGCCAAAAGGGAAGTGTTTATTTCTGAAGAAATGAAACCTTGCCTGGTTCAGGGAAGGGCAGATATAAGGTCTTTAAATTTTACAGGTTAGAGTTACTTGGCTGAAGTCTGTATTAAAAGCGGTATCTAGAGGGGTGAAAATGGAGAATTTAGCTGTGTCTCCTACAGAAAATGTTATTTTAGTGCAGGGACTCTATGAAAGTGTCTTTAGAAAGTTTTATCCATGTAAAAGGAAGAAACTAATCCGTATTCTTTCACTACTGAGCTGAGAGTACAAGCCACCGAAATGTTTTATTAGTTGAAGGAAGATACAGTCATTGAAAAGCAGACCTTTGGAACAGCCAAGGTAAGTCATGGCCTAACTGCCCTCCCTGTATTTCATTATGTGTGCTTTGAGTAGAGAAGTTTTCTTGCAGATTTTCTGCACTGACAGTCAATTGCTGACCTTCAGTTTCTCAGGTGCTCATATAAAAACATTCATGAAAAGCTCTGTGATTATGTTAAGTATATTCAGTTTCATAAAGTTCTGTAGATTCGTTACCATGGCTTCCTAGACCACCAATAGTCTCTGTATCAGTGTATTTATGTACAAGGCTTAAACAAATACTGAGTGTGTTCTCAAGTGGATTTAAGCTTCTACATGTGGTGGGTCTCTAACAGACTAACCATATACTATCTCTGAAAAGAAGAAACACATCTTACCTCAGGGATACTTCTTATAATTGATACTGGGGTAACTACAGATGAGCTGTCAGATTTTGGAACAGCTGCATCCTGTACGTTTGGTCTGTTAAGTGATTTTAGTCTCTCTTCCAAATTATCTCCTGTTTCTTCATTTTCAATTGCTTCTGATGGTTTTATAGCAACAACAGGTGGAACAGGAGCCGGCTCTTCCAGAGATGGATATGTAAAATCCACTTTAGGAGGGGGAAAGAGGAGGGAAGCATGAGAGAGTTCTTGAAACAAAAACATAAAAGCAAAATGGCCCCCATGTTCCGCCCCAAAATTTAGATTTAGCCAGAACAAGGCTATCTCAAACATTTGAATGAATTAAAGATATCTAGTAATTATAAACACCTGGGGAGAAGTCATCCTTTATACTTACAAGAGACAGTCACTGCTTCACTCCTGCTATGCTGGGGTGGAGTTACTTTAGCATTTGTTGTGTACTGGGGAAAACAAAGGAGCCAGTTTTCATAACCTCCTTCTAGAATTAAAGGTTCATTCTGCAGTATAGTTTTGCTTTCCCACTACAAGGAAAAAAAGGTTGAAATTAAATGGCTTTAAAATAGAGAAGAAACTTTTACATCTTAGTATAGTTAAAATCTCTGTGTCTAGCTGTTACATTGAGACAGGTTATTTTGGAGATTTTTAAATTAGAACTGAACAGGCTGCTTACTACTGACTTCAGGTAAGTACACTTACTACTACTTCAGGTAACAATCCTCAATGCAGAAAAATATTTTTATTATGACATGTGCTTCTTATCTGTTAAGTTTGCTGAGTGATTAGGGGCATTGGCTTTAGAAAGAGTAACATTAACTTTCTGAAAAACCCTTGAGAGTTCAGGCTCCAGACTGACCTCTTCCTGAGGTCTTCAGTATCTTAGAACGTGAACAAGGCACAGAGGCTCGGAGAGTATTCTGTAAAGCCATGAAACAAGGAGAACTGCCTGAACTGTCACTGAACCCCAGTCTTAAATGGTTAGGTAACAGAAAGACATACAGTCTTTCACAAAACCCACCCCTATAAAGAGCAGAGACAACATAGTCATAGCCAGAGTTCTGACTTGGAAATGTTGAGCATCTGCTTAATATGGAGTTGATAAGCTCCCTGTGCTGATGAAGCTCAAATTTAAATTCATGTTTCTCTAGAAGTTATATTCAATCATGCAGAAAAGTTAACCATAGGCAAAATATTTCTGGGGTGTCCTTCACCAAAACCCCTCCGTTCCAGGAAGTGCCTGGCTGACCGGACTGTGAAGGAGGTAGCTTTCTGTGGCCTGCCAGTTCCCATGAATAAGGAATTACATTTGCTCATACAGGAAAGAGTGACAATGTTTCTGGCAAACTGTACTAAGTACTTTCCCAAATAACTCTGTCAGCCAACAACTCTTAAGTTTACGAGCCAGTTGTTGAGGAAGGGAGTTTAATCATTCTATTTAATAAATTATACTATTGTCCTCTGCTAGAGCACAAGCATGGGATTATGAAACTTCAGACTCTACAGTTCTGCTATCAAAATAAGCAAACTTTGAAAAATGAACCAAGATGTTCACCTAAAGTGTCATTAATTCTTCCATATACTTGAATTATAGGTGCTTTACGACTTTTGTATTTATTGAGATGAATTAATATAAAATGTGAAACTTGCCAACCTTAAAGAGTGCATCTTTCAGGCTCTGAAGAGTTGTTCCTAGCTTTAAGTCTTCAGCAGAACTAAACCAGTCTAACAGTATAACGTAATCAAAGTGTCCTCTCCTCTTCCATGGATCTCTAGAATCTTCTGGGAGTCTAGCTTCAATCCAACTAGCAGTAACTCTGAAATATATTAACATGCATTTAAAGATAAATGTACAAGTAACATTTTGTCCAGCACAATACAATCCATACACGTTTATGTGCTTGGATAAAATAAATATGCTCTGGCTTGAAGTCAATACCTGCAAGAACAGAGCTGTCCAGATACATCTCACCCACTGGTACGTATCAGGGACTCCACAACTAAGTGTACAGGCTTTAAAAGCATACTTTTAGTCAAATTATAAAATTAAATATTTCACTATCATTTAACATATTTCATACCCAGGACTGATAGCTTCTTCTGGGACACTGATAGACCTTGGAATACAGGATTCCTGATAATCCTTCAATCTTCGAGCATCCATTATAATCAATTCAATATTTTTGTCCGACATCATTGCAAACAGTTTCTCAGCTGTGACCGCTCCTTGAAATAGAGAAGCTATTAGATTTTAAAAGCTACATTATAAACTGGGATAGCTCTGATCATATCTGACTGGTGCGACCAAGACTGAACAGACAAAACAGAATAGAAAAAATCCCACAAAGTCATGGAGGTGAGACACCACAGAATAAACATTGGACCTTTGCTCCCACTACTGTAGTATTGAGCACCTGATCTGCTGAATGAGACAATACTGAACACTTCACCGATAAACTAATTTAGGTTTTTGTGGTGTCATTTACATCAATCTATATACGTAAGCATTTGTAAAGTATACGATGCAGATATTCCTCTTCAGTTAAGAACTCTAGACAACATTTTCACATTTATTACAGGACCAAAAATGAAAACATTGGGAGTGGAAAGGAAACATTTCTTATTTAAGAAAGCTGACAGATTTACTTTTTTTTGCTTATCAGTTGAGGAGACATTTTTCTTTCTAATTGACCACTTTAGGACTAGTTCAGCTTTACTTATTTAACTGTTGAAAAACTAAGTATAGCTTTCTAACTTCAAAAGAAGTAATGAAGGCTGCAATACAGAGCTTAATTAATCATTAACTCAGTTACTGAAATGCAGGCTACTAGAATTTGATCAAAATAGTCTGCAAAGTAACTCCTTAAAAGAATTGCAGCTGCTTAGGTGATAGGTGCATAGTCATATGGAGACGTCTTTCACATCTGTGTGAACATTGCATCTCTTACCACTCAGACTGTCAGACTGATCCTTTCTTTCCAGTGAATGCTTCCTCTCACCATTAATCTGTGTTGTAAGGAAAAAAAGTTAAATATCTAATACTCAGAACCAAACTGGCCAACAGACACTGACTCATAGAGCTTGAAGGAAACTAGTAACATTGTAAGCTGCAGGAATAAACCTTGAAAAAGGAAGCTTCTTCTAAAGATGTGTTGATAAATGTATTAAAAAGATACCAAGGTTACTGCCCTACCTAGACAGAAACCAGTTTAAAAGGCAATACAACCTATGATGGCATTATCTGCTAAATAGAATGAGTCAAGTATCTGTGAAGAAATAAGTATCTTTCCATAATATTGCTGAAAAGTCAGCTCCCTTCTAAAGAAGAGACATGTTAACCGTATTATCAGCTTATTACCATTCCCCTTGGGTTTCTGAAACTAGCTAATTCTATTATAAAATAGAATTGGACTTTTCAAAAAGACCTAATCTACCTTATACAAGACTTGGAGGTTGGTAGGACTTGATGTATTCCAAAGAAATGTCAAAGAAGGGTTATGGGGAGTATAAGCTTATTTAAAAAACATGATTCTGAACTGGAAATAGCTACTAGTAGAGATAAAATGCTAGATTAAAACAAGATGTTTAGATTGAATTAGAGTTTGTAAACATCTTCAGTTACCCTTTGGGTTCTTCCTTTGGAATCAACAGCACTTTCTGAGGAGTTTTTGGCTGAACTCTTTCCATCATCTTTTGGTTCCTGCTTTTTCTGCAGCTCTTGTCTGTCTCTCTCTTCAAGTTTTTTCCGAACTTCAGCTTCCTCATATCTATTGAGGAAACAAAGTGTTTTTTTCAATGCTGCAATATCAGCTAGCCTTGGATAATTAACATCAGAATCATCAAGTCTTGGGGGGTGGGGGGGAAGGGAAGTATTTAAACTTTAAAACATGTTAAAGTATTGTCAATTTTTGTATTTCAAACACCGTTTTCCTCCATGACTGCATAACATTATTTCTCTCACTCTTGGATTTTTTTCTTTTCTTAAATCTTCTTTTGGTTCCTTTTTCATAGCCATTGCTCTTAAGGCTAACTAATTTTTTTCTCTAAACCTGGGGTCATGCCTAGCTATGGTGTCACTAAATGTAATAGGCTTTTCATTTTGTAGAGGAAAGAGTAAGTACTGGTGACTTACAGGTAAACTAAATATAACAATTATCCCATGTATTTTATTTGGTTTTGCAACAGAGCTAATAACAGGAGTAAGTTTAGCTCAGTTACCTAAATTTCCCATTTCTCAGAACTACTTATATGGTAGCAGACACCTTCAGAATGTGAGCTGACTTTATAGTAGTTATGTCCTCACCTGTGTCCCTGCTGGTTGCTTCAATCACTGGGGCTACAGTGAAGTCAATGCAAGGATCATGTATACCCAAAGAATTTTTGGTAGACCTAGGTCTTGCATACAGCTGTCCTTCTCATAAAGCCCCAGACTTTAAAATTAACCTCTCAGCCTTGCCATTGTAAGGACGATCACGATATCGTAAACCAGTGATCTCTGAACTACGGCCTTTAGACCACCAACTGCAGGTTTGTATAGTCACATCACTGGTAAGTAGCATTCTATTCTATTTAATGTAACTGAGAAGCTTAAGGGTTACTAGTGATCCATAAACCAAAAAATAATGTTTTGAACCAACAGTTCTGATGACTGAACCAAGCAGTGAAACATGACCACTGAACTGTATTAGTAATTGCTCATTTTAATCAGAGGTTACCTAATCAGGATTTAAATGACAATGACAATCCAGCTGTATTTCATATCAAAAGTACTGTGTTAATCAACTAGATCATTAAGTCAAATTCTGCCTCCAAGTCTACTCCATTAACTGGCCACTAATAGGAAGGAGACTGCAAGCCTGTAATTTTTTTTTAAACAGGCTTCTTGATTTGGTAAAGGCATCGTAAGTTAGGATAGTGCATTCCGTTCTCAGTTGGAGCTAATGGTGCTAAAGCATATTTCAGGTTTTAGTTTAATTCAGTCAATATGAAATATTTACCTATGAATTTCCCATTTCAGCCTTTGAAGCACATAGTGGGTCATTCCAGTAGGTATTCTTGCTCCTATACTAACGATATTTCAGCAGCTCCCCTTTTAGTTAATAATTAACATTCAAACTATTTGCTGGCCTACTGCCTGGAGAAAAAATTACACAAATAATTTCCCTGAAACCACTTCTGCGGTTACACAGGAGTCATGTTTCATTTGCATTCCCTTTAAATATATATACATTTTGCTCAGAGTAGTTGAAAGTTATTGTGTCAGCATTCAACACTCTGTTCCTTTCACAAAAAGCCTTAAGTCACTAAACAAGAAGTCTCTAAATAGTTTTTGTTTCTAAAATTGTCAGTATTTCCTCTTACAGTGAATTTGTAGCTCTGAACTGTCAGACTCTAAGGAAAACCTAAAGATTGTTTCATGCACAGTATCATGAGATGCCTTTAGAAAGTTTCTTTTCATATACAGGTAACGACAGTCTTTTATTGCCTCGTTCACCTAAACTAACTTTATGGATTAAGCACTCTGAAGGGCACAGAATACACTCTCAGAATTACATTGGGGGGGCACAGTGGGAAGGGAGATGTGCCTAGCTGAAGGGAAATAGTTAAAAAGGTGAGAAAGGGGCAAGGAAGATAGTTGTTAGGGGTGTGAGAAGCAGGTTAAGGCTGGAAGCAAGACATACTGCACTAACTATCACCTAAAGATAGATTCTACCTTACAACTTAACAATTTTGTGGCTTATGGCACAAAGATATGTAATTTGACAATTGTAAATGAGCTATCCAAAGCTCATTAGCATCAGCTCAGTTACATACTGGCAAAACTGTGTTTCCAAACACACGTCTGCACGTGGTGGAGGTAGAGAAAAGGTGTAGCAGCTAGTTACAGAACCAAAAAAACATGTTTTGTTAGTGTACACTAAATCTACACTAGGACTTTTTAATATATGTAAATATTAGGAATGTTCATTAGTATATTTGGTTTCTGATGACCTGATGATGAAAAGGGTAAGGAGGAAACGGCTCTTGATCATCTCTAGTGTATACATAGTTTATACCTTGTGGTTTCTTTTTATTAATCATTAACAAAAATAGAAGACAATATCAACAAGTCATAGTTCTCAAGAATTAAGAGACAACATATACGGTGTTAAGGTATCGGAGTACGTGATGACAAATCTCTAATAACAGACTTTTGTGGATAAACAGTTGAACCTCTCAAGAGTTTTGGGTATCTAAGGTCTACTCAAGTGCAATCCCTTACTACTAAATGGCATGAAAACCTGCAACTGCACCTATACAGGCTTCAGGTATAATGAACAATATCTATTAACTGTATTCGCGTACCTGAGTTTAAGGCTGTCTGATAGTCTTTCAGCTTCTTCAATAGCTTTTTTTAAATTTGTAGGTCCAAGAATTGAATGAAAATAATCCTAAAATTACAAGCATGACCCACATGTTAATAGTCCAGTTTAATAATGCCTACTTCAGTGCATATCAAGAGCTGCTAATGTAAAGAGAATTGGTATTATAATGGTATTAATGCCAACAAAAGGAACTGGTTTGAATCAAAATATTTTCCTCTCAAAAAGGAGTTTGTAAGTAAAATTGTTCTACAGTGCTCATAAATAAAGGCTAGGCAAGGCAACTGCACCAAAGTAAGTCTGAATGGGAAAGATGAATACATTTCAGTGGAAAAAATATCCACAGATCTAACAATTTATATAACTTATGTACATTAAAAGCAATTAACAAGAGACTTGTCAAAAACAGGACAGAAAGAAAATCCTAAATGAAACAGTTTACTTAATACCAGTGTAATCCTTTGAACATGCATTACTGTAATTCTCTGTACTTCTGATACTTCTACCAATGCAGAAGAGGTCAGTCAGAAAGCTTTTATACCTGTTGCTGCTTAAAATCAGGTCTCTTTTTGATGAAGTTATAAACAGTCACGTATTTCATATACAGGATGTAAGCTTTTTCTTCATCTCGGTCCAATCTGCTTTCCTCTGCTGCCTTGAAAATCTTAAGGGCGCTCTGCACGTAACTGAAATCAGAGTAAAGCATGTGATTGTTGACTTGTCCCCAAACACCTTTTCATTACAAGATGCCATTTTAAGTGTTCACAACCTCTGCCCATATATTAAGCATTTGATTTCATCATCTTAATATAAGGCTTTCATTAAATATGGATTACAGTCATGCTCCTCCAAATAACACTTCTTTGCTAGTTTGTTTACTATCATTGGAGTCTTCCATAATTAAATAACATACTGAGATACAGAAAAAAGTACTTTTCCCTTCTAAAAATAACTTTCTTTTAGGAAAAGCTAATTCACGGTAAGACAAAATGAAATTTTTGATTGTCTAAAAGTGCTAGAGGCAAAACACTTTCTATTCAGACATTTGCTGAACTTTTTATCATTTTTAAGGATTTGCACTTATGTAGTCTTTTCTCAAAGGATGCAGATTCTCATGGGCAACATGCTCTGGCCAATCGTGTTTTGGCAAGTATGTCGAGCTACCTTCTGCAGGTAGTAAGCATATCTGATGTGATAGTCAAGAGATCTATACAGTATACTATCAAAGATTTTATATCTAACAGAAATAATTGAGGAAATCCAGATCCACAACATAGCTGTTCTGGAACCTGCTGAGAAAAGCAGCACTAATACTTAGAACATTAATACAAAATCAATTAAAATGTATACCTCTTTGTACTTGTCTTTTCAGGTTTTATTTCTGTCTTCTTGTTGAGATCTTTCAATGAAGTACAGAGATAGAGCTCCTTAGGTACAGATGCCACAGCAGGCATGTTAATGTTGTTCCTTATGTCCCTTCTAGGATGGTACAGCTTCTTACAAGTCTCTATTAATTTTCTGGGGGGGTAAAGAAGTAGGAAGAGTCCACTTATATTCCAATGACTTTAAGTAGTTACCTGCATGGAGTTATTATCTAATATATCTCATCTTATGTGAGCTAGCACTAGATGCAAACAAAGTAGCTGAACAGTTGCTAGTATAAATTAATCCTCCCAAAGTGACATAGTTATTTGAAACCACTCTAGGTAATTTATCAAGAATGTTAGCAATATGTTGCTAACAGAAGAACAAGAAAATTAAAGAAATGCTGACTTAAGAATGCTCAAAATAATAATATCTAGCAAATATATTTAACCGTAATGCCAGTAACTATACTATAAAAAAATTAGCTGGCTTCTCCATACTCTGAAATTTGTAATGGATAATTTCATCACTAGCTTAGCACAAGCCTGTGCAAATATCCACTGCACCCTTGGAAAGGTGACTGCTAATGTGTGCTGTAAGAGACAAGCTGAGAAACAGAAGGCTGAAACTTTAAACTTCTTGGGCATGCTATAGGTCTTAAACTCCTAGGTATTGTTGTCTTTCTGCTCTCGTTTGGAAGTGCTCTCCAGGTAGCCACGAAATAGTTAAGTAGAGTTTGGTCAGAAGGGGCTATTACATCACTGCATCTGACATTCTGCATAGAGCGATCCATTAAGTCTCATGCGGATAGTCCAACTAAGAAATCTTTGAATCTAATACAGGGTAAGCTCTTTTAGCCTTTGGGGGTGGCAGGGGACTGAGCTCCCTCTCAAGCAGTGAGACATTAAGGTGCTAGCAATACTGAAGAAATGGAACTAACTGGAAGAAAGATGCTCAATCCCAACAAATTATTTCCTAGTACTGAAAACCCACATGAGCTTTGACAAGATGAAGGTAGAGCATTTCCCTTCCACCCTCAAGGTGATGATCAGCATGATGAGTGTGACCAAAAGACCAATCAGCCAGTGACCTCAGACTGAAGTTTCATCCAAATGAATTGATCTGCAGCTGACTGCCATGAAATGAGGTGGTCCTAATTTCCATGCTGGTCTGGTGCTTGTCCAACCTCTTATTGAGCCAGTTCAGCTTGCCGAAGCTACACAACTTGTGTAAGGAGAGCAGTCAGCGTGTACAGCCAAGAATAAGAAGCTGAGATGAGAACGTGATCCCCTCCCATGGCACACAGCTGTTGTATTCTTTGAAGTAGCACTGCATATAGTATCACTAGGTTGACTGTTCCTGGTCTAGGAACTGGTTATCAAATAAAACCACTAAGTTAACCCAAACCTTTGATAAGTCCATGTTGGAAATGCAAAAATAAGATACATGTCTAATGTTGAAATTCTTTGGTTTAAAGTCTGGCACGCCAAGGTAAGACCAAACAATACCCAGCTAGATAACTTACTGCTTGAACACAGACGCTGTAATTGCTAGCTTCCAATTACATAGCAACTTCTCAAAGTTCATAAATTTGTCAAAAATGCTTCCTTGGGAGACTGATTTCCAGATAAGTCTATAAAGTGAATAATAAAGTCCTCAAACCCTAATTTTAATACATAAAATTAAAAATATATCCCATACTCCACTCATCTTAAAACAGTCTTCCCTATATAAAGTGTCTTATGCTCCAGCTTTAACTTTTGGGGAGATTTTGGTGCTGAAAACAAGGCAGAAAATGCATTAGAAGAACGGCATTTGGTAGAAACACCACAGATGCACCTCCCTGTCACAAATGAAAAGATCTTTTCAATCTAAAAGCATTTTTGCCTAGAATAAAGACATACTTTTTACAACCTCATAGAATTATGAAGAAAGGCTTCACTCTCATTAAGATTTTAGCATTGCTTGTCTAATCCTACCTTCAGAGAATGTCTTTACCTGGATTTTCCCCCACCCTTGGAACTGTAAATAGACTTCTTTGAAGCTTTAAGTCCATTCCAAATATATCTTCAATGTTTGCTCTGTTACATAACCACTATTTTCTTAATCTTAAGTGGCAGCATTTGGTTGTGTTCTGACAAAGTATTGTAACTAAATATGTAGTTGAAAAAGACAAGAATATAATGAAACTGTGTCTGCGTGTGTATGAGAAATAAAAACATGATTATGTGGAAGATGAACCATTTAATGGAAGGTGAAAGATGACAGTAAATTCTCAGTGTTGCTGACGCTCCTTGATACAAGCAGCTCTTCTGGACCCTCATCTATATAAATGTATAGCCAAACATGAGTTTTGGCCTAGAACAAAAACTCTTTCCATGTCTTCCTGCTATGGTTACTAAATTATAGCTGCAGGTCTTCAAATTGCCAGACAAGTTCAGATCTGAACTTACTTTTATTTCCTGAGCTGAAGAAATTTCTATACCTTTTTTTCAAAATGTGAGCTACTAACCACAGTATCTGATGAATGAGGTCATTTCAAAGAGTAATCTCTTTGGCCTCCCACAGCACCACAATTAATACAATATGCTGCAGTGAAATGACTAAGAATGGATTAGGAATAACATTTTCTTTTTTTATCAAATTCTCAACAACTTACTTAATGGAATTACATACAGCATATGTCACAAATTGATATGAGATTTCAATTGCAGTTTCTAATTCATTCTTCAGAACCTTAACTATGGAACTATAACTAGCATTTTCAGTTTTATGCATCAAAAAATACCTTAACTGGATTTTAGTCAGTAGTGGGCCACAGACTGACCACTACTTGTCAGTTGACTGATCAGTCTTAGCTCCTAAGGACCCTTAAAACTCCTTAAGCTCCTACTAAATTTTAAGGTGTGTTACCTTGATTTTTTTCCCTTGTACAAGAATGAACGAGGTTTGAGTTGTTTTGTTTTGGGTTTCTTTTTCCTTTGAGCAGACTTTAGGAAAAGTATGATTTCAGAATCCGAGTCAGCTCCTTCATATATAAATATAACCAACTGATTTTAAACACAGGTTTTTGCAGATATAGGATTGCTAACTGTCCCAGTCTCAATATAGGAATCCAGCAAAATAAGTTGCAAAATAAAAGCATTCGGGAATAGTCAGAATACAGCAGTGAAACGCATGGAGATAGACCAGCTATTGCAAGTTCCGTACAAGGTCTGTATTTGTTTCCACTAGAGGAGCTGCAATGAACTGTACTTTCTTATGAGAATCACATCCATTTTACCCAGATGAGCTCTTGCCACTCCAGGCTGTACTAACCAGTTTACACTCACTTTTGCCCAGGATTCCATTTCCTTCCACACTTACAATCACCGTATCAATACAATGGCAACACTGAGGCACTGATGAGCCCTTCCAGTTACATACGTGGATCTTTCATAGATCTCTAAGGAAGAGAAATACTTTCTTTCTCAGCAAGAAGAGAGAACTGGATCTTAAAACCATGAAGACAATGGAATGAAGAAGCTGTAATACCTAAATGTACTAGAGGTCAATCCTGTGAGGAAGAGGAAACAATCCATTTCAGGTTTGTCAAGTTTTTCTTAAAAGTTAAGACCAAACTCAAAACTGTGGACCTTTTTTGCCCCCAGTATGACTCATGTCCCTTTTTTGTATCTAAGAGTGCTGAAAACCAGGCCAATATCCCAAAAATATATGGGAGTTCACGCTTGGATGTTTATGGGCATTTAACATACTCGGAATGTATATTTTTACACTGATGGGGAAACGCACCTGTGGTAACAGGTTTTTCAACATCTAATTATCATGCCTGTTTTACTAAGGATATGAGTAAGCTTTAAGTGGAATGACCATAGCAAGAACACCACACAAAAGCGGTTACATTGCAAGCAGCATACACTAACACAGTCTGAAATTGACATGCGAAGTACTGTGTGCATCACCAATTCAGGTATGTAATAGACAAAAATAAATGAATAATAGTTCAAGATGAGCAAATGAGAAATGTGTGTCTCACAAGCATTAAGTTCCTCAGTTCTCTTGGAATTAAGTTTTAGTGTCTGTACATGAGTTGGTTTTGTTAAGATTATCAGTATTAACCTAGAAATACAGTATTTTGACATGACTGAACTATAAAATCAGCATATTTATCTGCGAGAGTCCTCTAGCTTTCTTTCAGGCTCTGGTGCTGTTAACACTACAGGCCTTGGTTCTATAACTTCATGTGCATAGGCTGATTATAACCAGTGGGGCTTCTCCTGGCAAGGCCATTGTGCTCACGCCAAACTTTCATCATTTTGCTGGGTGCCACCAGTCACCATGTCAGTCACCATGTCAGCAACGTGTCTGTGGGTCTGTCTCTGGCCATGTACCACGCTGAAGCTACCTGTGTTGCCAAGCCTGGCAACGACTCTTTATGCACCATGAGAAAACCCTGTCAGATAGTTTGCTCATCCTGCAGTTTCACTGATACTGATGGGGAAGGATGATGCTACAAAGTTCAGCTGCTTAAAAAAAATAACTTGGATTTTATACAGGAAGTTACAAAGTTATTAAATCTAAGTAAGCATACAAACAGCTTCACTTCTTTCTTAGACAAATGAGAATCCGCAAAGCGTACCCGAGCAGTACAGGTGGTAAGAAGCTGGGGGGTGGCGGGGGGCTGAGGCCACCTCCGAGTTTATAACGGGGAGGCTAACAGCCCTGCGGCGCCCGGCCGCGGCCCGGCCGGCGCTGGGCGCTCTCCATGACAGCG
>VZZY01016710.1:45510-97061 GCA_013400335.1 Eurystomus gularis
GGGCCGCGTGGAGACGTTCTCGGGCCTCGCGTGGGGCGGGGAGGGCGGCCCGTGTCCCGGCCCGGCGCCCCAGGGGCGGCTGAGCTGCGTGCCCGAGCTTGGCGCCAAAGGGGCCCTGAGGAGAGAGAGGCGGCCTCGGTGGGAGGGGAGCGCTGCCCTCCTCTGCAGTGGCCCTCGCTCGGAATCTGTGACTCTGGCTGTGGACTCTTAATAAAGCGCATGATGGGAGCATCATCGTGGGATAATATGTGTTAGTTCGGACTGCTGCTTTGCTTTTCTCCCCCGGCAGCCAGAAGTAGCGTCTGTTGGTGAGACGCGGGTAGCACGTCAGCGAAACCCCCTGTAGGAAGTCTGTGCTTAGAGTTTTTAACTTAAAGCAGTTGTATGTTGGCCTTTAATGTGCTTACTAAGACAGCCTTTATTGCGAGGCAAATGTTGCATATTGGAATTAAATGCTAAGAGCTGTGAATGCACACCTTGGAGTACTTTAGCTTAATTTTTATTAATTATTAATAATTCTTCCTGATTTCTGAAGTATTAGGATATTAGAATTAGAACCAAGCGATTTGGTTGAAGCGTGCATGCACGCACATGTGCATACATCTGCTGTGTAAACAAGGCTACGTGTATACATGGCAGATCAGCATGAGCTAGGTGTAGACTGTTATTCGTGACCCACTTTCTTTGCTGAAAACAGTTTGTTTTCTAGCTTTTTTTTAGGCCTATGTGCCAGACAAACTGTTGAGAGAGGTGTCTCATAATAACATGGATGCTTTAATTAGAGAGGCTGGTGATTTTTATTTGAGGGTATTTTCAAGTTTCAGTTAATTTGAGACATAACTCTGAAGGCTGTAGTGCAGTTCAAAGGCTACATCACAAGCCCTTGGGTTCTTCATGTCCATCGTAACTGCTGCAATACCAACCTTTTTGCTATTTAATGCCAGACTTAGCCGTGAAAGCTTTGTGGCTTGTTCGCAGTGCCCACTCAGATTTTGGTTAGTGCCAACGGTTCACCTTTGTTGCACAATAAAATTTTTTTAGATGTTGCATTTTGCTGCAGATAGCGGCCAAATCTGTGCTCTCCTTTTTAAGGACAGGACTTTTCTGCCATTTGCATGATTTGACGGAGTTACGTTGGTGACTGGTGCTAATTTAAGTGAATGTATGAACCTAACTGGAGGACAGTTAGTCCAACAGGCTTGACTGTTTTAACTACTAAGCCATTCAGCAACATGTTTGCTTCTCAGTTCTCTTTTCTGGGATCAGATATTTTTCATCTGATGCATACGTAGTCCAACATGAAGGTCATGTTGCTGTTTAAACAAACCAGAGAGAATTTAGCTACAAACAACACAGTCATAGAGGAAACCTGAAAGCGCTAGTATTAAAGCTGACAGCTGTTGATATATTAGTGTAATTTTCGTTATAATAGAAGTGTGGATACTCTAAGCCTATGATATTTATATTAAGATTTGAATTACAACGTGTGAAATTATTGTGAAAATACATTGGAAGGGTATGATTCCTTTAGGAAACAATACAGGAATGTTTTGAGTTTGTCCCATGTCAGTTGCTATAATCATTATTAAATATCTACAGTAAAATCATACCAAAGTTTTTAAGATATGCTTTTAAGAGCACGTGGAAGTACCTAGGTTTAATGCAGATCTTGTGGTTTCTTTGAAAGTCACAAAAGTGCAGTAGAAATAAACTTTTTGGAGAGTTATTCTGAGTTCAAGTATTGCACTGTTATAGCAGGATGTAAAAATAAAGTGAGTTGATTCTATTATTTCAATTCAAATGATGATTGAAACTGAGTGTTTGATTAAACATTTAAATAGTTATTTTGAAGTACAGCGTGTTCTGGATTTCTCACAGTATTGTGCAAGGCTGAAATCAGTAGGGTGATGGTATTTCTGAAGATCAGGTCTGGGGAAGCTGGTTGATCTTTTTGAAATAGTGGAAAGAAAGAGTCATTCTGAAAAGGGCAGTCTTTCTAAATGTAAAGGATGTGAGAGATGGGTCTCGAGGTATCTTGCAAGTATAGTTCTGCTGTGTGTCACTTCAGTAGGGAAGCCTGTTTAATTTGCATTTTGTGGAACTTTGTCCTGAGGTTTTTAGGAATGATTGCAGATCCTTATCATGGATACAGGGTATGTTGCTTCAGTTTGTCTTCTGGTAAGTTGCACTGCTGCAGTCCATGCTCTTCTAGCATGAGTATGTCTCTTTGAGGAGCATGCCTAGGTATAAGTATGCTGTGGGCTGCAGGATCTCTCTGTTAGCAGACATTCTGCAACAGCTGTTTTGTGCCTGTTGATTTTGACCAGCTGATGTTCACCACTGCAGTGGTAGGAGGGGAGTAAGTCTGTGTCTGGGATCCTTGGGGCAGGATGCCACTCTGAAAGGTGCTGCAGTATTTTAAACCAAACTTAATTGTCTTCCTTTGGACTGCAGACTCTGCTGCTCTGTTGTCTGGAGGCTGTGGCACCGCAGACTGCGTGTTTTTCAGCTCCTCTCCCTCCCTGCAGAACCCATTTCGCACACAGCTCCACCTAAACTCCAGTCAGGTGCTGTACCTTCTGGTAACAGCATGATGTTCAGGCTTTTATAGAATGTACAAAAGCTTTAAGATGGCTACCAAAAAAGCAGTATAATTTCCTATTGACTGGAAGTAAAGCAGCAATAATAATTTGATGTAAGTTTTAGTCACCGGTTAATTGTGGCATCTGGCTAATTGTGCTGTACAGAAAGCATTGAAATAATGAATTGTGGAAGTTCAGGAGATGGTTAGTGCAAAGAATCCCAAACCCAGCAGAAGCTCTTCCCTATTTACTCACTTGTAGACAAACCCCTCTGTTCACATGGTTGTGTAGGAGTTGTTGGAAGTCTGAGAACATACTCAGATTGCCATAAGAATAACTATAGCAGCCTCAAGACTTTATTTCAGAGCCAGTGGTGTTTTAATTGTCTGGAAGAATCCTCTCGTAAGGCAGTACCCAGCTGTTGTGCTAGCCAAGCCTGATGGAAGTGACACAATTATTGAGCAGTACCCTCTAACATTGCTTACTAGAGTTGATTTGTAACACTACGTAGAGTAGCAGCAGTACTTAACTAAGAGTGCTGCTTTGAAATGGAAATCTCATTTCAATTTTAAATAGAAGTTATTGTACTATATGTAGAACTTTGCTTTTGATAATATCATTGCACTATTGTAGCGTTACTAAATGATCTCAAGTGAGCGGCTGAATAATTTTTCTGGAAGGGGAAGAAAGGGAAATTCTGACACTGCAGCCACTTCTTGCTACGTCTCAGTACTAACAGTGGGAGAGTGTGGGGGAAGTGTGGGGCATGTTATTACCCAAGGATTTCCTGACACAGTACTGGTCCTCGGAATGGACTGCCAAGCTTTGGGTTGACTACTCATGAGAAATTTTGTGAATGCTGGTATTAGTTGGTTACAGTTGACTAAATGTGCATGCATTTTGTTGGAGAGGCCTCTTCAGTTGCTGTTGTTAATGCATTAGTGACATACAATGTGATTTTTTTTTTTTTTTTTTTTTTTTTTTTTGAGTTCAACAGTGTAGTTCTGCTAGGTTTTTAACTTTCTTCCACTAGATGGCCCTAGCATGCTTCCAGGTGCCCTGTCAGAGTTTATCATTTCATAATAAACTCATGTCGTTTTAACTGAAGCTAAAATTCTACATCATGAAACCTATGTAAACTTCTGTGATGCTTTGTGCTTGTATAAAATGCAAACACTTTATATTAACCGAGAGAGTGTTGGTTAATGTAAGTAATACATGGTAATGAAGATTACAACTTGTGTGATCTTCCATGTCCCTCTTTTCCCTTTATTAGAACATTTCTTATTGAGTGGAGTACAAAGCTGTTTAGTTTTACATTGAGATGAGATCTGATGTACAGTGACTCTGAGAGCATGCTCAACAGTAGTGGTCCAGAGAGACTGAAAAGTTGTTGGTCTCAGGCTGAAGTTTGTCCCTAGTAGTCCCAGTTTGTCCCTGGGAATGAGACTTGTGTTTTGCAGGCTGCCATAATTGGTTGTTTGTTTGTTTGATTTTGAGTCATAGGGTTTTGGTAACAACTTTGCAGTTTATTTCACCAGTGCAGATGTGGTCAGTGGGTTCTGAATAGGTGTAGTTGTTAAATATACGGGTTGTAATTTCATTCACCTGTTTTTGTTGTCTAACAGACATCAAGTATAAGCTTGTTATCAAGGCTATCTTTGGTTACTGGAGGAAGACAGATACTCACAGAAGGCAGCTCTTACCACAAGTGTGGTTGGACACTGGAACGAGGCTGAAGAAGTGGTGGGATGTTCACCCACAGAGACATTCAGAACTCGACAGGAGCAAGCCCTGGGCAGCCTGAGCTTGTTGGGCCATCTCTGACTGGGAGGTTCAGCTGGGTGACCTTTAGAGGTCTTCTCCAGCATCAATTATTCTGTAATTCCAAAATTACCTTTCTGTTTGTGGAAGAGTCAGCTGTTGTCCCTTCTTCTGCGTCTGATTCTGTGCTCCTCTTATGGCCGTGTGTACTAGAAGGATGGATGTACATGGAGAATTATTTTGGTGAAAGGGATATTGCTGCCTGCAGTGCTCTGTAGACAAAGAGGTGACCTGCTCCAGTTCATGGCTCTACAGATACATGTTGGAGTTCTGCATTTGCAGTATTCCTGGCTTCCTTTCTAATTTCTTCCAAAGTCAATAGCTTTCAGCTTATTGAGCAATATGCCACGCAGATTTTGCCAGTTGAGCCAGGTGCAGAGAGCTTTCTAAATATGTTGATTTTGTGATAGAAGTGTATGTTTAATGAGATTTCTTTCTGAACTGATGTACTTTAACTTTGTGTAGGAAATTGGCTGCGTGGCCTTGCAGCTGCCATTATTAGTAATACAGGCTTAACTTTGCTTGTGACTGGAAACTACACTGATGAAAGTAATTCCATTCTTAGCATCCTGGTAGTGGAAAACATGTTTAGGACTAAAATGTTAATAATGTGTTTTGGTTAGTAGCCTGAGCTATGGTTTAGTTCTAAATTTTGTTTTTACTCAACAAATTTAATAGCAAGCATGAAGCAGTGAATTTAAAAATACGTTATACTGGGAAATCTTTGACGGAACAGAAACACAGATGGGTGTCGTTTGTCTACATACAGTTTTGCGTGCTCTGTGTTCTGTGGAACTTTGAGTACTGTAAAAGGGAGGTTATCTGAAGATGCAGAGGTTTTTTGGCTAGTCTCGTGATCATGTCTCAAAAAAAATTTCCAGTTAGCATGTTTTTAGTAACTGTAGACAGCTGAACCAGGTAGTAATGTTTGTTTTTAGGCAGATGTTTTAGTTCATGTATCTGATGTATGTAGCACAATAATATATGCTTATTGCACCATTTTATAGCTAGGAATGTGTAGGTTGTATTTTAGGATGAACAAAATGAAGTGATAGTGATGGACAAGAAGTCAGAAAGGCGTTGTATTTCAGCTCTATCTAGATGTGTTTACATAGTGGTACCTCTTAAATACGTGTGGGCATTTTGGGTGAGTGTAGTGCCTTTGGGTGCGTGACATAGCAGTTGTGATGTAGTACCATCTGAAAGTTGGACAAAGCTGCAGAAGGTTGCAGTATCAGGTGAGAGTTTCTGAACCACTTTCTCCTATAAGAAATGTGTATTCCAGTCCAGTTTAAATTTAGTTTGAGAAAACTTTGCATGTGCTATGGTTATAGCATTGTAATACTGAAATCTTCATCCTAGTGTCAGTTCTGTTTGGCTGACAAAAGTAAACAAGCTGCTTATTACAATCGATAAAGCTTGTTCTCCTGGCTAAAATAACCAACTCTGGTTTTGAACTTTTAAGAGTAGGCAAGAAATAATTGAAAAAATGTCGGTGGCATTTGTGTACTTAAAATAGTATTAATATCATTTTTTTCTTAATACTCCTTTATGTCCTTCTCTAGATGTCACTAGTAGATTTGGGAAAGAAACTTTTAGAAGCTGCACGAGCAGGTCAGGATGACGAAGTTCGCATTTTGATGGCAAATGGAGCACCTTTTACCACAGATTGGGTAATGAAAACTTCTGCAGTGTTCAGTAAATCCTCTTGCTTTTCTCATCTGAAGGAGAAAATAGGATTGTTACAATTAAGCATTTCTTTTGCAAGCCTTGGGAGTTTCTTTTTGGAATTCTGCAGTCATATCATCTAATGTCTAATTAAAAATTAAAATTGTCTGTTTCTTCATATGATGTCCTACTGATTTAGTAACAGACTATGAATAAGCTCATTCTGGTGGCTTTTAAGATGAACTTTGGAATGGTTAGTGGGAGAAAGCAGCAATCATCCTCCTAGTTACCATGTTCATGCATTTAGTATAGTATGAGGTCTGAATTAAGGAAGCAGTCCCAACTACCTAATATGTGCAGCTCAGAGTTCCCTTGTATAGAGGCTCTGAGCTGTCTTTTGGAGGTGCCTGTTTGTGAAGAGGTTGTATAGGGAGGTCAGGTTCCTAAAACTCTGGGGTATTTACAAGCCCTGAAGAGCCTTCATATACTTAATGACCTGACTTTCAAGTTGACTCTGTTTTGAGCAGGAGATTCGACTCAAGGGACTTCCAGAGGTCCCTTCCGATGTTGGTATGCCATGTTGACCAACACTAAAAATGGGGCTAGGCTCCTTGAAGTGTCCCACCTCAAAAACACAGAAAAAAAATTGCACAGACCCCAAACATTGCTTCCAGTGAGCTGTTTGTAGTGTGTTGTGATTATTGGAGGTGAAAAAAAAATTAAGAGGGTTTTTTTTTCCTCTTCATACTCTGTAAAAGCCCAAACATCTTCTTTCTTTGAGACTCCAAGGGAAAATGATTTTTGAAGTGGTGGCCTGACACCTGAGTTCAATAGCTCCAGAATAAGAAGTAGTATTTCATACTGATATCTGTTAAAACTCCACTTTTTCCATTGTGTTATAGCTGGGAACATCTCCACTTCATCTGGCAGCACAGTATGGACACTACTCGACAACAGAAGTGTTGCTGCGAGCAGGTGTAAGTCGGGATGCCAGAACCAAAGTGGACAGAACTCCATTGCACATGGCAGCATCAGAAGGCCATGCCAGCATAGTAGAAGTCTTACTTAAGGTAAAGACTGCTGAAAAAAGGCCTGAGGTGGGGATATTACAATGGTTTATCATCAGATAATTGCAATTTCCTTTTAGTCATGAAACCAGCATAGAAATGAGCTGAATATTTATACTGTGTGCATTGGGTGCTTTGTTTTCCTATTAAACTATAATATATTGAGCATTACAATCATAATGATTTCAGGTTAATTTTTGTATTGCTGTTTCAAAATAAGAATTACAGAATTGCTATGGCTGGAAAGGACATTTAAGATCATTAAGGCTAAACATTTAAGATCACTAAGATCATTCAGGCTAAACAACCCCAGTTCCCTCAGCTGCTCTTCATAAGACCTATTCTCAAGACCCTTCACCAGCTTTGTTGCTTTTCTCTGCACGCTCTCCAGAACCTCAATGTCTTTCTTGTACTGTGGTGCCCAAAACTCAACACAGCACTCAGGGTATGGCCTCACCAGCACTGACTATAGTGGGACAATCACTTCTCTAGTCCTGCTGACTCGACTATTCCCAATACCAGCCAGGATGCCATTGGCCTTGTTTGCCACATGGGCACGCTGCTGGCTCATGTTCAGCCGGCTGTCAGTCAACACCCCCAGGTCCCTTTCTGCTGAGCAGCTTTCCAGCCGCTCCTCCCCAAGTCCATAGCTTTGCATAGGGTTGCTGCAGCCCAAGTGCAGGACTTGGCACTTGGCCTTGTTAAAGCTCATGCAATTGACTATGACCGATTGGTCCAGCCTGTCCCTCAAACAGGTCAACACAGCTACCCAACTTGGTGTCATCTGCAAACTTACTGAGGATGCTCTCTATCTCTTCATAAAGATCATTGATAAAGATGTTAAACAGGAGCAGCCCCAGCACTGAGCCCAGGGGAACACCACGTGTGACTGGGCACCAGCTGGATGCAGCTCCATTCACCACCACTCTCTGGGCCCAGCCATCCAGCTAGTGTGTGATCCAGCAGAGTGTACACACATCTAGGCCTAGGGCAGCCAGCTTTTTCATGAGAATGCTGTGGGGAACAGTATCCAAGGCTTTACTGAAGTTCAGGTAAACAACATCCACAGCCTTTCCCTCATCCANGACTACTTCCTAATTTGACATAGTGTGAGTAACAGCTTTTAGAACCAAGACGTTATGTTTTAGGGACTCAATCCTTTGAGGTAAAAAAAATACTGGGTAGATTGATATAAATGTAAGGTAACAGGACATTACTGATGGAAAAAGACAATCTTGGGCTTCAATCTGTGACCAGCATGATTTGATTCAGATACTTCTAATGACACAGTTTATGTAATGATCTTGTTTGTAGCACGGTGCTGATGTCAATGCGAAGGACATGCTCAAAATGACTGCACTTCACTGGGCTACTGAACATAACCACCAAGAAGTTGTAGAGCTATTAATAAAGTATGGAGCAGATGTTCATGCTCAGAGTAAATTTTGCAAAACGGCGTTAGATATTGCAGTAGACAATGGAAATGAAGACCTGGCAGAAATCTTACAGGTAACTTTTGATTCATGATGTTAAGGGAACTTAGAGCAAAGTACTTGTTTACACAAGTGATAGATTAAACTTTTAATATGGCAGCTGTGAGAGAATATATTGACTGATAATGCTAAACTCTGGTCTACTTTACGACATGGAAGTAAGATTAATGTTAGTAAACATTAGATGGCCAAAGAACTATTTAATGACTTAAGTCAGAGATAATTTTCTTAAATTGGAGTGTGGTAATACACAGAACTGGGTGGAGTCATCACAAGCAAGGTGTAAAACTTAACTCCCTACTCTGCCAATATGTTTTGACTATACTCTAGTGTTCAACTGGCTCTGTGTATGGATATTAATTTCCTAATAATTAGAGATCACGAGAGGAGAGAAAAGATGGCATTTTTTTCCTGAATTAGAAAAACTAGGATTGAACTGTTGAAGTGCTTTGGATTGGTATTATAATAGTTGCTTTCATGGAAATGTGTGCTTACTGTTCAATATGGTTCTTAAAGGTAAATTCAGTGCTACGCATTATTGAGAGTAGAAAGTAATTGAAAAATACTATTATGCCACTGCATGAATCTAGTGTTCCCCTGCATCTTGAACTATGTAAACTTCTGGTCTGTTCCTCTAGCGTCCTCTTCATTGCAGAAAGGGTATAGTAAATAAAAGTCAATAATAACTCAGAGTCAAAAAGAAGACTGCCATCTACAATTCATGGCATATACTGAGCTGTCAGAGCTGATTTTCATGGCGTGTAGCTGCCACAGTGCTCTTGGTTCTTCAGCCTTCTATTTTAGATAACATGAGCTTGCATATCTACAAAGTAAATGGTAAGGAGAGGTAGCAGTGTGTCATTCTGTTTCACTTCAACAGACTTTTTGTCTTTAGATTTCAGCCAAGAAAAATGTTTCTCGTGTACTTACACAGAGCACAAGGTGCAACACGATGTGTGCATATTGCCTGAGTATAATAAGGGAGATCCTCCCTGGCTTGGGTGCAATGTGCAATAACTTTAGTTTTTACAAGGCAAATAACTTCATACCTACAACTGAAATAATATTACCACCTTTGTCACCTAGATTGCAATGCAGAACCAAATCAATACGAATCCAGAGAGTCCGGACACTGTGACAATACATGCAGCAACACCACAGTTCATCATTGGACCTGGAGGGGTGGTGAACCTAACAGGTCTGGTATCTTCTGCAAATACATCAAATGGAGTAGGTATTTAGATGTCTATAGGATAGCTACTGGGATTTTATACTTCAATTGATGTTCACCATTTAGTGAAAAGGATTGAGGAGAAACAGTGGTAAGAATAGAGTAGTTACCATATTCCTCTCTAGTGTTTTTGGTGTTGTAAATATCTAGGCACTTAAAACAACAGTCTTCAGAGGTAGATTATCAGAAGTTGTATTTGCTTAACTTGCTTTCAGAATAGCTCTTTGGTTCAGCAGAATGTTGCTGAGAGTAGTGTGTTAGAAGCTTCAGTGAAGTAATAATAAAAAAGGGACTCCATTTGCTTTAAATAGATCAGCTAACTTTTTTTCTTTCACCCTACTAGATGAAACAGGAGTATCTGCTGTGCAGTTCGGAAATTCATCTACATCAGTATTAGCCACGTTGGCAGCTTTAGCAGAAGCATCAGCTCCACTGTCTAATTCTTCAGAAACACCAGGTTAGAAAGCTAAGTCATTTAACCTCATTTAATAAACCAGAAGTACATAACTGGTTCTTTTGGAGATACAGCTCATACAGAAATGAGATTACAATCTTCCTTTTTGCAGCACGAACTGGATTTTTCCTTTACTTTTGCCTGGAATGTTGCAATATTCATATGTACAATTATTTCTTAATAAGATTTCTGACCGCAACTGGTGTTTCTGGGTCTAATGTGAGTAGGATTCATTTTGCTGAAAGCAAGCATAATTCGGGAGATTGAATTTACATTTTTGTCTACATACAGTTTAGTTGCATTTGGTGGGAGAATGTTTCATTTGAATGCTTCTTTCTGGTAAATACTGGGAGGTGACCCACAGTGTTTACATATGCTTTGTCAGCAGTTTTCTTAATCATCCACCCAAAAGGCACAAGAATATTTGTTTTTTTGATGTGCAGTTTGCCTATTAGAATGTCTATGGGTCTTCTTTCCAACATGGAAATGTTCTACTTGGATTTATAGCAGTGTGTAGTGGTAAGTGGGCCCCTTCAGGCTGCTATGCTGCCATGGCACTTTGGGTAAAGGGAAGCCTAGCAGTACATTGTTGTTCTCCTAGGAGGAAGCAGCCTGCATCCCTCACTGCAGCTAAATGCATGCTTTCTTATTCCGTAGGGCCATGACAAGAAGCCAGAAAGGCACAAGGAATTCCATTGCTCTTAGTTCCCAAGTTTTGCGTTCCTCTTTTTTAACACAAAACCCGTTCAGCCCTGCCCCATGGATCTTTACCAGTTACTGCTTTGGGAAAAAAAAAGATGGTCAAGGTTTCATACTCTGCAAGTTGCCCTGGATATCTTTATCCATTCTTTGAGTCATGTATTGCTTGCTTTGTGTACTTCTTTACTTCTGTTTGTTACAACATGCACAGTAAAGGACGGAATGGTGGTCAGAAGTCTTACAGCAGCAAAGTGGGTTATGAAGACTAGTCCTTAACAAGTTTGAGCAAGTAAAATACTTCCTTTTGTAATTTAAGCAAGTTTTAATACCATCTACAATAAAAAGGAAATGTGATCAAAAGCTTCTGAATTATTGAAGGTTATTTTATAAGAAACTGCCACGAAACTTCTGTTCCAGACCATATTTCCCAGTTGTGGTGTATGTTAATATCTTACCTTTGCATAAAAGATCAGGTAAAAGTAGCGCTTGGGAGGTCAAGTGCTATGTTAGTTCTTTGTTAGCTGGCTTTGGGAAACAGAAATCCCCAGTTTTTTTTCTCTGAAGTAGGCTGTGCGGTGTGCTTGAAAAATCCCATCTGTTGTTCTGAGAGTCCCAAAAGGTGTTTTGGTGGAGACTTGGGTTTCTGAAGAGAGCTGTGAAGTATTTCATGCATACTTCACTTGTCTGTGCTGTTTTGCATATGTTGCTCCCTGGCTCTTTCAGGCAGTATGGTATGTCTGTAGCTACTGGAGTTGTATGGTAGGCCAGATTGCTTTTTTGTTTATTTAGTATTTATTATACTGACATGTAGCACTGTAGCTTTTTTTGCAAGTTAGCTTGCGATTGTGAGCACTGATTGATGATGTGATATGTAGCAAGATGAGCCTAACTTTAGAGCTGGTGACTGGAGATCACTATGGAGAGCAACAACCCTCTGTTGATCAAGGATTTATGATGCTTACGGTAATCTGAACTTTGCTGAATGCATTTCTAAAGAAGTGCATTTATTTTGCTTTTTTGTTGGTGATGGTCAGTATGAGAAATGTTGCAGAACTGAGATAGTTTGTGTGGCCCAAGTCTTTGGTACTTAAAAATACTTGGAGCCTTCAGCTTTGCATATGACATCATTCTTAAGGACACAGTTTTCATCTTTAAGTATTTTGAAGTCCTGCAGGATTTCTTTTTAATACAGCTCTTTTCTTCTACTAGTTCTCAAAGCAGTACCTAAGTACAGTTATACTATTTTATTATATTTCAATATTGCAAGTGAAGTGGATGATTCAAAACCAGAATGCAATGCCTTTCATTGCAGAAGAAGCTGCTGCTGTTTTCAATCAATTAATATATTTCAGTGAAACTCTGATCTAATTGTAGGAGAGAAGGGACCGAATGAGATTATGGAGCATTAAATGCGTATCCAGGACTCAGTAGATGACTTTGGCAACTACCTGAGTGTTCTCATGTTTCATGGCCTTGCAGTGGTGCAGTGTAATCTATGTTACATGTCAGTAAACTGCTGAATTTAAAAATTATTAGAGTGGAGGCAGGGGATGACAGGCAGGGAGGAATAAGCTTGAAGTCTTGATGCAGTAGCTTCCCACCTTTAATAATGCAGCGTGCTTCATACCTAACCCTCCTGTTGATTTCAGTTCTTCTGCTTTGGTTTTTATGCAGATGTGTGGGCAATCTTGTAGCGTCCTATGGTCTGCAAATTATTTCCTGGTTTCTTATTCCTTTAATAATTTATAAGGCATAAAGAATACAAAAGCAGCTTTTTGTCATCTGTGCATCAGTAGTAAGTCTGTTCAAGAAAAAAAAACAACCTCCTTTGTCTTTGTGCTCATCTTAAATTCTGTTTATAAATACTTCAAAAATTGTAGGATTGAGGATTCTGGGTTTGGCTCTTACCTTGTATTTGGCTTTCTGTATTTTAAGACCATATAAACTTGCACAAAGCACTTAGGTTATGCCTTTTATGTTGTTTCTGTCTAGGTTTTTCTTCTCTTTTGAAGTTAACTTTACCCTGACCTCTTCCCTCTATCTCCTCGTGTCTCACAGTTAAAAACATCAGTTTTGTAAAACCAAAGAAACAAAGGTGCCTTTTGCTGAAGCTGAGTAGAATCATGCTTTTTAAAATTGTTACTCAAATGAAGTATGAGGACATGGACATTACCTACAAATGTGGTGCATAATGCATGTATGGAGCTCAGAACTGGATTAGAGAAACATCTGATTTAATATGTATATTTGGAATGCAGTATTTGGTGTGGTTATGTTGGAATTAGGCACATGTCTTACTGCATGTGCAGGTGTTCTCCCTCCACACTACAGAGGAAAATTACGAACAATAATGCAGAGATTCTTGAAAATAATCATGCTGCTGTTTTACTTTGGCTTTCCATTAGCATATGAAATATTGTATGGATATAGGGGAGGAGAGCAAGGAAGGAATAAGGACTGTATGTATGGGGATATTTTTCTTTTATCTAGAATAATTTCTTTGTAGACCAAGTCTCCATTTTTCTTTCAAGGTCTGAGGGCCTCGTAGTAATGTTTCCTTTGGGAACTAAAAGCCCAATGTTGAGCTTGAAACTGAAAGATCAGAGCTGTTTGCTGCTGCAGCTAGTACTGGTACTTGCAACTTGAATTTTTTGTGAGGGTGATCTTTCTTACTGCCGAGCCGGTACTTGGAAGGCAAATCCAAGCCAACACCACTTACTCCTGTAGGACTTGCTGCTTTGGTTTACTGAATAAACACTGAATATTTAAGCAGTGCTATAGGACGGCAATATCTGAACATAAAGATCTTCAGAAGACAATGACTGCAGTTATTATTTGAACTACAGAGTGATTTTTGTGTGTGTTATGTTGTAATTAACTTCAAAGATGAAAGCTTCAGGGTCTTATCTACCTTCTCTCATCTTGAGCATCACAACACAGTCTATCAGGTTTTAATTCCATCTCTGTAGATAGAAAGCACTCTAATGTCAGTTATTTAAATCAAAGGCTTTGCTTTTACCCTGACAAATTGCAAGTAAAATACAGAGTTAGTGTGCTTGAAATTCTTTGTTTGTGCTACTAGTGATCTTACTCTTTGTCTCAGTATCTCATTGTTCCAAAAAAGAAGGGTGGTAGTGAGAAACCCCAGTTCCAGGGTATAGTACAAGCAGTGGTACGTGTTGTAGTTCGGAATGCAGTCTTTCCCCTATTTTACCTTGATTTATAGATGTGATACAGAACTGTGAGAGTTCACTGCTGTGTACTCCTTAGTGAATAATGAATTTGAAATACTTGATTGAGCTGGGATTTTTTTTTTTACTTTTACCTATAAATTACATATATACAATGTTTATTTTTGCTTTTTAAGCTTTTATCTTTCTCATTCAAAGGTTTAAAATGTCAACTCTGCAAAACTTTTAGTCCTATTTCATACTTTGTGTAATAAATTATGTCGTGTTTGAAGTATCCATCTAGTAGAGACAAAACTTTAAGATTGTCTAAAGGTCCTTCAGTGTGTCACTATCTTGAAGACCATTATGGTAAGCAGAGAATTCAGGGCTGGATCCTGAGGTACACCTGATTGAGGAGTAGTTTCAAGCTAGTATTTCAAGTTGAATTTTTTTTTTTTTTAGCTCTCCTCTTAGTGTAACTTCTGCACTGTACACAAGCAGGACTAAGTTACTTGTGTTCTTAAAAACAGCTCTTGTTCTTGCTGCCATGTTAACACTGAACCCAAAATGTCACTTTTGAGTGGGGGTATATCTGTTAGGAAACATGCTAAATAAAAATACTAAGCAAGGTATATTTCAAACTGTTAGTGCTTTATGTTGGCCTGGTGAAAGAATTCTGTTAACAGTGTAATATGTAGTAATGCATTAATGGCATGTGGTGGGATCAAATTTTAAAAGATGTGGAAGAAATTTTTTTCTCAGCTGTATCAAAATGCATTTGAAATCTTAAAACTTAATTTATAAATTGACTGAATTCCTGTACTAATATGTTGCTAGTTGTGGCCACAGAAGAAGTTGTGACTGCAGAATCTGTGGATGGTGCTATTCAGCAAGTTGTCAGTTCTGGAGGTCAGCAAGTGATTACTATAGTTACAGATGGTATTCAGCTTGGTAATCTGCATTCGATTCCAACCAGTGGAATAGGGCAACCCATCATTGTGACCATGCCAGATGGACAGCAAGGTGAGTGGAAACTTGTATGGTTTGAGCTTGAGGAACTGTTTTAGTTATAGTAATAATAATAAATTGTTACATGCAAATAGCTTGGACAATTTTCTGTACTTATCAATTTAAATACTTGAATTCTTAGGCTGCAGAGACTCAGACACATGAGCTACTGCAGTTCAGTGAGTAACCACATGGCAGCTGAGTCTCTGCACTAGGAAAACAAGTGGAAGAATTACTAAACTGTGTGGAAGAGAAACGGGACATTTAAGGGAAAAGTGATAACTAGCTGCTTTGCCTTCAGTAAGTTTGATTGCTGTGGACTTGTTATGAAAACTAGAAGATGAAGTGTAACAAAAGCCTTCTTCCAGTACTTTGTTGCCTTGCTGCAAATACTGTGGGGAGGTGAGGCTTGCATTTAGAGGTCTGATGTACGAAGCAAGCTCTGCAAGTCGCATGGAGTGTGTTCTTAACAGAGTAAAAGCCGAGTCTTATGTACTTGAGTGTTTAGAGGAACAGTGGCAGAACCAGTGAAGCCAAGGTGACATAAATTGTCCTGTTGGGCCATGTGTAGTTTGTGGAAGCTGCTAGTGTAATAAGTGCTATTTCGTGAGATACATACCTTCTGGGTGGTTTCTTTTAAAGATGCTCTGCCAGGACTGTTTAGACAAAAATCATTCCTTCTCTAATTTCTTAATGAGAACTCCCAGTGTGGAGCGTGAAGAATTGTACACTGGAGACAAATGGTTTGGTTTACAATTTGTCTGAACAAGTACAGTTAGTTATCAGAAAGTGTGAATGTGTAGGTAGTAATTAAAGTGACAGTTAATGGCATTTATTTGCCATATGATTGCATGAGTAAATTAGAGATCGGTTTCTTTAGATTCCTAATATTTTTCCTTCTAGGTTAATAACTACTGGATTTTCAGATTACCTAAGATGTTTGTTTAATAAAAATAAAAAGCCAGTTTTGTATTTAGTGTTTGCTGAAGAAACATCATAAAGATGATCTGCTACCTAAGTTACAGAATTGGCAGACTGGTAACTGCTGCATCCATGTCTGTTTACTCTGTGAAAAGTGTCAATGATATTCCAGAGTGGCAGCTGACTATTGTAGACCTCAATAACAAAGAATTTTGAAGATTTGTAAGTAACATACAAGCAGCTAAAGTTTTTAGTAACTTTTCCCCATACTGACTTTATAACGCACTTTGTTACATAGCTGTGTTTTCATAAGAGAAAGTATCTGCATTTTTATTGCTGTTATAAAATTACTCTATTATATTAATTTTATATAGTGCAAATATTGTTTGAAGTAAATGTGTTTATATGTACAAATACGTTTGCAGTATTAACAGTTCCAGCAACAGACATCGCTGAAGAAACTGTGATAAGCGAAGAACCGCCAGTGAAGCGACAGTGCATTGAGATTGTGGAAAATCGCGTGGAGTCGGCAGAAATAGAAGTAAGGAGTATATTACGTGATACATGTTGAGCAAAGTGTTCGACGCTGAGTATCTGGTTGTGGTTTTTTGTGTTGTTCTAGAGATTGATTTCTGTGTTACCACAGAATGAGATGTGTGAACTTGTTCAGTCTCTTCTGTTACTGGAAATCTTTTTTTACAAAGTTGTTGTAAACAGATGATAGGAGGGCTGTGTGCTTATGCTCTTGTCGTGCGCATAAGTGATGATTGTTTATATGTTAACTTGGTTTTGTTTTTTCCTTTAAGATCACTAGGTAGTTTTTTAAAATTAGGTACTAGTATGTGACTGAGTAGCAAGACTTTCTGCTAGCAGTGAATGAGAGTGCTGTACCCTCAGCTGTTATGACCACATGCTTGTCCTGATTGTGAGATCACATTTTTAGTAACGTTTCCTTTCCATTTCTGGTATCTAGATGACTATTAATGGAAGTGTGAAACAGTAAGATTCTGTTTGTCAGTTTTTATCCTTTTTTTTAATATATTCTGGAGCAGTTTACTATTACACATCTTGACACAGTCCTTGTTTTTTTTATAGTACGGAAGACCTAACAACATTGAGAGAGCTTTTCTTTTCGTATCTGACAAATAGATGTAGCTGTTCAATTTAAAATTGTAGCTTTTTTACATCAGCCACAATAGGTCAACCATCTCATTCCTCCTTCTGTTACTTCTAACCGTGCTGACCAGTTCTGGTCAAAAACTTATGAAAATTCCTCTCATTTTGTCAGCTCCGTGATATTTCATTTATCAAAGGTTGTGTTCTCCAACTTCTGTTCATATTATCAAGTTGTGCCTAATTAAATACTTTTAAATTGTACAGCATGTTCTATATGTTGTCCCTGTCGAATTAACAGTAATTACCACCTTTTATCACTTGCTTTCCCTGTCCCTGAGTTGTCACATCAAATACTTTTGGCTTTTGCAGCTTCGTGGTCATTACAGATTATCATGATAGTTGAAATTTTCATGCTGCATTTTTTAAATTGTATGACTGTTTACAATAAAAGCATTTCTTTTGTTCACACTTTTAAACATCTGCCTGAATTATTTGTAAAGGAAATTGTTTCCTTAAGTATTTTAATAATTCTGTTAGGTGAAGGAAAAAAATCTAGACTGTTGAAAGAATAAATTGACCTGTTCCTAATCACAGATAGTTGGTATAATGGTACAAATAATTTTTACCCGCTTCAATTATATATTTTAAACCCATTTCTCAAATATCTAACGTAGTTAGTTTAAATGAGTTACTTTATCTGTTACTTTTAAGTGCAAGTTTTGATGACTGACTTAGTCCCTGCCTGTACAACTGGAAGTGCACCTGCAGACCTCTGCCTCTGTGGAGGCCACTTGACTTCAGGAGCCTTATTATGGTTCACAGAGGTATGGTGCACCCTCGCTTGGGTAACAGGGACACTTAAGAAGTGCACATGAAGTCTGTTCACTTCAAATTGCATCATCATAGAAGGCTGTAGACACTTGAGTTTGGAGGGAGTGGGACCCCTCACCTCATTAAAATACTTTTTAAATGTAGGAAACCTTTTTTGTTTGGTTTCTTTGCCTCACTGGTGATTTATTCCTCTATTTCATTGTAAAGAGTTGATTCAAGGCTGAGTGCTTTCTTCAGCTGTTTTAAATGCATAGTGTGTGAACAGTTAACTGTAGTTTGAAAGTCTTTTAGACATTCTTCCATTCACATGAGGTGACAAACTTGCACATGAAAGTATTGTGAAGGACTAAAGCAGTAGTGGTGGTTTTTGATTTTTCTCTTTTGGGTCTGTTAAATTCAAACATTTCAGCTCATTTTGAAGAGTGATAGCAGTTTTCCTAAACAGTTTGGTATTTTAAACATAGGGTGGCAGAAAAAAAAAACCACAACACCCCAACAAACCACCTGTCACACATGCTCTGTTTTTCATTTTCATGCATATTTCATTAACAGTGATTTTTATTTTCAGTCTTGAATTTGACTGTTTTCCCATGTTTTATGTTTGAAAGGTGACATGCATTAGAAGCAGGACAATAATTCCATTGGACTAAAATAAAATAAATAATAGTTGTAAATTAATTGTTAGTGAATGTATATCCTTGGTTTTTCTGTTGTTAACTAAAATAACCAAACCAAGCATTATTTTTATGGATGTCCTTATTGTCAATATGTAGACTGTTAGAAAAAGTTACATGTAATGAAGAAAATTTCCTGATAAAATGGAAGATTTCTTAAGACCATTCAGGATCCTCTGGTTTGATTTTCACCTGGGTAGGTTTTTACACTGATACAAAAGGGCTTCAGATAATTGGAACAGTTTCAGTTGTGTTCTGAAGAATGCCCTAAGAACGCTTTCTGGACTCAATTAAATTGACAGACCAGAACAGACCTCCCTATTCCAGATGCCAAAGTTAAGGAACCAGTTTTCACTGCTCAGCCTGCTGTAGGTCTGCATTGCTGCTCCGGCAGCACTGGTTTCTTTCTGCTGCCTAGTTGGACAGTGTACTTGGCCTCAGTTCCTTACTCATTCTGTTTACATTAGGACTAGGACTGCCTAAAAACTACACTTACTAGTTGCTGAAGTAATCTACATGCTTTGAATTTCTAGTCTTTCTGGTCGATACTGGTTTTATCTTCTGGTCTCTGCCACTGAGACTTGGAATTTATTTTTTTTCCTTTTTTCCTACCTCTTCCTAGTGTGCTATACTCCTTATGGGTGCATGGCTCTATTTTGCTCCTCTCTGGGAAATACTTATGAGATATGGTGGGTGGAGAGGTTCGCAGACAAGTGTTTCCAGTCTACACAGGCTGTAGTAGCGATAGCACTGTACTTTGTGTAATGCACTGGCTGGTGAGCTACTGGTGGGTCTTATTCTGCAGCCCAGTGGATAGAGAAGCTTTGCTTCTAGCTAGTATTAGATTTTTGGTGTTTTGTATGTGACAAACTCATGAGAGAGATAATGCCCAGCTCAGTATATGCCAGAGCTCAGTGCCCTCAAGAAGAAAAGGCTGCTTTACATGGGTAGCGGGATCACCTGTTTTGGCTGCTTCCCTGAGAACTGTCTTATAGCTCTTTTCACCAACTTTCTACTCCACAAGGCTGTTTTATGTAAGCTGTTGGCTCCCCTTATACTATATGGATAACTTAGAGAAATAGTAATATGTTTTGGTTGGACTGGTGCTGGAACATCATTGCTGTATTTTGCACCCTTTAAGATGTAGGCTCCACTGTTCTTCTGGCATTCATCAGTCCAGTTGCCACATGGATTGGCCATTCATGCAGTCGCTTAAAAAGCAGAATCCAAATTTTCAGAAGTGGAAACTGAAGTTCCTTTTCCAATAAGTAAGCAAGGTCAGATGAGCTCTCTTTATTAGCATGTGCTCCAAATGAAGCAAACCCTAGCTCGCTTCCTTCAGCTCTGAAAGCCCTCTATAAAATCAAGGTGCACTTAAAGGTGTCTGTTCTGTTCTGTGTTACAGCTAGTCTTCATCACCTGTTAGTAACATCTCTGCTTCACCTGTTTTTGCTGTACAGATGCTGCTGTTAGCAATGATCTGATCCCCTATGTCATTGTATTCCAGCACATTCAGCACAGCATGTGACTGCCAAGTGTGACTGTGACAAGTACTGAGAACAGTAGCAAGTAGAAGTGAGGCAGAGTATCTTGTATTTTCAGGCTATGACCATGAAAATGAGTGCATCAAAGGGGTGAAGAATAGGGATGCTGTTATGGGGTTGCAGGGGGAGAAACTTCTGGCAACTGTTAGAGGTATTAAATGGGAATGTGATACAGAGCTGCTGGGATGGGAATAAGGTGAAAAGGCAACTTATATTCACTGGGCATCATGTTTTGGTAAGCGTGTTTTTCTAGGAGATAGCTCCCTTCCCTGACAACCTCCCTCCTGTGGCTACTTAACAACTACAGTGGAAAGAATGATTTAAAGTCAAATACTACCTTGCTCATAAAAGTATGATGCACTGTATGAAGTGGTATTTGGTTGAAGATCAAAACAAAACTAGTTTTCCAAGCCAATTGCTTTTTCAATTGGGCTCAGTGCAGCATCAAACCAAACGACAGTACCTACGTCACTGGAAATAGAAATACATTCTCCTTAGTTCCTAAGGTAGCTTCATAGGAAGTGGCATTTCCCATATTTTTTTGCTTAGAAATCATTTTATAGCCGTCCCCACCAAACTTGAGTGGAGGATGAAGCTGTAAATTACTCCTTTTGAACTGAGAAAGCTTATTTAGCTAACTCCCTGTTAATTCATAAAGATGTGGTGTCCTTGGGGATGTAATGATACCTCTGGGTTGTATAGTATCAATCACTTCAGATTACTTCATTTAGAAACCAGTTATGTGTATGTTTTGGTTAGTGGGGAGCTGTCACTTTCCAGTGCAAGCTGCTGTTAGGTAACAGTTGTTCCTTATGTTATCTGATTAGAAATACAATTAAAGGGACAATCCTGTTAGATTGGATTCCAATTTTTAAAAGTAACAAAGGGAACCGAGTCACTGGAGAAGTGTTAATATGTTGTTAGTACTTGATCACCACGCTTCCACTTTTTTACTTCACTCTTTTTCCATGGAGACTTGCTTGGCATCTTTGCCACTATAGAAATTGGGTTTACAATATTATACTTCAAGCCTAATTGTAGGGAGTTGTTTGGTGTGACAGTTCGTGTCTAATTTACCCAGCAGCGTTCACATGGGTCTGCTGAGCAAGAACTCAGCAGTTTCTACATGATACCCTAACACTTGAGCTGCATGTAAAGGAAAAGTACTTGAAATTTTAGCTTGTATTTGATATATATGTGACAAAATATTGCTGATTCTGTTTCTAATAGGAAAGAGAAACTCTTCAGAAACAGCTGGATGAGGCAAACAGAGAAGCACAAAAATATCGTCAGCAGCTTCTAAAGAAAGAACAAGAAGCAGAGGCCTATCGGCAGAAGTTAGAGGCAATGAACCGCCTCCAGACTAATAAAGAAGCTGTTTAATAAAAAATGAACATACTGCAAAGCCTGTTACTTTCAAAAACCTGCAGTACAATCTTGAACTGTACGCTATATAGGTACAGACACAGGATTACATAGTAGAGAAGATGCTACAAGTTGATAACTGGACTTAAACCGTGAGCTCTGATGAATTTCTTGTAACATAAAAACTCTGAATTTAGAAATTGTGAAAAGTATTTAAAATTAAATACTGTAAATAGTTGTTTTTTTTACAGTTTCAAAATGAGTTGATAAATCTTTTTGAAGGGATCCAGAAACATGAGAAGCCAACGTTTTTGTGAAAATTTTGATTTTAGTATGAATCTAACTTCTGAAAAACAGAACAGTTTTAAGGGTGATGTTGGTGATTTAAGCTGACAACTTGAAAATTAATTATGGACAAAACAAATTAACAGTTATTTCTACATGGTAACAACTTAAATTTCTCTGAAGAAGACATTTCCAAGTGGAAATCTTTGTACAGCTTTAAGGAGTTGTCTCAGATTCTCTGAAAACCATTTTGGGTTTGTTTGGTTTTTTTTTTAATTTTGGCTGGTGAAATTTTTATATTTAATTTCAGATATATCCAAGTAGATTTTCATGTATATGAAGCTAATATTTTTTAAACTTTTCAGTTTGTACATATGCTGCATGTTTTTCTAATTTCTACACATACATCTTGCATAGGTATTTTTCAGCAAAGATGAGAAAAATTATGAGAAAAATATTTAGCTTATAGGTCATTTGAAGAAAGCTAGCAGCCAGTTTTATTGTGGATGGTATATTTCCTGGAAGAATGTAATTTGTAATTAAAAAGAAGAAAAACAACAAAAAAAAATCTTAATTTACCTATTAGGGGCAACTGAAAATTTGGTAGTGGAGGCATTGAAACTTCACTTTTTGTGTCTTTCAGTTTTCATGTACAAACATTTTAAAGTTCAGTAATGAATAGAGAAGAATGTCTCCACTGGAACACAAATAGTAGTTCTTTTAGAATATTCCTATTGGTCTCTCTTCCCCAATAGCCTTGAAATCATTTCAGAGACACATTTTTTCTAAATGGACTTTTGCATTTTAATTATGCAATTGGACAAGTAATTTTTTTACGTTGTAGTGATGCTGCTCTTACCTCGCATCATTGTTCTTCACTGTGATACTGTGTTTGTGTGTGTCTGTGCAGTGATCTATTATGCATAGGATTTATATAGCATGTTACATCTTCAGAGCATTGTAAAATCTTTTAAAGAACCCTTACTGTACTGCCTGCGGCAGGTAAGTGAGCGTTACTGTCTCAATTTTATAACTGGTATAAGTGCAACACAGGGAGTGTTAAATGACTGGCCCAAGACCACGTGAATCTGTGGTAGACCTAGGACTAGATCTCAGGCGTTCCTGGCTTCTAGTCCTGTGCTTAGACTGAGCTGCCTTAAGATTGTTCAGTGCTGTGTTACATTAAATTTTGAACTACTGTGCAGGTTCCTTTTTTGTAAGATAAAACTTTGTGCTTTGCTTTGTTGTTCCATGTTTCACTGCTTTTATGGAATTGTTTATATAAAACTTAAGCAAAAAGTCTAGTTTACCTATACTGTACACAGAAAAATTACCCTTAAAACTGTACTCTGGCCTACTTTTTCTATTTTACAATTAAATATCTTTTCCACATATATATAGTGTAGAATCAATTCCATTTCAATTGTTTTGTATGTGCATTATAAGGTCAAAGATATGCCATGTTAGGCATTCAGAAAAAATATGAGAAAAAGATTTAGGCTTAGAGTGGCCTTCAAAGGTAGGAGGGAAGGTTGGGGAAAGAATTGCATTATACAATATGAAGTAAAATCTGATTTCTTCAAACTCTTTGGCTTGAGTTTATAGAATTGGCAGTTAAGGAAAAATCCTAAATATTCCAGTATTGGTATATATTTGGCAAATTTGATCCCGATTTGGCAAATATGACTTCAAAATATAATAAAAAATGGAACATCCGTGGTGATGGTTTTTAGAAGAATTATTTTCAAGGATATAATCAAGCGGAGCTGGTACTATGGCTTGAAGCAAGCCTTCTGTGGTGACTAGCTGGAAATTGCTATATTTTAGGGTTTTTTTTTTTCAGGACCTACCCATTATGTCACTAGCGAATGTGGGAACCAGTTAGTCGAGTTCGATGTGCTGGTCAGGGGTTGCTCCAATTGAGTAGTTCTGTGATCAGAATGTTTGCGTCATCACATCCCACAAACTTAACTGCAGTTTAATCTCTGTGAACTCTTAATAACGATAAGAATTTCGGCGTTAGTCTGTGATAGTGGTAACGTCCACGTCCAAATGGAGAATTTCCCACGGTTTTGACGGCACAGACCTTTGCAGCAAACAATGAAAAGAACCTTTTCTATTCATTCTGCTTCCTGTGAGCAAATATTCTATTCCTCATTGTCTGTAACAAAATCCTTGCAAGTGCAGGGTAGCTATAACAGAAGCATATTCATCACCAGTAATATTTACCCTACCTGTAATTCATTACCACCTATTTTATTCTAGTTCTGAACAGGACCTGCTGTTTATTCTCTTCTGCATGGAACAAGAAACCAACCTGATGAAACTGTCACCTTTGAGCAAAAGCGTAGGGTACATGTCACATGGAATATTTATTGTGTAGTTTAGCTCTGAAAACATTGTTAAAAGTATTGCTTCTTATTTGCTGTTCCGAATTGAAATTGTAATGTAATTAGCTGCCAGCTTTCTTTGAACAGAGACCTGTATATTAACGTGTTAGTTACTTGTAGTGAGCCAGAATCACAGCTTTTGAGAACTCGGCTCTCTTTGAGTTGGTCCTGTGCTTGATGCCAGTCCCTTCTCATCTTTGTCCGCCTTTGTGGCAGCATTTACAGTAAAGCCAGGAGAGGTTCATAATTGATTTTAAGTCTGTGGCAACTTGGTTTTTTTTTCTAATGTTTCCAGAGAAATGTGAGGTAAAGCAGATGAATGTGCATTTAGTACGGGGGGTTTTTTCTGCACTTCTTGCACTACTTCTTCCAATGTCCTTTTAACAATTTTTTATTTATTTCAGTGTAGTAATCTGATGTGCATTTATCAGAGCATCTTTGTCATATCTGTGTAACAGTTCTTTTTCAAATATCTAATCGCAACAGAAGCTAGGAAAGGCTTTCACACTCCTCTGTAGAGAGTATGCTGTGGAGAAAGACGCAACAACTTTTTAGAATAATGGAAATGTTCAGGCTGTATTGTAGTATGTGAGGCAGAAAAGCAAAGCTGCTCTGGCAGCCAGTTCTCTTCTGTATGTGAGAACAGGGATGCTGCTGTCACGTATCAGACAAAGGGTCTGCCTGGCCTGGTATCTCATCTCCAGAGGGGCCAGGAGCTGGGGCATGGCAAAAACAGGGCAAGCATATACTGTACTATGTAATGATTTCTCTTTCTGGTGCTTAGTCCTGAAGTTCCACCTTTCTCTTTTCCCAGGGTAGCCTGGTATCAGTGCAGAGCAAGTGAGTTCCTTCTGGTGATGATAAGCACTCAATATTAAGTGCTGTGTCAAAGGTCGTGCTGGCAAAGATAGGTCAGGAGGTGTTTTCAGGTCCTAAAACTGGAACAAGGGGCATTCTACAGGGCTGTTCTTCCAAACTGAGAACAATCCAGGTGGAGGACTTGGAGGAGTTCTGGAGATACAAGGCGAAGTCCCAGTGCTTATGTGTATCATACATGTGAAGAGCAAGCACAGTGTGTGTGTGGGGGAAAGATGCATTTTTGCAGCTCAGCAATCTAGGGTGATAGCAGCGGAGGAACATGACACTGCAGTGTAACTTACTCTGATCTGGAAGGGCAGGAAATCCATCTACAGGATCATTGCTGCTTTGTACTGCAGTTCTGGAACTGGCAGTAACTAGTGCCTTTCCTTCAGACAGCAAGGGACTGACAGCATAGGGACTGACGAGTTGTGGGGATGCAGGTATGCTCCCTTCTTGGGAAAACACAATAATACAATTTTTTAATTAAAAAAGTAAAAAGTCCCTTCCTGCAGCATTAAATTTATGTGCTGGTGCCTTGTTTTAATGACTGCTGCTAGCACAGTAGTTCGGTGCGCGGGATTAACATGGCTGCTTTTATTTTATTTTGGGAGCCCTTGAGCTTTCTCTGTCTTACAAGTCTGATGTTGATGTGTCTTATATTCATGACATGGATTAACGTGAGACTTCTGAAACAGTTTGAAAATGGAAAAGGGTCAGCGCAGAGGCAGCTCCTCTCAGTGATACACGCATCAAAAAAGAACAGATGAGAACATATGAGAGACTAAAAGCCCTCAATTGGGAGGAGTTAGATAAACACCCACCAATAACCTGCCTACGTTAAACCTTTTCCAGAATGCGTGAGTCTGAGAGATAAAGGGAGCTATAAAGGATGAAGCAGCTAGCAGGGCACCAGACCAAGCTGCCCACAGCTCCTGAAAGGTCGTGGTCCGTGTTTGAAGAGGTGCTTTTAGAAGGAATCAGTATGGAGCCTGAGGAGTACAGACGGAGAGGTGAGTGATCCTCTGCTCTCAGAAACAGGTAGCATTTGCTCGCAGAGAATAGCTATTGTAGAGCTGAGAATGGCACGCAAAATCAGTATGGGCTATGTACTCTTCATTTTCACACATCCTTGAGACTTAGGTCTGCTGAAGCTGAGATAAAAATGTGTCCCAGGATTGAGTTTAAATTCGTGGATTTAGAGGCAGTGGATGACTTAGGCTTATTGGTCTTGCACTGAAAATAGTGTGAGAAAGCTGTAAAACTGTGATTCTGAATAAACTTTTGCTAAGGAGTTAGGCACAGTGGCTCTTCCCTGGCTGATATGATGAAACTGCAGTGATGCTGGCACAGTCCTGGAGATGGGCAGCAAACTTTGGTCCCAGGGCTGGAGGAGATTGCCTAGAAAGTGGAGAAACGGTGTGGAACTGTGCAGCGGTTTTCAGAGGATGCAAAAGGGAGTATGAAAATGTAGGCGTTTTGAAAAATTAATTTCTGTGAAATGTGCTTTCAGTTAATTTGTAGGCAAGAAAATCTGTTGATCGTCTCACCAGTCAAAGTGTACTTGTAGCATGATTGTATTTTAAGGGTACATTTGAACTATTCAGTGATGATACTGAAATAACCCTATGAATCTGTTCTGTCCCCATGAAGCCTATTTTAGAAGTGTCCCTACATTATTAGATGAGCCAAGTAGGGTGTAGGAGGAAGGTTAGTTCCTGCGGCTATCCTGGGAGCAGTATTCCAAGCCCTGTCCAGTGCTAATGACAGACTGTGTGAAGTGCTAGTACTACTCGTTAGTTTTCCCACAGTCGGAATTCAAAGTACTGGTTTGCTTCTTCCAGGGAAAGAGATGGTGGATTACATTTGCCAGTACCTGAGCAACGTGAGAGAGAGACGGGTGACTCCTGACGTACAGCCAGGTTACATGAGAGCTCTGTTGCCGGATTCTGCCCCAATGGACCCAGACAGCTGGGACAACATCTTTGGAGATATAGAGAAGATTATTATGCCTGGGGTAAGAAAGAAAGTATAATCATGACAGGAAAAAGCCAAACGCTACCTGAGGTGAACACCAAATCCTGGTAATTCACAGGTTCTGCAGAACATTTGTCTACATAAGTAAAGCATTCAAAATGTGGAATGTCTTTTAGGCATTATGTCCACAGAAGGACATACAGAGGAACTGGAGATTACTGTTGTGTCCCTAACTACAATTCTAGGGCATAAACTGAATGTAGTTTTGAAGTATAGAGAACCTCATGTTTGCTTAGAGGGAGCTGATTATTTCCTGACATTGAGTTTAGCTTCACAAGGCCTCTACCTGCTGAACTGCATCATCTCAATTTCAGAGATGTGCGGATTCAGGCACAGTGAGGTGAAACATCTCTTGCCTGAGGTTATGTACGTGTAAGATTTGTCTCCTGCTGTTTGAATGTAAAGGTCTCCTTCCTCTTGTACATAAATGCTGCAGATTCTGCTAGGCACGTTCATATTACATAATTAAAAGTTCTATGTAAGAAGCTGTTTCAAAGTCAATTTTTAAATTTTCTTTATAGATGTTTGCAGAAAGTTGGTCTGAGGTAGGAGACGTATTTACGTTAAATATGCTTATGCTGGTGTCCCACATACAAGCTCCTTCAGGCGTATAGAGGGGGGCTGTGTAACTGTACATTGCTGTGTGTAGCTAAAGGCAAGCTGTTTGACAAAATGAGCAAGAGCAAATCTGTTGCAAGGATTCCCCTTATAAAGATAAATATTTTTATAAATATTTCTGACTCTGTTGTGCAGTGTTCAAAAGACCATTCTTTCCTGTTCAGAATCTTTGTCTGCCTGTTTAATTTAGATAAATGCTTTTGCTATAATTTGGAATTTATCTAATAACGACACAGCATTATCATTTGCAACTCCTGTTGATATTATCTCTGTAGCTTTCTGCTAGCAGATCTAGAATTGCACGTTACGTTGCTGTGATCCTTGTCCATCATTTTAAACAGATGCTAATCACTACATCTTGTGCAGAATTTTTGTGACATTTTCAGGCTTAACTTCTAGAAAATTTTGTTCTAGGTAGTCCATTGGCAAAGCCCACACATGCATGCCTACTTTCCAGCTCTTACTTCCTGGCCTTCACTCCTTGGAGATATGTTGGCTGATGCAATTAACTGCCTGGGATTCACATGGGTAATTTTTTGTTGTTGCTATTTTAGATCTTCATCTCCTGTGTATATTATGCAGGAGCAGGTCATAGTCATTTTTCTTGTTCTCTGACTCAGTATAAGTATTTACTTTCGCCAGTTTTATCTTCTTGCATAAATGAAAACTGTCACTTGAAAAAAAAAACAAATGGGCAAACATTACCTGATAGTAAGAGGTAAATGAAGAAAATATACCACTAGAAATGTTTTCTATTTCTTGACGTATCTCACTGTGAGCGTTGTTCCCTGTTGTCTAGTCTCAGGGCCAAGACTGTTATGCAAGCACTGCAGGCAAGAGAGAGCCACCGTCCATGACAGCCAGCTAGGTCGGGCCCTGTTTGGTTCTCCTGCTTTTTTGGGAGAACACATTTCCTATTTTTCCTCTTCTGAAAATAATTGTTTGGTGGCCTGTCCCAGAAGAGTATTTTGTATCCTCCAGCAGCAGCTAAACTGTGCTACTTGGGTGTGGCTCTACATCCCTCAGTAGTGCTTGAAGTCAATGTTTTCCCCAGTGGTGAAGTTGCCCAGATCTGGTGTTCCAAGAGAGCAACTGGTAATGAGCAAGGTACCCAGAGCTCGCCCTCAACTGCAACCTTACCACAGAGGTCTGTATTACAGAACTCACCAAACAAGATCATTTTTATTGCAATAGCATTGTGTTCTGCTAGGTATGGGCTATAGTATTACACCGTTGGCTGCTTATATATCCAGTGCCACAAAGCTTGTCATCTGCCTTTGTTGCATCTAGGTAAGATTTTTTCCCAAGGCAATTAAAAAGTGTTAATAGCTATTAATTAAAATGTGGTATGTGGTTTACTCTAAAGATTATAGTCCTACTGTGTTTGCAGGGTGTATTACAGCTTCATTCTCTTTTTTAAAATTCATTTTTCTAGGCCTCCAGTCCAGCCTGCACAGAACTGGAAATGAATGTGATGGATTGGTTGGCTAAAATGCTGGGCCTCCCAAATAAATTCTTGCACCACCATCCTGACAGTGTGGGCGGAGGAGTATTACAGGTAGAGGAGATCAGGGGTGGCCTCATCAACGTTTTGTTTTCACTCAAGTGACTTTCCCTCTCAGTAATGGTTTTCCTGGAGGCAAAACCAACAAGATTTGCTCTGTAGGTCTGAATAGAGGGAAATCTCAATTAGACATTACTTTCCCAAATTACAGTTTAAAATATGGAAGATTATAGAATAGGAATTGCTATTGTTTTAGTCCTAATTGTGTTATGGATGAGGAGCAGGTACTCTTGTGGCCATACTAAGGATGTGGTTTCTTCAGTCTGTTTCACATCACCGAATTATTCACTGAAGTGATTCTTACATAATTAGAAAAGGAATCCTTGTTGCTGTCCTTCTGCCAGCTGTCCTTAGCCACACAAGAAATTACTTTTCCTTTTTCTCATGTCTACTTTGTGTCTCTGGGAGTTGCAAAATCAAGGCCTGGACTTTCACCTTCTTTCATAAGGCCTAGGCAAGTATCCCCTGGAATCAGTGCTGAGGCTCTGTGGTGTTACAGGGAGCTTTGCTCAGGTTTGTCATTTCTGTGGGAGATATTACATTTTAGCTGTAAAGAACAAAGGGAAAATGTGATTTATTTGCTCCCCCCGACTCAGTCCTGCATGTTAAAAATATACAGCAGTTAAAAGGCTTTGTTTTGTGTTGCTGGCCCAGAGCTGCGTACGGACTGGTGGCTTTCCACCACATCCCAGAAAGCAGTAGTAGAAATAAGAGGAGGTGGGCAGCTGAGCACTTCAGTAAATCCCTGATAAAATAGCAGTAAAGTAGCGATGTGTTGCAGTAACTGAACAATGTCTTTGCAGAGCACTGTGAGTGAATCAACCTTGGTTGCACTGCTGGCTGCCAGGAAAAACAAAATTCTGGAGATGAAGCTTTCTGAGCCAGACACTGATGAGTCCTCACTCAATTCCCGCCTCGTTGCTTATGCGTCTGATCAAGTAGGTTCTTATGGTTACAAAGAAAACAAATTCACTTCTGCTGTTTCACCCAGACCACACAATGTGAGCTCACATTTCTGTACCAAGAGGAAAAGAAACTGCAACAGGAGAGACATTCATGCTGGTTCTCTCTTAGTGTAACTGAAAGGACTTTTTCTTGTGATGGGGTTTTGGTTGACCCAGAAGTAGGCACACTTCAAGGGTTTTCATCTACTAATGGCCGGGAGGAGAGAATCAACTGAGGTTGATCCATTTCTAGAGGCTCCTTTAAGATCCCAGTTTTGATAACTGGCTCTCCAAACATAAGGAGAGGATGCCTATTACTACATTTTAGAGATCAGTACCCAGATAAATGCAGATGCGTTCCTTGCAGTTAACAGTGTATTATTTCTGTGAGCTACAATGAAGAAACTTCCAGACTTGTATTAATTTGGATTGTAATAAGGACCTTCTCTCTGCTTTTCTTGCAACCACTGTTTTTTGTAAAGCTGTAACTTACCGCAGCTGTTCAATCTCAGAGCTTGCTCACTCTTTTTTTTTTAAAGGCACATTCTTCTGTAGAAAAGGCTGGCTTGATTTCTCTTGTGAAGATGAAGTTTCTGCCTGTGGATGAGAACTTTTCCCTCAGAGGTGAAACTTTGAAGAAAGCCATTGCAGAAGACAGAAAGAAAGGCCTAGTGCCAGTCTTTGTACGTTCAACTTTCTGGTTGGGGCTATTGACTGAAGTGTTGTATTCTTAATGTCAACATAAAATTGCATCTGAAACATTTCTTACTGTGTTGAAATTTATTAGCTGAAGGTTAAAATGTATACAAGAATTTCTATATTATTGAACAAAAAAATTATAATATAATGTAATAGCCTTTCCACTTCCAAAGTGCTGTATCCATTTATTTAAAAAATGTCATCTTACGGGTTTGTGTTCTTCTAGGTTTGTGCAACTTTGGGTACAACTGGTGTCTGTGCTTTTGACAGTCTCTCAGAACTGGGTCCAATTTGTAAGTGTCGTCTTTTTGTTCCTGATTTTAAGTGATGATAGCACAGAAAAGATAGCATCAGAATTTTTCGTACCAAAACCAAGGAGAGTAGACACACTAACCCTTGAGTTTTTCCAGTGTGTCTCAAAGATTGGTGGAGCCAGTACAAGACTTTGCAGTGATTTTTGTAAGATTTACATTAGGATGCTAAAATACATTCTATTCAAGTTGGATTAAATTTGCCAACTGATAAAGCTTCAATGTGGTTATTCGGGGAAGAGAGACTGTACAGTACAGAGTGCAGTACTGTTGTAGGATGGATACATAAATATTTAACGTAGCAAAGGAGTTTTGAACGTATGTGTGGCAAGACCTTCTTTGTAGCCACCAGTTCAATAGGTAAATCTGACATGGTTGCAGATCCTTTCCAGCGTAAATTCTGACAAGTAGCTGCTGAAGACATTTGGCATTTTCATGGGTCAGAGCTCGGCTCCTATCTCTGGATCCTTTTTGCTTGCTACTGTGTCTTGACTCTGACTTTGTGCAACTGGGTTGTACTGGGGAATTTCACTTAGCAAAAACAGAAGTGAGAGAAATCAAACATTAAAAAGACTCACTCATGGAATAGTCAATTTTGTTATGTATATTTGATATGTCCATCTGATTTCAGCATTATCCTGTATTTTGGGGTTCTGGATCCACAGCTTTATAATAAAACTAGACTGCTAGTTGTTTGTCTTGCTTGCTATGTTGTTGCCAGCCTGTCTGCCTCCTGCAAAACCATGAATCTAGTTTTCCTAGAGGAGCATGTGCTTCGATTCCTTACGGCCCTTATGTAACAACAGTTTCAATTCCAACAGGTGATGCTGAGGGACTCTGGCTTCATATTGATGCTGCATATGCAGGAACAGCATTTGTATGTCCTGAATTTCGATTGTTCTTGGATGGAATTGAATATGCAGATTCCTTTACTTTTAACCCTTCTAAATGGATGATGGTTCATTTTGACTGCACTGGATTTTGGTGAGTAAAGACAAAACACAACACTGAAAGGATAACATGCAAATTGCAAAGTCTTTCTCTGCACAATTTTTTGCTAAATATAGTTCATTCTGCAATTGATAGGGTTAAGGATAAATACAAGTTACATCAAACCTTCAGTGTTAACCCTGTCTACCTCAGACACCCCAACTCAGGAGCTGCTGTTGATTTCATGGTAAGTTATTTGAGTTGGTATTTTAAACTGCCTATAAAATGTTCAGACAGACTGTGAAATTCCTCTCACTCTGGAGCGTGCCTGTCTTACAGCTGGTCTTATTACATAAAAGCATAAAACCAATTATACTGAGATTGTAATGCAGATTAAATAATAAAACTTTTGAAGTGAGCCTTGGTTACGAAAATTAATTATAAAATTGCTTTCGGAAATAGAGATTGAAGTATTTAAGATTTTTACCCAGATGGGGATCCAGCCTTGCATTTTTAGTTAGAGGGGTCGTTCCTGTGCATTGTGTTGCTGAAGTAATTCCTACTGGTGGCATTTTGGCTGGTTTTCTCGTATCTCTGATACATAATAAAAGAGAAAGGAGTAAGCAATGGAAACACCATGCTCTGAAACAGCATTAGAATGAATTATATTTTTCTTCAGATTAAGGTATTCATAAGAGCTAAGAGGCATTTCACTTTAGATCCATCTTACAGCAGATTCCAGTACAGTAAAACAGAAGAATATTCACTGCCAGTTGTTTCTGCTATGATCTCACCCTAGTCATGAAAAGATAATTGTTTTCTTGAAATCAATAGTGCTTTTTAGTAGAGTGGGAGTGTAGGGAGGGGAGGCAAAAAATGTATCAATGAGTCCCTCTTGTGGTTAAATAGGAACCTGCATGTAATCGTGTAGCTCCCTGGAAGGATTACTGCCCAGGTTTTGTCACTCTCCTCCATGCAGTACCTGTTACTGCCTCTGGAAGGGTCTACCCCGTATCAACTCTCACTGTTTATAGTTGATTTTGAAAACGTTTAGGAAGGCCCCGAAATATGCAAATTACTGGAATTGAAGTGAGCACACAGTCCTAAAGTGTACATGGACACATCTTAAATTGGTAATTCCCTTTAAATGCAAAAAGGTGTTGTTATTAGCTGATAATTAACTAAAAATTCGAAGTGTAAAAATGTGTAGACATAGCATTTCTTTGATGGCTATTTACTAGGCTTAGCAGATATTCAGAAATAGGAAATTATTTGTCAATAGAGATTTCTGACCTGAGTCTGAAGCAACAGCCGTAGCAGCGTAAGGAGACACTCCTTCCTGCTTTTGTGCGTCTGTTTTCACTCACTGATATGCTGTTGTGTTTTCACAGCACTGGCAAATTCCACTGAGTCGTCGATTTCGTTCTTTGAAGCTGTGGTTTGTCATTCGTTCATTTGGGGTGAAGAAGCTTCAGGCTCATGTCCGACATGTATGTGAATTAACAATGCAAGCATAAATGCATGATATTCATTTATTTATAGCTGACTTTAATAAATTCAGTGATACAAAGATGAGTAACAACAATCCTCTCACACACAACGCTCACATGTGAACACTAAATGCGTGCTGACTTTACTTGTAAGTAATCTGTAAAGATTGACTGTGTAGACAAAACAATTTCCTGTACCCTTCCTGGAAGCAATAGGCAATGGAGAGCGACCCGACACGTCAATGCCTTCTGTGCATTACTGAGTGCTGATCTGTAGAAGCTTTCTTCAAGGCACAGTGGCAGCTGTTTGGGAGGCAGGCTGCGATGGAGGGCTGAACCCATTGCTAGGAAAATCTACAGGGCAAAGTCTTTGATGGAGTCAAATACAAGGGGTCCTATTGTGGACCAACAGTTGCTGCAAAAGGACTCTAATCTGAGCAGGCACATTCTGATTTCAAACCTTCTTCTAGAAAATTCCTGTGTATAGTCCAGTTATTCTTCCTCATCATAAAGGGTTTGGGCAAATAGACTTCAAAATTCTTCACTTTGTTGTCTTTCTTCAGTTTGCTACCATTCATGCATTGGAATGATGCATTTTAGTAAGGAATTTTTTTTAACTACTTTATTTAGTGTCTTACAGTGGGTTTATGACAGATCAGTACATAACTACTTTTTTTTCCTTAATCATAGGGTACTGAAACAGCCAAATTCTTTGAATCCTTGGTTAAAAGTGATCCACTCTTTGAAATCCCTGCTAAGAGACATCTTGGACTGGTTGTATTTCGTCTAAAGGTAAAGACTGGGCCTTTCACATGTCTCTTTGGAATTAATTGACCACAGCTGGTCTCTCCCCAGACATTAAGAACTGTGAATAAACCTTCATGTAAGAATTTCGTAATGCTGCAATTCTTACAGGGATGTTTGGATGTCACTGAAAATTCTAACTAGCTTTTTTGGTTTTTTCTTCTTATTTAAAACAGGGTCCCAACTGGCTGACAGAAAAACTCCTGAAAGATCTAAGCAGTTCTGGCAGGCTCTTCCTTATTCCAGCAACCATTTATGACAAGTTCATCATTCGCTTTACTGTAACATCTCAGTTCACAACCAGGGAAGATATTCTGCAAGACTGGAACATCATCCAACACACTGCAGCCCAAATTGTTAGCCAGAATTATGGTTTGCGCTGCATCAATTCCGGTGACGGGGCAAGAATTCCTAATATGATAGTTAAGCCTAGTTCTGATGCCATTAGTAATGTTTCTCAGCTCTGTCTAGATGGTGGAAAATACAAAACACCTTCCAGAAAAATAGTCGTTCAGCCTAAGAAGTTAGCTGTGAGTCCTAGTATGTGTGTGATTAGTCAACAAGTGAGAGGTAAAGAGGATCCTCTAGATGACTGTTTTCCAGAAGATGTCCAAGATGTTACCAAACATAAGTTAACCTCTTTTTTATTCAGTTATTTATCTGTTCAAGGCAAGAAAAAGACAGCACGTTCCCTTAGCTGCAATAGTGTGCCAGTGACTGGTAGTCTTGAGCAATGTAACCCCAAAGCAGCAGCCGCTGACAAGAAAGAGTCTCATGCAAATGCCAGAATTCTTTCCAGGTTGCCCGAAGAGGTGATGATGTTCAAAAAAAGTGCCTTCAAAAAACTAATTAAGTTCTACAGTGTCCCCAGCTTTCCAGAGTGTAGCATTCAGTGTGGCCTCCAGCTGCCTTGTTGTCCTCTGCAAGCCATTGTTTAACAAGTAAAAGAGATTGGTCCTTAAGACCTCTCCAGGTAGAAAGAGAACCAAAGTTTGCTTACTTATATGCAATACTACATGTTTTGTTCAATATGTAAGCAGTGCCAATGACCACTGACAGAATTCCTGTGCTTTTACTGGTGGAAACCTTGTGTATTTATAGATTAAAATGTCAAATAAATCTTGTAGGCATATAACATGAAACTCTGGTTTGTAGACTGTGGTAAAGGAAATGCCAGTTTCTGCCTTACCAGTCCTGGTGATGGACAGTTTCTAGCTGGTAGGCTAGAACCATTTTCACAAAATATGCTGGCCTCAGTGGGGGGTAAAGCAATTTAGCTCTCTATTTGCAATACTGATTTTTTTTATTTATTTTAATACCTTGACTTAAACTCTCTAAACTGCTGTGATGATCTGTATGTGCAGAAAATGCCACCATCAATTCTGAACTGTGCAAAGAGAAGGGGGTAATACTATATTAGGTCAATTCCAAAACTCGTTGAGTTTAAAAACAGCAGCTCTACTGTTCCATCTGAGCTAACTGGTTACAGTGCACAAGAGGCTTTACACAACCATGTTGCAAGAGCAGTTGCCCTTGCTAAGCACCTGTGGCCCTCCTCAACATTACCTATGAGCTGTAAATCACAAGTGTATGAGCAAAGAGAATAGGGATTCTATTTCACCCTATCTCATGACAGAACTAAGGGACATTACAGAAGAAAGGGTCTCTATGCAACAAACACATTGCTACACAAGGTCAATGATTTAGGAGGAAATTCTTCACTCTGAGGGTGGTGAGACACTGGAACAGGTTGTCCAGGGGGTTGTGGATGCTCCATCCTTGGAGGTGTTCAAGGCCAGGTTGGATGGGTCCTTGAGCAACCTGGTGTAGTGGGAAGCATCCCTGCCATAGCAGGAGGGTTGGAACTAGATGATCTTCGAGGTGCCTTCCAACCCATTTTATGATTTATATATTTTTCAAGAGTAATTGAAGTGTGGGGAGAAAACTCTATTGAGGGCAGCATTAAATGCAGAGATAGTACTGTTGAGTCCGGAAGTGTGATGATTCCCAGGAGCTTTTTCTGGGTAAGCACTACTAGATGGTTGCTGCCTTCTTCATAGTTGTTTCCAGACACCTACAATCACTCCATCTTGAAGGCAGCATCCTCGGCCACATGGATCTTCTGTCTGACCCAGTACAACTACTCTCTAGTTATATAAACAACGAGTCTGGTTAATCAGAACAATTTCCAGACCTTTATACAACATCAGCTCACTCACAGTGGGTATACTGAGGCATGTGTTACAAGGAGAAGAAAAATTTGGCCCGATAATCCCTTCTAGTAAGAACAGATTTATTCCATTCTGTAATACTGTCTTTCTTTAAATCATACAGAAATCTAAGCCACACTTTACTATGAATCATCTGGCCTGCAATTACTCTATTTACACCTGAAGGAAAATACATCTTAGTTCTTAAAAATTGTTTGCATTCTGTGTGTATTATTTAGTGCATGAAAACTACGAGGGCATCTCTGCTGCAATGGATAAAAGTTAATGTAAGCATCTAATACAGACTTTTTTGGATTAGTTAATTTGAGACAACTCTGTTTCATTAATAGTCTTTTTTTGAGTTTTTTTGTTTTGACTTAGGGATGTAATTTTTACTAATGCAGTGGATCACCCTTTAATATGAATATAAATGTATTTGCATAAAGATTGTACCCACTTTCATATGCTCAGGTGCACAGTATTAACATTTCCAGCATTAACAATACATGGCAGCAAGGTAGGTAAGATTCAAAGCATGAAGGAGAGGAGAAGCCAGGCTAAGATACAAGTAAAGTTGGGTAAGTTCTGCTTTATGAAAACAATCTCACATTCACACTTTATTTCAGATACTGGTATTGGCTAATCTTAATAAATAGCATTTCCTGGCAAGGTTAGAGTAACAGATGCTTTAAAAAATGAATATTACAAAATACATATTGTTTTACATGCTCACAATTTGAATTCATGGTTTTTTACTGAGTTATAAATGTCCTGGGTCATTTGTACATACAGTTTTTCTTTGTCATCCAGGAAGTACAGGCCATCTTTGATGACTGCTGGATTGAAACCTTCCTCCACTAGTTGTACTTTACAGTACTTAAAAGTTGCTGTAACTTCAATGGCACTCTACAAAACAAAATTACATCTCTGCTTATCAATGTTAGCATATAATTGTGGGAATTAATTTCCTGAATTTAAAGGGAATCATATTTAAACAAAATCCATATAGCATAGAAATCAAAGCCTTACTAATAGAGGTCTAAACTATCTGCATGCATCAGATAACTGGACTGTGGAATATGTAGGCCAGTAGCTACTCAATGTAAGAAGTGCTGGGGCCACAGAAACATTATTGAAAGGCTTACCTTAATATTCTAGTTACATGAGGTAGGAAAACACTAGTTTTCAGCTTTTAGTCAGAATCAAGGGGTTTATCCAGAAAATTATTTAATTATGTTCTTGGGTAAAAAAACTTATTTATTTATTTATTTCCTCTGAAGGGCAAAGAAAATGGCAGTTGGAGACTCGGCAAGACTCACTGTATTTGACATGAGATGGCAGGACAAACCACTACCTTGACTGGTCAACTGTTTTGTTTGTGTAACTGCAAAGTTTAAAGATTTCTTAAATAATTAGGCATGCTAGTATCTCTGTGTTAGACCTCTTGAATCATCTCAGTGAATATGCAAGCTTTCTCAACGGCTAATCACTGGTAGGATAAAAATCTAAGGCCTCTTGCAAAAGACAGTTCTCTTGCAAGGTTTTGTGTGGTGACCTCTATTTTGCACAGAACAGTCTGTAGAGGAGCGGCACTAAACTGGTAACAGAGCTGTGTTACTGTGCGGACCTGATTTCCCCTAAGAAGTCTTCCTGGTTTTACATGTTAAAATGTGCTGGTTATCCTGTAACTACTTATGCAATTTGTTTTTTTCATGCCAAATTAAATCATCTGAGCACAGTTCTACTTTCATATTGGTAAGTGACAAGAGCAAGTGAGAGACAAGCCTTTCTGGGAATTGCTAGGGTAACTAGGGAGTCCATAGGCCTCAGAGAAAAGTGGGAAAACACAATGCGGAGACACAAAAGCTACTTAGGAACACTGGTTTACCTTAATCCTTATGAAACGAGGTCTTGCGTAGTTTGGCAGGTGAGTGTTAACATGTCTATAAGCACTTTCTCCATTAAACTCACAGTTTTCCTTTAGGCGAATACATGCCATTCCTGTTCTGCCTTCATAACCTGAAGGAATAATGACAGCAAATAACTGTGGTTCATAAATAAATTTGAACTTCAACCCAGTCTCCCTTTTTTTCTCCTTTTTTTAAAATCCAAACTCTTTAGAAAGCCTAGCATCAAAATTATCAATGGCAGACATTTTGAAAATCATCCTTTTTTTAATAGTCTTTGGAAAATCAGGTCTCAGTACTCTGAGGCAGAAGTCTGCCTGCAGCAGCATTTCACTGCGTGGGTTAATTTACTTCACAGTAAATAATGGTAAATACACTTGTACTGCTGCTGACAAGCTCATCCATGCAGAAAGAGGAGAGAAAGGAATAAGACCCAGTTTACTGTTGTTTATTACCATATGAACAATTAATTAAGTGCTGCAAAAATCAAAGTACTCGGATTTTATACTTGTTTAAATACATAACAAGAGGGCTTCTTCCCTCTCCTTTTGGTGGCTGAGGGATGGAACATCATTTAAACACAAACCTTTTGGTGTGCTTTCTGTTTTCTGGTATTACAGGTAACGCAAGAAGCACTAAATAATATTCTTATGCAAAGTTTTACATTAGAATCATATGAATGCTTTCACAGAATTGTGTACAGGAGGAAGTGAAAATGGAAAGTAGCACCTAATGCTTAGAGAAAAGCAGAGCACAAACACATGCTAATTTAAGATAAATTGTTCTTCAGTTTGAGTCTTATTTCTGTTTGCCTTTAAGGCCATGTATTGATGACACCTGGCATTCAAGTTGAATTAATGAGTTCCCAGGTGATGTATACTATCACCCCCAGCTACATTACTATAGTACAAATATTTCTGTGCCATGAAAAAACAACAAAAAAACCCCAATCCAGCCAGTTCTTACACAAATATAAGCTGAGAATCAGTTTGAACAGTATTTTTTTATATATAAGGTTGTTCTCTAGTTAGGTATTAGTACCTCTTCTATGTGGTTTTACAAGAGCATTGAGACTAAAAGCCTCATGTCCTATAGTGTAACCTGAGAAACACATTAGGAACTCTAGACCATTTATGCTATTTACCTTTCTTTTGAAATGACTCCTAGGGCAGCTGTGTGTTTATCCCTACCACAAAGCAGCTGAAGACAAGAGTGATTTAAAGAGAGAGGCTTTAATTGTAGATCAGTGTGGCAGAGGCATACATGATTAATACGTTTACTTGAATTAAATTCACTGTTCTAATAGATCATCTTGGTTTATAAACAGCCTTGTTACTCTAGCCTCAGAAACACTGGGCATTTCCATTCTCATGTCTTCCACTTTTAGTAGAGGAAATAGCGAATAACAGAATCTCTCACATGTCAAATAAATGGTGGAAGAAAATGGTGGTTGTAGGAAGAGTGGCGTCTCTAACATGCCTTTCAATTCCAAAATGCTAAGTTGTCATTGATGTGACCAATGTTATGACACACCATAGTCTGGTAGCCTTTCTGGCGAAGTATGATACCTATTAATTAATAGTTAATGAATTAATCTGTTATACCTGTTACTATCTGTTAACTTCGTTAACAGGGGCTCCAAAATTCCTCCTCCTCCTTAAACTACCCTAAGAGTATGCAGTATATTATGCCACCTAGTCCAAACCACTTGCTCAATGCAGTACTTGGGATTTCAATCAAATCTAACCTTGCTTGTTTGATTTCAGATTCCCGCATTACACTGTAAGAACGGGTTCCATCTGAACTGTCCATCACAACCCAAATGCAGTGAGGAGCAAGATGGGATTCCTGTACATTTTGAGTGAGAAACATGGACAGGAAGGTACCTTAAAAATATAGGAGACAATAAAGTAAAGCTATGTGTTCCCCCTTTTGTCTTCCAATATCTCTGGGAATCTGCCTTTAGCAGCAGTGCCTTTCACATTTAAAAAAGAAAAGAAAAAAAGCTGCCATAAGCACTTAAAGAGTTTATAGAAGTTCAAAGAATTCACAGATTTTTGAGGTAAAAAAGCAGTAAACATGGCAGAACTTCTTGCATTCCTTCAGATTGTTAAAGAAAGGTGAAAAAGGGAGGAATCCATTTCTTAAGTGATGTTCTTGTTCTAGAAATTCAAGTCTATTTTGTTTGTCCCAGTTTACAGTAATTTCAGAGCTATATTCCTGTAAAAGATACAATAATGTTTATATCCAAGATACTTAATCACAAATGTTCTTCCATTCTCCTGCTAGTATTCTTGTCATTCTACATTAATATAAGCTTTTGCTATAGCTTTTTAAGCTTAATAATATTACATACCTTTAAATGATGGAATGTATCGAATGTAGCTTACAAAAAATAGCCTGAAGTAGGGTTACCTATACTCTGCAGTTCAGTATATTGGTATTTTGTTAATGTATTAATTTTTTTTTTTTTAAATACGTCAAGTATTTCATTCCTACCTGGAACAGATACTCCATAAACAATAACTTCTTGAACGCAGTCAATCAGTCCTAAAACATCTGCAACTTCTGTTGTAGAAACGTTTTCCCCTTTCCACCTGGAAAATAAGCAGTCAATAGTCATGATTTCTTATGTCTACTACATATAGTGTTTCAATGTCTGACTTTACAATGGGCTGAGCACAGAGCTTGAGATCAGAAAGCACTTTTGCACCTGAACAAGGAACTTGTTATTAGAAGTAGAGAAAAAAATGCTGCAAAATTCAACAATGCGTACCATATTATTCAAATATCAGAATTTAACACACTTAGTTTAATCATGCTTGTCTCTAAAGAAACAAAGTCCCAAAATATTCCTTACCTTAGATTCCACCCTAGGCTCTATGCTAAGTTTTAAAAGTACAGTGAATGTGAAATCACAATGGTTTTGTTCCGTGAATGTGATTGCTTTCTGACTGTTCAGAATAGCATTCGTTCATCACCCTGAGCTGAACCTCTTGTAGGCTCTGTATGTAACTATAGACACAATGGATAAAATACAACAGTGGAGGTGACTTGGAGTCCCCTTTTTTCTGACTGAAGTCAGAGAAATTTCTCTTTGCCAATCAGTAGGAAATACTGGGTATGAATTAAAAGCTGAGAATGAGTCAGAATTTTCTCTTGTGACAAGCATTTATATGAATAAACTAACCGGAATGTGTCTCCAATTCGATCGTGGAAATAAATGAAGTTATCACTGTCAATCACTAAAAGGTCACCGCTATTAAAATATAAATCCCCTTTTTGGAAGACATCTCTTAAATGCTTTTTCTCTGTTTGCTGTTTTCCTCCTGCATAGCCACTAAATGGCGCATATTTGGTGATTTTGCAGATCAGTAGTCCAGGTTTACCTATGAATAGGAAAAACATTTGTTTAAAAAGTACGGTGTAAAGTGTCAAAAAAATAAGTAGTTTTCATTACATCAGTGAAGTTTGCAGATGTTATAGAGTTGTGTGAGAATGTTGTAACGATCATAATCTTTTAAAATCTGTTGTAGAGGTACAGATTGAGTTTCACCTTATCCTCTCAATTCACTAGCCCTCAAAAATGCTAGTAGCTAGTACGATTTATCACTTGCTTGTGTTAAGGCAGGAGAACAATCTCTGAAGTCTTGTCTGGAAGTGGAAAGTAGTTGCCCAGTTTCTCTAGACAGCTTCATAAACCTCAGTTTAAAACACCTGCCTCCATGGGAGCTGTGTCTACAAAGGAAACTCACACGTGGCAACAGGCATGTCTTTAGAAGGTGACCATTGGTACAGGCTATGTTCACAGAACTCAGTTGGTGTGGGGCAGCCTTACCCCTCAACCAAAAGCATTTAGTTGGATTTAAGAACCAAATATTGGGGTTCAGCTTGCTTACTGTGAATGCAAAATAGACGAAAGGGCTGCTTAGTATGTTCTTCAGTCTTTCATGTGCTAGAGCTGGAGCAATTTATGAAGACAGAGGAGCACATATGTCTATGTAAATTGAAACTCAGCCCCACATTATAGAGAGCTTTGCATGGATGTTACACACTGGAGTGAATTTTATCTCTATGCAAAATCAATGACAGTCTGTCCGTATCAAGCCTGGAATTTTACCTTTTTTCATGGGTTTCTCTCTTACATTGCAAATATTTTCTATATCTCTGCAGTTCAGCAACTTAAACATTGGATGCATTTATACCAATATGGAATACATACGTGCACATCTCCTCATCCCAACTCAGGACTGCGTAGGGAGAGTTGGCATAGGAGAGTGTGCCTATGGGGCTGACATTCATAACTGATCTGTTCCTCAGCGATGAGAATTCAACAGAGCTGGCAACGTGTCCAGCTGTTCCCTTGTGCACAGAGAAGGTGAGTGACTCTGTCCTCGCTCACAGTAATGACTACTCGTGATACTTTTTGATTTTGTTGCATTCTGTTACACGTATCTGCTTTAAACACAGGTTTGCTTGTGGAAATATATAAACCTCTCCTATGAAAACTGATAGTAAGAAATATTATTTAAAAAAATATTTTTGTGTGTGCTTGCTCTATTGCAAATGGCAAAAAGTTTCAGCCACTGCTGGAAAAGAGAACCACTACTTTGAAAATGTTTCTTTAGTGGCAGTCTGAGAAGAATTAAATAGCTTCTGCTGGAAGTCAAGATCTGTACTCAAAAATGTTAATGTATCCATTATTAAAACTAGATATGTTATTAAAATCTGAGCATACAGATGCTGTATTCCCCATGGTACTTCACCTTTCTGTTAAGATGTATTACAATAGTGATTTGTTACATATTTTCTAACTTGTATTTAAAAACTTGACTTATTCAAAGGCAAATTCTTAGCAACTTTCCAGAGGGAAGTGATGCAAAGAGATGTAATTTTGAAAAGTAAATACCTTTCTGAAGAAAACTTTTTAAAGGAGTTAAGTGTTTACCTTTGGGAACCGTTATGCAGTATCCATTTTCATCTCGGACTGGTTCATCTTTCTCTATGTCATATTTAATCAGTTCATAGCGTAAGATTTTCTAGTGAAAATTTGCAAAATATATACACACATGAATATTCAATCTTTGAAAAATATTTTCAGAATTATACTAGATAACCAGCTTTCTACTTAACAGGAGCCAAAATAATCACATTTCAACTGGATACGTTGAGTCTAAATGTTCTTTTGCCTGAACAAGTGAGAGATAGCTGTGACATCTAGCACATGCAGCTATAGACTGTACTTGGGGATAATATTCTTCCTAAACAAATTTGGAACTGAGCCTTGGGCTCTTCCCCATTTGTCATACAAGTGGCCTGGTAAATGCCCTTGGCAATACCAAACTTCACCAAAAAGGGCAAAATGCCAGGTTTTGTTGTTATTCTTACCTTATGCAGCCAGTTTACTCTTCCCACTGCACCAATTTTTCCAGTGTAATTAATAAAAGAAATGTTTCCTTCAGTTGATCCATAAAACTCCAAAATATTAATATTTCCAAATCTTCGGATAAATTCCCTCCAAACATCAGCCCTTATTCCATTTCCTATGGCAAGTCTGACTTTGTGATCCTGATCATTGTTTCTCTAGAAACAAGAAAACAGTCATGAATTCACATTTCTCCTGAGTGAAAGCAGAATTTCTACTTCTGGAAAACTCTGGAGGAAACTTTAGTCTAAAAAGTATCGAGCATATTCTGAAGCAAAATGTATGCTAACACCATTACAGCTAAGCTTATGATTTTGATGTGGAAAAGGAAAATAAATTACTGAGCAAGTTAGGCTATATATCCAACTGTACTTTGTAGTTAACTTCCTTTGGATGAAGACAGGAACAAATAATTCTATGCAGAAAACCTGAATGAAACTCAGGAACCATGTTAAACCATTTTGCTTTTGTTGGTTTCCCACAGCCTTGTGGCGACTATCTGCAGAAGAGTGTCATTTACCCTGAATTCAGTAAAACATTGGCAGGATTTCAAATGGTGTTTGGGTGGAAAGGAAATCTCTTTTGCTTTGGTAAGTGCAGGATTGAGCCCGCTAAAAATTCTATTACCACATTTCATATTACTTTTAATAGTGCTATTAGATCTTTCTGGTTACACAGTAAAGTGATTACAATTTTAAAATACTGTAAAACTTTATTTTGGACTTCAGTCATATCACTTCTGGATTATTGTTTTTCTGCAGAATAGTCTAGAAAGGGATATCTAAATTTATCTAAAGAAGAAATAAATTAATATATGGTACTCTCTGTGATATTAAGAAATCTGCCACTAACGTGTCAGCACAGAACCAAGCTTAAAATAGAGCAATGAAATCTGCTGAAATTCTGCATAGCGTCTGAAAGGTTTGTTCACTTTTTATAAAATGTGTTGTAGATGATGCTCTACAACACCATACGCAATATCTTAGTCTCTCATGAAAAAGACTCTTGTTGACTGAGCATTTATACATCTGAGCTTAAACATTTTATTTTGAAATGATTCACCGGGGACAGGATGCTGCTTGGATCCACATTATCCCTCATCTTTTGTTGTTAAGTCTGTATTTTCAGTTTTTCTTCCCCATTTGCTTAGGTAGATAAATAAAATTTATTTAGCCATTAATTAATCACAGTTAGTGAAAGGAGGAAGGAAGGATTTAGCAATTCACGCTTAAGGTGATTTCTGTTAACACTCAGACTGTTCATTTGTTCTGAAATGACTACATAAGTTAGCTTGGAAATACAATCAGAAAGAAAACTGACACATACTGAGTTTTTTTCTTCTGTGGATATGTAAAGGAAAGAAACGATAACATAGATAAAAGTTGTTAGCGCAATAAGAAAGTTCAATAATGAAACGGCATTAGTTAAGACAGATGACACCACACATCAGAGTGGATCTATACTGTGAGTTTCTCATGGAAAAGACTGTTTCTCTGTTATATCTGCAACAACAGGCCAAGCCATCTTAGCACCATGACAGTTTAAGGAATAATATCCATTCTGTCAAGTTCTTTCATTCTTAAAATGTTAATCCAGCTTTTCTGGGAGACTTGTGCATTCGAAGTAGCATGTGTATGGGTGCATGGGATCAGATATTAAGTTTATAAACCCTGCTTATGTAAAGGTGTTTTCTACGCTGGTGTTCACGTCTGTGTACTGAGTAAATAAAAATACTTATATTATAATGAAAGCTAAGTATCTGCACCTATCTTAAAATCTGGCCTTTGTAGATAAGTAGCCACCAATAATGAGTAATCTTTAAACAGCCAGCCAGCCATTCCTGTTATTTTTTTATTAACAGATCACTTTTAAGGGTTAAATGTCTCCATGTGGCTAACATTACTAAACTCACCCCATTTGGGAACTAATTTATACTTAGCTGGCAACTGTGCACATCTTTGAGATACTGGTTAATTATACAGTATACGTTATGGTTTAGTTAGATTTGTGCGTGCAACCATGCTATTAAGAAACACAACTCTGTAAAAAATGAGTATTAACTATGTGATTGCAGGGATCTCAGTAGGAAACTGCCTGTGACTAGGTACCCTATGAAGATGGTATGAAAGTGCATCTTCGGAAGGGGGCACTCTAAATAATCACATGAACACTTTCACCTGGGAATCACCTGACTCTCTTGGGTTAGGACACCTTAGCTACAAAACTCTGAAAACTCGCACTGCCCAAAACACAGGTCCAGTACTTCCTAGAGAACTCCTCATGTTTGGTTTGCAGCTGGAGCGCTCATGTAAGGTAAGTGTTTTCTCTATCCATTTTAACAGAATACCAATTAATGGATTGCTATTGTTCCACTATTCAAAAGAATTATTAATTCAAGCCAAAAGCTCCCCTTTCTTTCCTTGAAAAAAGGTTAATGTTAGTATGAAATGAGACTACACACCTCATATGGGAAGGGTTTTGTTGGGCTTTTTCCCCTCCCCTTGTGCTTAAAGTATAGTATAACAAATATTCCCAGTAATTTAGCCCCAAAAGAAAGGCAGTTAATGTTACCTGTGGCACACTGCATAGATACCGAAGCACCTCCCCAACATACTGTATCACTGTTACATTATATTTTCTGCAGTCATCCCAGAACTGGCTTGCTGAAAATCTGGCACACAAAACAATAGTTGCACCTGTGTAGAAAGAAATAAGTAACAGAAGAGACCATTCTTATCATATCATAGGACTGCATAGAATTTCTTAGCTCAGCGTTGCAGAAAACTTGTAGAATTGGCGTTATATACCATTTGGAAGTACTCTTTCTAAAACACATTTAAATCCATGCTGAATAATTGGTTTAGCCTCTATTTCTATTCATCAAAAGTTAAAGGCTATTATTGTGGATGAAACTCTGTACTAATTTACCCTGAAGCTGTGCAAAGAGCTGCCATTAAGGTAGGATTATATCCTGTTTGTGGATTTCATCAGGTGATGAAATAAAATTTGTACAGGGTGAAGATCTGTGGGAGTCATATGATAACAACAGACAAACAAGGAGTCTCTTGACTTGCAGAGTTTCTGGTAACAGAGACATGTATAAGCATGGCAGCTAGGGAAAGGCTTACTGTATCTGTGATCACATCTGTGCATTAATTCTGCACAGTAACATGTTCACTCATACTAGGCAAGTGCGTGGTACCTTTCATGACACATCCGTGGACTCCAATAAGCAGGGCAGAACTATGATAAAGTGGTAGAGCAGTATACACAATATCTTCTGAGGTAACATGGCCAGCATCAAACAAGCCACAAGCTATCATTATGCGTTGATGGTTAATCACTGCAGCTTTGGGAAGACCTGTTTATAGTCAAGCAAAAAGGAGTGTAACTTCACTTGAACAATAAACATAGTAAGACCAGTTGATTTCATAAGGGCTGATGCAAGCCATAGTTCCAGATTTCAGGCAGGTATGCAGCATGTATCTAAGCAACACACTGGCATTTAGCCTTAGTGAGGATATGTCTTCCCACATGTAACTTGTAGGTGATTACATGCCTTCAGGTGTTGTCACCTAGTTTGTAGGTGTTAGCCACCTAGCTGTAGCTAAGTGCTCTTAAGGCTAGATGCCTTTATGCAGAGCAGGTTGCGACTCCTATACCAGCTGCAGGTTTGCACTAGCTGTATGTTGTGCTGCCCTCACTATTTTTGGTACTCTGGCACCCAAAAACTTAGTGGCGGGCATGGTGGAGTTCACAATCCAGAGATACTGAGTATAAGGCCAGCAGTGTCTCCAGGGACAAGAGATAGCAGATATCTTGTGAGCTTGCTGGCATAAAGCTCGTGTGTTTAACTGGCTTTTACTTCAGTCCCTCCCCCCAGATTTAGTGCCTGAATTGAGCCTATTGCCCCCATGCTTTTTGGTTTTAGCTACAGATACCAAATTATCAGTTTCCTGAGGGGGAATGAATGAGAGTAGGAATTACTGTGAAGTAACAGATTCTCTTTCCTTATTAAAAAATCACAATGTCACGAGGAATGTGTGGCCTGTTTTTGTGAATTTGTTACCTGTAGTACCAGAAGTATAAATGTACATGACAGGAGTTTTAAAGGTTATATCTGATCTCCATGACAACGGAGTAGGCTCATCTGAAGCAGCATCTACTTTATCAAGAAAGCTCTCAACTCCTTCTGTAGCAGATGTCTTGCTTAAATAATAAACTTTAACTTTTTCTTTCTTCAGCAATGGCAGTATTTCTTCAACAGACTCCTTCAGCTCTTAAGGAGGAAAGAAAAAAATTACAAGAAAATTCGGTATTATTTTATGAACTGTACTATTGGTGCATCAACTTTGGTGCAGCAGTCTTCACGTTTAGCTACTGTGGAGACATTGATGTTCAATCACTTCAGAATCCAGCAAAAAGGACTGAAGGGGAACAGTGTTTCCTGACAGAACTGGGAGTGATTTGGTCTGATTTTCTGCAGCAGGAACAGAATTGTAGAGGAGCAATCCAAGCCCAATTCCCATTCCCTGCAGACCCTGCCGGACTCCGAGAGAGCATCCACCTGGCATTACCAGCTCTACGTTGCTACCTTTCCTCTCCACCATGGAGAAATGCCTCACCTGGAAAGCACCCAAAGTTAGGTGCTGCTTAAAGCACCGCTATGTTTTATGCATGAAGATGAACCTCAAGTCCCAACACAAATGGAAGAAACACTGAAAAGCAGAATGAAGAGTGACTTAATAAGTAGTGGTACTACTGAAGCCTGGACTCCTCTATAGTTGTGCCTGTCTCCTACATGTGTCTTGATTAATCCCTGTTCTCCTCATATTCCCTCTGGTATCTCCAACCAACAAGGGTGCATTATTTCATTTATGCATACTGAGTAGGCTGACTCTCCCTGCATGACTGAATCCCGTCTGCCAGTCTCTTACCTAAAGGATAATGCAGGTCTCTCTCCTCTACCCACTGTCCGTTTCAGCCAAGTTGGGAAGAATGTAGTCATCCCTGTGACTTTTATTCCCTTAAGAAGCTGGATAACAGAATGAAGATGACCAGACAGCTGGTGCAATTGTTTATGCTTTGTTTCTTTGGGAATCCAGACCAAAAGCCTTCCAGCTCACAGGCACTTTTACTTGAATAGATAATCCACAAAATTTAAAATGAATCCTCAACACCAATTTGACTGTAACATCACATTATAAAACTTTCCATAACATGTAATTTATTTTTTACTACTTCTATTTTGTTTCAAAGCAAAGACTAAATTAAATCAACAAATCTCTGAGGCAATTTAATACTGAAAACTAAATCCGTTACTGGAAATTAGATCTTCACGCTAACTGACTAGATAAAGCCAAGATCCACATGCTAACTTTGTCTTAATTGCGCAAAAAGCAGTAACTTTAATAAAAGCATTACCTGTTCAAGTCTGGCAGACTTTGGAATTCCCCATCAACCAATTCTGTATTCTGCTGTAACTCTGGTCCAAAAAAAATCCTGGGATTACCATGAGTGCCCTTTAGCCACCAAACTACTCATGAAAATCTAATGAAGGCTTCTTTTAGTGAACAGGTAAGGAAACCTCAAAATATTAGTGCAGCCTGGCCCATCCTCTCCCATTCCACCGGTGCTCTATGAGCACTGCACAGATGCTGGACTGCGCAAAAAGTAAAGCTGTGTGGGAGGGCAGTTCTGCTCCTTAGACAGTATCAGGCGTGAAGGAGATAAAATAAGGCCTTTTATGCAATTATCTAATGAGCTGGCACCTTAGAGAGAAATAACCCCCAATAAACTTTCACTGAGATAAATAACCCTCCAATAAACTCTGAAATCCATATTTTATTGCAGGTATAAATAACTTTAAAGACCTATAAACTATATTAATGAATTCAGCATCTTTCTTTTCAAGAATTTACCCGTGCAAGCGCACAGACAGGATCTCATGTGGTGGTAAGTTCTGATGAGACAATATTTATCTTCTGCAGGGAGTAGCAAGATAATAATAAAGGATAAAACTTAATAAAGACACAGGGAAACACAGGTCCAACAGAAAAGACCTAAACTTTCTTTTTCTGATGTCCAGCATTCACTAGTGGAGTCAAGCATTTAGTAATTTTTATGAATAAGGCTCCATTTTTTTTCTTTTACCTTGCCTCAGAGCTGAAGGCCTTTTTAGAAAATTTGAGGCAATTATGTTATAGAAGGAGGAAAAATATATTTCCTATCCTACATAATAGCTTTTCCCACATATGCTTAATAACTCAAATACTGATTAATTTTGAAAGTTCAGAGATTGCTCAGAATTTACCCTCGGTGAGGCGGAAATTTATCACAAAAGGAGAAAACTTCTTTTGAACTCCGAAAGTTTTGGGGCATATAAAATACTTAATTTACATACAATATATGAATGAGTTCAACTATCTAAGCTGAAACAAGAGTATATAATCATGTAGAAGTTGTTCCTCTAGGCAGAGAAAGGGTATATTTGACTTCACATAGGGTCAGTCATACTCTATGTACACATACATACAAATATATATCAAGAACTGGGCATGAAATAAGGTCTTTATATGGAACAGAATGCAGCTCTCCCTTTAAAACATACTAACATGTTAGTCTTTCCTATGGAAAAGGAATATGGGCTGTTACATAGGTTGATGCCTTTTTTTTTAACTGAAACCAAATAAAAGCTTGTATGTAGACAGCAACCGCTTTCATGTGTCCAAGTCGCTGTCCAGCTGCAGCAAGAGGATTCTTCTGCATTACCTCGTTTATTTCTAATGTGGACATTGGTGTGACCATAACTGTGGATCAGTCCTGTTCTTTATGATTGAGGGCTATTTTATTTCTAGGTCTTCGCTATCAAGCAGCTAACGAGCTCAATGCCCACATCCTATAGATGAGCAGAAAATGAAAACACGGTGCAAACTGCTTGGAAGCCTTGTCCTTTCACGTGGGCAACTTCTCAAATCCCCAGACTCACTTTTAGGAGGCGGGACGCAGTCGGCAGTGTCCCTTCGCTCCAGCCCACCCCCGGGACAGCCCCACGGGGGGCAAAGGCGGCGCCGCCTCCTGGCACCTCTGCGCACCCACGGGGAGCCCCGTCATCGCGGGGGGCAACCGAGAAGCCCCCCTTGCCCCCCACCGGCCGGGACCGCTGCTTTTTCTCACCTGGGGCCGCCAGCAGCACGGTGGCCGCGCTGCTCTGGAAGCAGCGCAGCAAGGACGCGGCCCTGATGTTGGAGTTGAGGCAAGCCACGGCGCAGCCCAGCTTGGCGCAGCCCAGCCAGACCCAGACGTAGGCGGGCCGGTTCCCCATGAAGAGGGCCAGGCGGCCGCCCGGCCGCAGCCCGGCGGCGTCGCGCAGCGCCCGGGCCGCCTGGTTGCTCCGCCGCTCCACGTGCTCGTACGTGCAGACCTCGTCTCC
>VZZY01016710.1:97364-110119 GCA_013400335.1 Eurystomus gularis
GCAGGCGGCAGAGCCGCCCAGCAGAGTTGTCTCATTTGGCGGCAGTCGCTCCCCGCCGTAAATTAGAGGGCCTGCCTGGTGACCGCTGTAGGCAGCCGAACCGTTGCGGCCAGGGCGGGGCCCCTGCCTGCATGCCGTGGCACCTTTCGCGGCGACCAGGACCGGCGCCTCTCTGGGAGGCTGAGCGCATCCCGCACGGGGTACGGGCCGGCCGCGCGTCCCCTCCTGACGCTGCGGTTGCCAGGGGCAAGGGCAGCCAAGCCTGGCCGAGGTTCACACCAGGAGAAATTGAGGATGCGGCTTCCTGGCAGGTTACGTGGTGAGCTGCGGTGGGGAACACGTAGCTACCCTCCTCTTGTACCAGCCCTGGTGCTGTTCCTCACTGGGTGGTACGAAGTCTAATAGGTAAATAGTAGCTGAGCCAACTGAGAATTTGAGATGTGACTTTAAAAAAAAAATTAAAACCCACCACATTTATTAGCATTCTGAGTGCACAAAAGGAATTTACAGTCTCAGTCTCGCTGCCTTACCCTTGTCCAAGGCTCAGAGACGCGTTAGTTACTCAGACAACCTTGAAGCAAACTCCCGGAATTTTACTGTCCTGAATGGACCCAGCTACCAGAACTCAGTGCTTTTCTTGAAATTTAAGCAGCCATTATTGTCAATAAGGACTGCTTTTTCTTCCTTTTTAAAAACATTGTTCTTAATTTTATATCTTGCTAAGTGCCACCAAGGGGACAGTTTCCTGCCCTCTTTTTCACAATTTTCTGTTCCCCATTTATGTGAAATCTGAAACTTCTCACCACAAGGTGAGTTGGTTCAGGTCATTGATCTGCCAGGAAACTTTCTTTCCACTGCAGACTTTGTTTTCCTTGCCAGATAAATTAACTTTGCTGCTAGGTGAGGTGTGGCTAGCTCTAACTGCAAAACAAGTGTTGGGTGTTCAAGCAGGGTGGGCGGGAGCAAAGCCGTCCAATTCGTTTAGCTGTGGTCAGACCTCCCAGACAGCTGCTGCAGTGAAAACTGGACCCGGTGGATTGCAGGTGGGCTAACAGCCAGCGCTGCCTCCCGTGCTCTCGTACCCTCCCCGTGAGCCAGCGTTAGAACTCAGGGGACTGAGTGAGGAGCTGGTTTGGGGAGCTAGCGCTGGTGAAAATGAACCGGTTTACGTCTAGGGTAAAATTTGACCATCAGTAAGCTTTAGTATTTTGATAAATTAGAGGGTTTTTACAGTTCGTCTGTAACAGAGCTACACGTTAAAACTGGAGCGTAAGGCTTTTTCCTTTTTTTTTAAGAGTTACTTCACAGCTGTACAAGGTACAGAATATTTTTGAAGGCTCCTTTATCTGATGGTAACTGCTTGGGAGAAGTACAATGAATTAGTACACCCTACTGGCTACGTTCACAGCCAGTTTTTCCAAAGCATTGCTAAACTACCATAACTAATTGCAGCCTCTTGCTCAGAAGAATATGTGGCAATATTGTCCTGTGGTCCTGCAATGGGCTTTCTGAACAAGTTTTCTTATGCAACTTTTTCTTCTTTGGTTACATCTCTTGACTTTCTCACATGGGCAGTGGCATTAGTTCTGTGACTTTATCAGGGAATTGTAATCAGCAATTTGGAGAGCTAAAAGTCTCAGGTTAATTGATCATGAATCAATTAACACTTTGAAGGACCTTTGGCTGCCTTATTATTCAGGACTATTAAAAAAAACAAAACAAATTGCAAAACATTCACATAGGAAATACTTGTTTTGCTGGCCAGATTTTTCACAAGATGTTGTTCTTCTAAGCTATTCCTTTAGATATCCTTTTCCACTGTCCTTCAGTTACAGCCTCCTTGTAAAGGTTTTCAGCTGTACAGACATTTCAGTCATGAGCTAGCAAGCTTGCTGAAACAGTTAAATTTCAGAGTCACTTATTTACTGATGCTTAACCTAGCAATGGTAACTAGAATTCAACCATTTAAACAGTAGTTATCTCAGCATTACTACGCATTTGGATCACCTCCAAATTTGAAACAAACAACACTTCTTCAGATCCTGGTATTTTCTCTAATGTTAACCAAGCCCTAGCTACCGAGGTCTATAGTGCTCCTTCTGATACTTTGGATTGAGCACTGTTTTGTTTTGTTATCTAAAACCATACAAATCAAAGCCCTGTTGGGAATTAATCTGTGCTGCATGCTGGGACAATCTGTTTTTCTTCAGTAATCCCAAGGGGTGAAGGTGTGTTAAATCCACTGCTAGGTACGGTTTTGTTTGTTCAAGTATTTCTCGTTACTATAGCAGTTTTAATAGGTAATTAGCAGCTAATTCATATGTTGCCTGAGGTTAATATATCATGAAATGTGTCACGTATGATGTGGTGTGACTTTGAAGTGCCTGATGCTTTTCTGTTTTTCAAGTTATTTTTGTGAGGCAATTACTAATCTAGGCGGTTTATTTCGTGCTTGATCAATGTTATGGACTCCCATGGTGTATGCTGATATTCTTGCTCAAACTGCTGTCACTTTGGCATAAACTGCAGTACGTAAGCTTCAGTAGTTTTGCTGAACCAAGTATCAATTTAAATATTGTTAGCCTAGGGACAAGGAGGACTTTTTTATTGACTTGCTTGTTTGCTAGGTTTTATAGTTCAGTAAACCCTATTTACCCTTTTTTTACCAATTAGCTATTCTACATGCAGATATTTTGGAGAGAGCTGATGGAGTTTCCTATTACACGTTGACACTTGTTTGGTGTTACAAGAGGCATGTGTGATTGAGCCTGTGCTGGTCAAGGGCTTGGCCCACTGTGGCAGTCAGTGCTGCTGTCCTGTGCTGGATGCTGCCCACGGGACCTGGCACTGCAGAAGGCCTCTTGCCAGTGTTTGGCACTGCCCAAGCACCCCTTCAGAGCCTGCACAGTCACAGGCTGTGTGGTCAAAGGATGCGGCTTGCTGTGATTTCAGTAAGTGCTCAGTGAATGAGTTTATGACTTTCCATAGATACTGCATTTCTGTAGTCTCCTCATTTCCAGCTTTCAGTCTCCTAATGCTTTGTGGAAGCACTTGAAAAACAGATAACTTCCTACTATAGCTCCATGATAGCTGATGTTCATGGAACTCTTTCTTTTCTCTGCATCAATGCCCTCCATGGGAGATGAATTGAATTTCAAGGTGCCTGCAGAGGTCACAAGGGACTCTATTTCTTGTTATGTAGAAATGATGTTTTTCTTTTATAAGGAAAAAAAGAATTCTTTTTTTTTTCCCATTATGAGGCTATAATTTAAACTTAGATAACTTATATAATAAATGTATATAAATGTAACATATAATTCATGCCTAAGTATTTTGAAATGGAGGCTCCAAAATTAACCACCCAAAATCAATTAGTATTTTTAGAAAAGTATTGCTAACTTTTCCATTTCTTCCTGTCACAACCTGAGTCTGAGCTGAGTCTTTAGTGCCAGCCTCTGTGAATGGCACATAGGCATACTGGGAGTGTTGCTTAATATTTGCAGGGTACAATGAGCTATGATTATTTGGTGCTGATTATTTGCTTGCTCCTGCTGCTGTGGCAAGCAGTGCATAGGTCCCTAGTTGCTCAACGCTAGCTTTATACTCAGCCTCAGACATTAGGATCTGTTTTATTAATAGAAAAATATAGCTCATTGAATTTGTTCACAGCTCTCCTCTTTTCTCAATTTCTGTGCTCTACACTCATTTGCTTTTTTCCTGCTTACCTCTATTTGTTCTTTGTAGGGAGCTTGTTGCTACAGTGCTCATTTGCACTATCCACAGCAGGAAAGGAAGGGAAAAGTAAAGAAAAACAAAATGTTGTTGGCTGCTATAGAGCTCCTTAGGCTTGGGAAAGAGCCTTCCACGCCTCAGGTTCAGACACTCGAGGCTTTGCAGGGTTTGCCAGCAGGTTTGATCCACGAGATGTCACCAGAGGGTAACAAGTACCTGGAAGTTTGTATGACATTTTGATTCAAGCTCACTCTACTGTTAGTTAAGGGGAAAGTATGTGGATGAGGAGCATGGGAAAGCGCATCATTCCTTATGCTAGCTAACCATAGGATGCTCCAGGCTGCAGTATTTTCTTTGCAGACAGTCTCTTCTATTTTCTCTTCAGTTTTCTCTTTTTGAGACCTCACTGTAACAGTATAAGGCAGCATGCTCCATGCTAGCTTGCTCAAGTGACAGCAATCATATCACAAAATCAACATTTACCTACGTATTGATGAATGTCAGAGAGAGTCAGAATGGATGACTTCTGGCTTTAGTGAACCTACATAACAGGTCACCTGGGTTCTTTTCTTACCTGTTTCACCTGACCTTTCCCACTGAAAGCCCCAACTGAGTATTCATCAGGATTGCTAAACTGAAGTCTTCGATTTCAGTTTGCAGTTTCAAATGCCTTTCTGTCTCATTTTCAAATTCACAGCTACTACAGTTGCTATTAAAGGTTTAGTTGCAGTACTACCACAGTGTTTCTGTAAGGTTCTGAGACAGGCTGACCTGATCAAATTCATTGGTGCTACCAAAAGGGGTGATTCTGTTACCCTCTCCTCCTTTTGTGGCCTCCTAGCTCCACTGCTTCCCTTGCTCTAGCTCTGGTGCTCTGCTGATACTTCAGTGCTGAGTTCAGCTCGCTAAGCCAGCAGAAAACTGTGTTTTGCTGGGTGACGTCTCTGCTGACTCACTGAGTAGAACTGGCTCATCAGGGAGTCATATTAGGACCAATAGTAGGACTAATGCAAAGGAAGGAATGAGGAGATAATAAGCAACAGCTTGATCTTCCTTCCCTACATGCTACATCTCAAATTCTCTTTCTGTTCCCTTCCCACTTGGAAAAGGTCGCAAGGTGTCTATTAACTTGGCAAAATAATTTTTGTAAATGTAAGAACCAAGTTCGTAGTCTATGGAGAGATAAGTCACTGGCAGAGTCCAAGCCATTCCATTTTTGTCCTCTGGCAGAGGTTCAGGAGATGAAGGCCAGTGAAATACATGCTCTGGTGCCACTTAAACTTAAACTGTGCTAACATCAGCAGTTTATTGGTAATGTTCCAGATCTCTCCTCACTTCTAAGGGACAAATTTGTAATGCAATCAGGATTTCTAGTAGGTCAGCTAGGTGAGCTGACTTGCTGGTCCTATCTGCAGCAGATTTGACACCTCTGTTCACTGAAATACTCTCCTTCAAAGTGAATGAACGTCTCCTATGACCCTGGAATTTCCAAGAAAGTTTTGTCTAATGGATTTCCCTCCAAAAAGCCAGAAATCTAGATGTTACAGGGTACCTTTACTTGGTTGAACTGTCACAAGCTCAATTACATTCCTTTGTGTTAATGACATCGCTTTTAAAAGATAAAACAGGTGCAACGTGTGTGAATAACATGCCATGTCTTGTTAGACTAAACCATACAAATAGTCCAGATTTGTATGCTACACGTATAGATATCTAATCGTATGGCCATACAGGAGATCTGCTACACTCCACAGAAGATCAGAGGTGTGTTAGCAGGCTAGCATGAAATGACAATACTATTACTATGTATGCAATTAGTAACTATGGATCTTAGCTACTTTGTCCTGCATATCATGACTTGGTAGTTTAGCCCACTGGTTAGAAGCATATCTGGTATCTTGAGAGGGGATCTGATCTTCAAAAGTCCTTCATAGCTCTAGTTGGAGATCTAACCATTTTGCTGGAAAGGAAGGCTTGCAGCATACAGGTAGGACTCACAGCAGACTGTGTCTAAATTGCCCGCAGCCTGCATGGAAAACTGGAGTAGAAAGTGAAAGAAGGAAAGAGAATCTTTCCTCTATTCTGCCTAAACTTATTGGATCTAAAACCTCTTAGTGAAACCTTTCAATTTCAAGAGATAGGCATTTTGCAACTAAGGACTGGTTTTGCTAGAAAATTGTCCACCAAATCTCTTTACAATGCTGTGTTTGTTCCTAGGCTATTGAAGTTGAAAATATTAAACTATATTTGTAGTCAGTGGTAACCTTGGACTTATCTCTCTTGCTCATTTATGACTGGCTAAAGAAGTTCTAGGTGAAGTTGTCTGAATCATAGTCAGACTCCTTTTTCTGTTGCAGAGGTGTTAGAAGCAACTGGTTTGAAATTCTAGGAAAAAAGTTGTAATATTCTATAGCGACATATGAGAGATTCCTGGTGTTGGATGGTAACTAGATTGTTGGCACTGAGCCCATCCTCATCTTCCTTGGATGGACATGGTTGGGATTCATCAGAACAGATGTGTTTTTCAAGATCAGGGGAGGGACCTGTCAAAGCTCAGGAATTATCTCATCTCCAAATACAAAAATTCCAAAGGGAGCCTTGCTCAATTCTCTTTTGTGGGCTTGAGAAAATGTTTCCATCCCATAAATAGATTTTGACTTCTGTGAGTTCATTACAGATACACATTCCAGAGCTATGCCAACAGAAGTTAGTTCAGAGTTCAGGTAGTTACAGTACAGGTATCCTGGTAATTGCAAGCAAGTTACTTGCTCTCTCCTCTCTGCTGAGGGCTTGTTATCTGTCAAGAACTGAAGTGGCCAAGGGGAGATGAAAGGCAAAGTATTAAGCAGAAAGCTTAGCTGAGCCTTGACCTCGGGAGAATTTTATATTACTCCTTTCCACCAAGTTTTGACTTTGCTATCGTTTTTCATTTGTAATGGAAGAGTAAATGTCATCCAGGTGTCCAAATCCAGTGTTGTTTCTTAGCCACTAACTTTAGGCTTGAATCGGATTCAGCATAAAACTTGCAAAGAATTTATTAAATCCTCTGAAGGAGACACTCAAATCAACCCCTCCTTGTATAGTTTCTTACTATCCTACCACCAAGGCAAGTTTATATTCAGCAAACTTTTCAGAGGCATTACACTATGAGCAATATTCATCAATGCCGCTAATATGAACATGAAATAACTGTTTTCTTAGAAAAAGGGAGGGTGTGGGGAAAGAGGCTTTATTCTCACAGCCTTATTTACTGAGCAGTAGCAAAGTGAACAGAAAAGATGTGCCATCTAGTTTAGTCTTAAGGGTACTCCAACCTCTTTCACATGAATAAACTGCATGCTTATGCTAGAAAATAGTAACTGAGTCACTGATCGTCTGTCAAAGGGAATATTCAAAAGCTCAAGAAACTGCACAGGGTGACTGAGGTTCTGTGGCTTATTCATCTTGTCAGGAAGTCTCTTCAAGGCATTCTGTGGTTCAGTGTAGAAAGGGTACGCAGAGGAAAGCTGGTTTTCGTAGCATTCTCCCTAAAGTAAATAGATGTCTAATCACTTTGGTGTATTGGGTTGTCCTCTCCTGGAAGCTTGGGATGGATAAGAGGTTATTGAAGAGCCAAGGCTTCCTTTCTCTTCCAGGAAAGCAAAAAGTGAAACAAGTGCTAAGCATTGCCACAAAAGTAATGCAAAGCTCCTTCACATTAGGAGGCCAGTAGCTTACTTGCAGTTGCCACTCACACCCTGGTTAAAGGAACCAGAATTTTTGAAACTGTTGTTCAGATGTATAATGTGATATGGCTGCAACTTTAACTCCAGTGGGAGTGAGGAGAAAACTGGATGCAGTTGTGAAGCAGTTTTCAAATTTAAAATGCTAATGTACAACAGGCTATGTCTCAAGACCACGTAGTTGACATTCAAGAGATTTCAAATGTCCTAGAGCCATGAAGTTCATTTGGCAGCCCTGAGAGAAAGTATTGTCACAGTATTGACCCTAGAAAATATTGGCAGATCGTGTTACTGTATACATGGAAATACTGGTCTGAATGAAATCTATCCCACAAGTGATGTGCCTTTTGCTGCATGAACCTCCTGCATTTTTCAGTAGTCAGCACTGCACTGCCTCTGGAAATGACAGAGTGTAAAATGTCATGGATTATGATCGCCAAATCCTTTGCCTTCATAGAACTTGCTTCAGCTCTGTCACCCTTCTATAATAGAAACATGACATCTAAAATTAAAATAGATATTTATATGTATGTTTGGACTCATATTTATGTGCACATACAGTATAGCTAGTCAGAATGAGGATTTCTGCAAGCCCTGTTAGGAAAATAAATTAATTATTAAATCAGTAATTTCTGTGATGTAACATGATTTGTGAGTAGCCAGAAGGACAGTAGAAAGTCAGTCCAATCTTCCTGAAATCAGATGGATTCAGTAAACAAGGACTGAATCAACTGGACTATTTGCTCAATTTTCCAAACTTTTTTTTTTTTACTACTTCTAAGCCAAAAGTTTTGTCTAATGATTATCTTACCAGACCTCTGTCACTGTGTTTGCTATTTCAATTGCAACTTCCATGTCCTTACTGGCCAGTGTCCTACTCTTCACATATATGCACCTCTACTACCTATACTGTTTCCTTTGCTCAGCTACTGAGCCTTGTTTTGGGTGGGGATACGTAACATGTTCCTCTGCGTGCTACTCTCTGATTCCCAACAAAGGAGTTAAATTATTTCCTAAATTATCAGACATGCTTGAAATTTTGTGCAATACACATTAATATTGATATAGTCTTAGGAATTACATATGTTGAAATGCATTTTGATTGTATAGGTGATTTGATTGCATTTTGCAATGAAATTTTAAAGATATTTTAACAGAAAGATATGAAGAGCAAGGTTTGTATAAACAAAAAAATAATACACTAAGAATCGAATCATACCGGTGTGCTAACAGTCTTACAAGATTTTGATCTATTGCTACCTAAGTTTCATATGGAAAACATGTACATAAGTCATCTGCTTTCAAACAGAAGACACTTTTTCATCTTTTGATTTCTTAAAGACAAGGAAGGTTTTAGTCTTGCATCCTAAGAACATAAGGTCATGCAGCCGTGGGTTGTGTATGTGCATATATGTCTGTGTCTGTTCTCTCCTTCCCCTCCCTGTAACTTGAGCCTGTTGGCTGCCTTCAGACAAATTTGAGAAAGGGTCATAGGTCTCAATGGTATTAAGTTCCTACAAGTTTCGTGATAATAGCTAGCTGGATAGGAATAAAAATACCCCTGAAGTGCCCCAACTAGCAGAAAGATTGCAAAGCTATTAGGTACTAGTGTATCCACATCATGGAGATTCGTTATGAGTTCTGATCTCTGATTATGGTAAATACCATCCAGTTTATGATTTATCGTTTACCGTATGAATTGCATAGAAAGAGAAAATCAGTTTTACTTAGTTCTTGTACTCATAGAAGTAAGTGTTGTATTCTATAGTCAAAACTGCACTGTAGCAAATTGATGGAGAATTTAGCGCTTCAGCATGTCACACAGTGAAGATATTCTGACAAGGAAGAGCAGCTAGTCTTCCCAGAATTACCAAGAATTGGCATGTAGAGAAAACTACAGGATTTGTCCTTCAGTAACTATAAAGATAAAATAGACAGAAGCCATGTAGGGTTTGTCAGCATGTTTACAGATTAAATCAGGTTCGGTGAATTTCCTGCCATTTTACATATGTAGTTTGTTTGGTTGGATAAGGGATTAAATCAAATTATATTTTTCTTTTGAGTGTGAAGAATGATAAAGCAAGATTTATAGTATTTAATTCAAACTGAAGTATCTTTCTAAGGACTATGAAAATAGTACATTGATTTTCAGCTCTTATTACAGGTCACAGGTTAAAATGAAATATTTTAAATAAATTGTTTTAATGAATTGTAACAAAATATTTTTAATGCTTTTAGAGTTCAGAGTTGACTACAAAATTATGAGCTTAAAGGAGGAAAAAAAAATGTCATTTTAATATTTTGTGGTGCATTTATTCTTTCCAACTTCTGAACTTTGGGAAGTTGTAAACTTACTTTCTAAGAAGCATACTGGATTCTTCTTTGTTGTTCCTGGTAGCTAATAGATAAGATTTTCTGCACCAAATTCTATTCTTGTGGGTGTAGTCTCTTGGAATTTAGCAAGCAATGTCTTTGACAAGACAGTAGAAGGAACTAAAGTCTCTCACATTTGCATTGTTGAACAGAGTAAGTTTCTTATACCAGATAATTTTAATCAGTAATATAGCAGAAATACTGATAAGAAAGGGTAACCTGTTCCTTAACCTTAAACATCATGTCCCTCAAGTGCCTCAGGCATATTGCTATACCACATTACAAATCTAAACAACAAAGTGTGCTCTGAAAGGCAGGACCTCAATTCCCGGACAGATGGAAATTCACATTTAACAATAGTATAATCCCTCAAGACTTCTATTTCTCTAATAGATTTGTGTTAGAGAAAAAGATATGTGAGGCTGAGGACGGGTACTGTCCTAAAACATAGCTGAGTTTATACTTTAATCTTTGCTAATGCGAGAGTTGTTGCCAAGGATAACTCCTCTCTACTGCATGTCTCCTGTTGCTTTTTCTAATTCTGTGGTTTCAAACTAGAATTTTACCACTTAATATCTTATTCTCTAATGCTGTCGGTCCAGACTGTTGTTCTTTGTTAACTGGAACTGCATTGCTTTAAATGGATTATCTAGTTATCAGAATGAGATGGTTTATATAAGCCTGCAAGGCACCTTATGTCACTCAAAAATGATGGGTAGAATATTACAAAAGATGCATAGAGCCCCATTAAAAACAAAACAAAAACAACCACCAAACACAACTTGCTAGTTAATCTTTAAAGGTTAGATCTTAGCAACAGCGATGTGAAGCTCCTGTTCCTGTTACAAGTTAAAATTCCATACTGAGGTGAGGTTTGCAGTGGAGGAAAGTATCTTTACTAGATCAGCACATAATTCTGAAAACAGTTGTCAAGCTTTGGGGTAGTGAGCTGAGCTTTCAAGGTGTTATAATAATTCTAGCAATTGTGTGTAATAACATTAATGATGTGATATTTATAATGAGATTTTTGACCCAAAGAGCTAGCACCTGCTTAGTCAACTATGTGTTTAAGTAATTTTCTTGATTTGAATAAGTGAACTTGGCTTTATTTACATTTGAATAATCATTACTGGTGTGCTGCATGGCTTACATCACTGTTAAAACATACATTGGTAGATCAAACTCTTCTTGTAGAAGGGGAAGAAGAAGATATAAAGAGCTACCTACTATACAGAAAGCATCATTTTTATGCCAAAGAGGGAGCTATGAGGAATGATGCTTCCATACACCATAAAGCGAGCTGTATGAAGTCTGTATTGGGTGTTAAGGAATAAAAAGTAGTAAACAGAGAAATGTGACTGCTTTAAGGAGATAAAGGAGATTTTTTTTCAAGTGACCCAGAAGATGGCCAAGTGATGAAAGAAGCATAGGGATACCCCTAGAGTGGATTTTAGATGATTAGTGCATTGCAGGTATCAAGGCCCATGTGAGGGCGATCTGGGGGTCAAATCACTGGTACTCAGTGAAGGCTGGAAGGAAAATGCTATTTACCATGAGTAAAGGTTTCAAGGTTAGACCATAAATGTGCCAGTTAGGAAAAGGAAAGAGTTTTTGCTTTGCTTGTGCTTAAATAAAGATTGGCTTATGACCAGGAGGAACTACCCCTAAGGAAGGAAGAAGCAGACCTTTGAGATATGGGAAGGAATGTTTTCACTAAAAATATGTGGGCAGAAAAAATGTAATCCAGCAGAAAAATAACAACCAAAAAAATGGTAGAGCATTCAGCACAAAGCTCACTGCAATGATGGTGACAGCAATTTTAGGGACTCTATAAAGCATCAAACATATGTGGTGAGTAGGAAAAGAAGTATTGTGCAGAGTCAGAAAAACTAAGTAAACTGAGTTGATAAAGAATGATCCAAAGGTCCAAAACCAGCTGATAAGTTGAAAAGGACAGAGAAGGAAGCAAGACCTTTGGATTTAGCCACAAGCCAATCATTAATTTTTTTAGAAGGTCAATGTGAGTAGAGTGACCTTAGCAAAATCAACGGAATGAAATAAGCATTTGGGCAGAACTAGCATACATTTTGGGATTTTAAAATTAAATAGATGACAAAAATTGGTATCTAGGGATTAAGTAGCATCAAGAAAATTCCTTTCTTAAACTAAAAAAGAATTAAATCCTTGTATCCCTTTGGATACGAGAATAGTGTCTGGGGCAATTATGTTGCAAATGAGTCCTAACAGAGTCACAAAAAAGTTCTGCAGTTCTGTGAAATAGGGTAAAGCATGCTTGATATCAGAACTTTTCTCTGAGAAGTATGTAAATTCATGAAGAGCGAACTCACGCCGTTACGTCTCCTGGGAAGCTGTAGAGTTTACCTGTGCCAAAAAGGCAAACTGCTGAATGGTTAATGACCCAGCAGAACAAAACTTGCTTACTCCTATATCTAAGGCGTGTTAAAACTGTAGCTGATTTCATCATATCACAATATGCATTTTGAGAAGCCAGAATTTGAAATTAAGTGTTTGGGATATTCTTGAAGCACCCCTTCAGTAATTAAAGAATAAAAAGATTCTAGGTGAATCACAAAATCTTTCAGTTGTGGTCTAAAAATCTGAATTCTTAACATATGTATTATTGTAATTTTTTGGTAAAACTGAATTTCTTTTGTCTACTACGGGTTTAATGAAGAACATGGCATATCTGATGACCAAGAATAACTTCAGTACACTTTTCAGAGGAGAATTCGAAAGTTGTCGGGAAGTCTTTCACGTCAAATTGCTGCTAAAGAGCCGTCGGTGGAAATGAAACCCAGGTGTGCTGGAGAGGGGGGCCGGGGCCGGGGCCGGGGCCCGGTCGCTCCAGCTGCGCCCTCATCCGAGCTACCCCCGAGGGCCGGGCCCGTCCCGTCCCGCGGGCAGGGC
>VZZY01016710.1:110215-164682 GCA_013400335.1 Eurystomus gularis
GGGCGCGGGGCGGCTGCTTTGGCTGAGGCTCGCCCGTGTATCCTCCCGGTTGAGTAGCACGGAGTTCAGAGACTCCAGTCACCGCTGTCAGTGCTGCGCTTCTGAGTCGTTTCCCCGCTAAACGGAGCGAGCGCATTTTAAAAGGAAGTTGTCCTTTAAGCATCTGGTAGGCTGCGAATAAATTAGAATGGCTGTAACAAACAGTGCGTTTCTGTTAATGCTCCAATCAATGTACAGTGCTCTGGGATTACAGTGTAAGGCACTTGTGGACTGAACCATTGCTTTTTGTAAGGGAAACATAATTTTCGTTCTTATTTTTATTTTAAGCTTGGAAGAGTCTTTACAGGATGGGTGCAGCGATCTTTCCAGAGCACCCAGGCAGCTACAGCCTCCCAGAACACCTGTGCTGCTGATGACAAGGCTACTGGCCCTGTGCCTAAGGACTGTCCTGTTTGCTCATACAATGAATGGGACCCACTGGAAGAGGTCATTGTGGGAAGAGCTGAAAATGCTTGTGTCCCGCCTTTTTCTGTGGAGGTTAAGGTAAACTATAAAACCCTAATCTTAAATAGGAAGCAATGCAGGTTTTGTATATACAATTTGCTTAAGCTTTGCAGTGCACTCATATACTCTAGAGGATTCTTCATTCAAAATAGGTGTTTACATCTGTGAAACTTTACTGTATAGCCACGCTGATGGGCGATGTGCTTTTTCTTTCCACATCCAACTGAATTTGCTCTTTTAACAGAAATCAGTTGTAGAGAAAATCTCTAACATGTGCAGTCTGCTCTAGTAATTCAATAACATCTAGCCCTGATGCTATTGAAGTACACACTCTAGCTTTTGAGATAGTTGGTAGGACTGCTGAAAGTTCAATTGGGCTCAAAACTAAGTAGGGCTACCACTTGAAAAAAGTCTAGTTTCCTACTTAACAGTCTGACAAAGAGTTCTGTAGCTGTAGACTAGCAGGATTGTTCTGTTTAGCTCTTAAAGAGTTCACTGCAATTCTTATGTGCAATGGTAAGTATTGTATGGAAATACATACTCCTCTGTTTTCCAGGGGTTTTCTGTGCCTAAAACTACAACAGTGGCCTAAATAAATCCACAGTTCTTTGTTCTCTGAAATGTTATATTTTAGAACAGGAACACTCAAACTCCAGGCTTGCTCCAGATTTTTATTTTGTACTTTACCTGGACTTTAAAGTTGCTAAGTATGTGTTGTTACCTTAATTTGTGGGGGTGATCTTGAGTTATTCTCTTCTAGTGTCACAGTACAGTACTGCCTACAAAGCAGCATGTAATCCATGGCTGTCACAGTAAAAGGAGCTGGCACACTACTTCAGCTGAAGAGATCTTAGTAAAATTTTAAAGGATATCTTGAAAAAGTTGACCAGAAATCAGTTAAAAAAGAGAAAAGGAGTTCTTCTGATCTGATGTTGAAGGAAAGGCAAAGATACTGAAAATATTTTTAAAGTGCTGAAAGTGGTAGTTTAGATGAAGTTTGGGATGTACTTGTGGAGAAGACTTCTCTTCCCCTAGCCCCTTTTACGTTTGTGTATTTTTCTTTAGAATCTGGGCGATGATTCTGGACAAAAGTGGTTGGAGGAGCGTGAATGAATTACTGCAGCTTGGTAGTTCTGATCCCCAGATAGAAGAGTAATCATTTGACTTACTTTGGGACATTTGAGATGATATCTTGGCCCCAGTGAGCGCAATGAAAATGTTACCACTGACTTCATTATAACTTGTATTTACTCTTTGAAAGCTGAAGCTCCCCTCTGGAATACTGTTTCAGACACTCCAAAGATATTCTAGCTGCTTCAGAAAAAGAAGCAAATGAGGACTGGCATTTCTAATATACAAGTGTATGTATGTACATTCATGTCCTTAAAACTCCCATAATGAATGTAAGGAAAGAATCAGGAAAAAAAACATGTCTAACCTTTTTATGTTATAACATTAAAATGAGGCAAAATTATGTTCTCAAGTAGTAGCCAAGAGTGTGGTTTAATATCAGAAAAAGTACCCTGTCAAATGTCTGCACTGCTGAAGGTTGACATACTATACAGCTAGCTTGGTTCTACTGCCTATGTGGCTGAAAAGCAAGGTGTGTGTGTGTATGTTGCTCCAGTGTAATACTATAGCCAGAAATTCCTGTTACTGTCCCTGTAAGCAGAGATACCAGGGTTGATTTGTATCACAGGCCTTCTGCCAAGTATGAATGAGGGTCATTGGTTATAAAATCTGCAGTTTGAAACTTGTGAATTTGACTTGTATAAGGAAAAGTTGAGGCTTTGGACCTGGGATGCTTTAAAAAGACACATTTAAAATTTTAACAGTTTGATAAATACTTCCTGTAAGGTACTTCTAAGTTGTGTTTTAAGATTGTATGTGTGTTTATTTACAAAATATTTAAGTGCAGGAAACATAGCTGCATTCAACACTCTTGTACTTTGAGACGCGGCTTCAGTATACACAAGTCTTTTTGCTGTGATGTGGGAATAACGTGCTTGGTGTAAGGAAGATGAAGGAATGAATTGAATAGGGAGCCCTACATAACTAATGAATGTTAATGAGCTGACACTATTGCATATTCTTTTGGGAGGTTAAAATGGGCTATGCAGGCTATGTAGAGGTAAAGATACCCTTTTTTGAATTAGCACTTTGGTAAAAAAAAAAATCACGGTTCAGAGGTATTCTTCTGAAGCAGCTGACGCTTAGTCAAACAGCTGAGCTTTATAGCTTTGCACTCTGCAATGTTTTTGGTATATTTTGTGAATGATAATGCATTTTTGGTGCAGAGGTATTACCACCACAGCTCATTTTATCTTGAATGAGAAGGTGGGGATGGGAGGGTGTTTACTACTGAATTAGGCAAAAAGCATTTTGATCTGAGTATGTCTTTCAACGTACTAAATTTAATAACACTCATTACTAGCTTTAAGGTACATCTTGAGAGCATTAACATGGATGATATTAATTAGTTCCCACAACAAATGTTTAAAATACATAGCAACTATTGTGAGTAATTCTGCAGTTTCTTAAAGGCAAAGTTTTCAATACAGCGAACTCTTAAATTTCTTTCTGAAAAAAAAAGAGTTTTTCTTAAATGCTGCTACAGTTCCTCAGGTGCTCTCAGGCAGTAGGCTATAAGGTGCATTGAGGAGATCATTTAAAGCTCTTTTCTGTGTCCTGGCCATGGTACTTTTTTAACAGTCTGAAAGCGTTTTATGTACATGATCAAAGAGGCCTGGAATCTCAACCCTGAATTGGTATGAAATGAATGTCCCAGTCATATATCCTTTCCCCAGTTATTCAGATGGTAGGGAATGTGAGTGGTGTTATGGTGTTAACTCCTACTCTGTTATAACTTTAAGATTATGCCATAGTATTAGTGCAAGACAAGTGTCATTTCTCAGGCTTGAAAAAAAGCAGTACTAGAGGACACCTGGTGAAGAGAGGAGCTGCACCTCTTAGGAATTAGTGATATTCAAATACATCATGAGTGGCTCTGAAAATAACTAGCTTTACTCCTTAGGACAAATTTGTCTCATTAGCAGGACAGGAGTGTGCTGGGCACTTCATATGATCTACGAGTGACTTCTGAACAACTGGCAAGCCTGAGGTGATCAAATTACACAAGAGCTCACTCAGAGAAAAATAATAAATTCATTTGTGAAGGATGGGAAGAAGCTTCAGTACTGGAGGAGCAGGATGGCCATGCTGGGACCTTTGCCTGTGCTCTCCCTATAAGTGTTAAGGATGTCTAAAGATTGAAGCCTTGCTTCCTTCTCTAGCATGAGGGCAAAATGTCCAGAAATAGTAGAGAATAGAGTGGATAGTCTGGATTGTTAAAGGACATCAGGCATGCCTTCAGATGAATGGCCTTGCCTGCTTGGGGCTCACTGACAATACTAGCACAAAAGGAACATCTTTGCTTTGTTTTTGTCCAGAACATTGCTTTCTGGAAGGTAGTCAGGACTGCGGTGTCAGGGTGTAACCTCATGTTTGGAAGGGCAGGTTTTGCTGTGTCCCATTGCTGTCACTCATGCTGCCTGAATGAGCAGGGCTCTGGTAGAAGGAAGGCCTGACCACTCACTCACTTGTTCCTGCCACCTTCGGCTGTTCCAGAATGGTTCCATATACACTTATTCCTCTCTCATGTTAGTGTTAGCAGAGACCCATCAAAACTGCTGTTTTACAGCTTATAAATCTGAATGAAGTACTTCCAAAGATACACTGAACTGAAGCAGCATCATTTGGTTTGATTATATGTCTGGACTTTCTTAACCATGAGAACTAGGACATTGAATTAGTTTTTAATTTGAGAAGACTATCACAGGGTTTCAGGAGCAGAGGATTTAGGCCTGTAACTGTGGTACCTGCTTTAATCCAACCCTGACAGATGAATTTAGTATCTCTTGCATTTTCTAGACTGCTGCTGTACCTGAACTATGGCCCCTTCTAGCCAACAAAGCATCTTACTTGTACTTGGGATGGCTTTAGAATTCCTGGTGTCACCACTGTGACAGTATCAAAGTGAGGTTTTAACAAGGTGGCTACAGATGTATGCATTTTGGAGAAGAGCAAGAGAAGGTTGCTTTTGGAGCAAGATAAGGTTGTTTTCGTTTAAAAACATGTCTGCTAGCCTTATTAAGTAGCAGACTCTATATTGGTGTGTTTGTACAGGTCTAGTGTAATAAGGATAAAATCTTTCATGGCCACTTGGCGATACCACCTACTAAATACTAACTGAAGTGTAATATAGTCTTTTGGTTTTCGTCTGTGATTTGACAAATAATGAGACTTTCTGTCTTTTCTGGACAAAGCTAAAGAGCGGAAGAGGCTTCTAGAAATATTTATTCCATTATTTATAATAGTATTTCCATCAGTGGAAGCAAGTAATATAAGCTACTGATCCATCTATATCCAAAAATATGAGGAAGTGAAATATCCTGAAAATCCCATCTAAAAGTCAAACTAAATTGCAAGAGGAAATGAAATGTGTATGTCTCCACATTCCAAAATGGCTTTCTCTTTTTTCTTGCTGTTCCTCAGAGGACAGCTCCTTTCCCACCTCTTCATTGCAGAAGAATCAGCAGGATGTTTCTTAGTAAACTCTTCAAAATATTCCAGGAAACAAATATAAGGCACACTATGACATGTTAGGGCATAACACATATAAAACAAGGGGAAGTCAGTGAAAGAAGAAAAAAGCTTTAACATTAAGAATTGTCTTATGCATCTGTTTCACTGCACCAAAATAACTGATGCTTATTCTTTGTCACTTACCTGTCCTTTTGTTTTAGGCCAACACATATGAAAAGTATTGGGGATTTTATCAGAAATTTGGAGGCCAAAGCTTCCCCAAAGACCATTTGAAAAAAGCTATTGCTGAAATTGAAGAGATGTGCAATATTTTGAAAAGAGAAGGTGTAATTGTCAAGAGACCTGATCCAATTGACTGGTCTGTGAAGTATAAAACACCTGATTTTGAGTCTACAGGTAAATGTTCTTCTGTTGTCAAAGGCCTTGTCTGTTTAGCTCTTGTCTGAGACTTTGTGGATATTATCTAGTGTATGCTCTTGCTAGGAGCAGGATTATTGCCAGTGCTGGATGAGGTCAGTGACAGCTTTGTGTAGCTCTGACTTGGAAAATATTCAGGGATGCAGATTCTGTCACCTGGCCTGCTGACCTGTTTCAGTGCTGCATGGATGTCCTAATGAAAGATGTTTTCCTAATACCTAACCTGAACTTCCAACACCAGCATCTGCTGCTAGATTCCATTGCTATGTTGTCACTGCAACTACCAAGAACCATTCATATGTGATACTGAATGGCCCTGAAAATAGCTGTGGGCTGTTACTGCTTTGTACACTGCTTGTCACATGAAATAAGCTGAGGTCCCTCCACTTCTCCCAGATGAGGTAATGATAAAAAGGAGGGTGAAAAATGAATAAGCTGAAAGAGCTGAGAAAGGCATTCTTGTCTCATGGATTAATGGCCTTTTTCCTTTCAGGTATGTATGCTGCCATGCCAAGAGACATCCTCTTGGTGGTGGGAAATGAAATTATTGAGGCGCCTATGGCTTGGCGTGCTCGGTTCTTTGAGTACAGAGCATATAGACAAATAATCAAAGATTATTTTAACTGTGGTGCTAAGTGGACAACTGCTCCCAAACCTACAATGGCAGATGAACTCTATGATCAGGTATTGTTCTCATTTTGCTTCAGAACTTCAGTTCTGGTTGTACAGAATTTTGTTAATAGCTCCAGCCTGATATTTAGGTTTCACAAAACTGACCAGAGGACAGATGGACAGACTACACAAAATGACTCTGGAAACTGGCAGGTTTTCTAGTGTATGCAAATATTCTGTAGCCTTTCCAGCTGAAACTGAGTGTGTGCTATTAGGGAAAAAGAAACAGGAAGTTGTCTCTATTGAATTCAAGCCTGCTTTGAATTGCTTTGATTATCAGCTGTAATTTAGCTTTACTAAAGAGTAAGGAATGCTAGAAAGACATCACAATGATTACTTTAAAGAATTACAGTTCCCAGAGAATGTCTATATGTCTGAGTATATCCGAAAAGTGGGAAAGAATACGTATTTTGTCACAGAAAAAAAACCCTCATAATCCCTGTTTTGCATGATGATTAGTATTTTGAAAGTTACATGAAAGAGTGGAGGATCTAAACTCTGAGTATTTACCCGCCAAATATTTAAGTCAATATTTTCTTTATTTTTTTCTTTTGTAATGATTTTGACTCGGACAGCTTTGGTAGTTTCCTGTAGGCCCCCAAATGCATTAGGACTTGGCAAGAGCATCTACAATAAGTGCAGTAAAACTGATTGTGGAATGATTATAACTTTCTGGGAACAGTGACATCTTATCAATGATGCAAAGATGTCTTTTTAAAATGAAACTACCTTAGAGTAATCTGACAGTATTAGAAAACTTGCAGGACCTGTTCTAAAGCATAGAAACTACTTAGCCAGTAGTTTGTGTTTTTTGGTGCTGTTTTTTGCATCTCATCTGTTCTTAATTGCATTGTTTCATTCTAGAATCTATTTCAATTTCTGAAGGTCTACCTTCTAGTTTGAAGTACTGCCCCACTCTAAAATGTGGAAAAAGTAGGGAGCCCACCTCTGTGAGGAAATAGCTTGCATACCAGTATTTCTGTTGCTGTGCAGTGGTTTGTTGCACTGATAGTATTCATTACCAGCAGAGTTTAACTTTTGATCCAGAAGTCAGAATATTATAGAGGCAGTGGCTCTGAAGAGTAATTAACTTCTTGGTATAACTGTTGTCTCTTATCTTATCACCTATTCTTGAATGTACCTAAAACCTTTTACTTAAACATCCACATTTACGCTTTCATTTTTTATTATAGTAACAAATAAACAAAACCAGCTCCAAGGAACATATTAGCTATTAGTATAAACGTATTTTCATAATATCAAAATACTCTTCAGCAGGAAATATTTTGAAAACATTCCTTTACCATCTCCAACATAAAATTGTTATTCTGTTTTCTATAACTAGGATTATCCAATCCGCTCTGTTGAAGACAGGCATAAACTGGCTGCTCAGGGAAAATTTGTGACTACTGAATTTGAGCCATGCTTTGATGCTGCTGACTTCATCAGAGCTGGAAGAGATATCTTTGTACAAAGGAGTCAGGTAAACAAAGGTTTCTTCCAACAGTTTTGGTATCTTAATGATTTATACTTGTATTTATGTCTTTTTAAATTCCAGAACAGCATTAAAATAAGTGTTGATAAAAGAAATTGCTAATTGTAGAATGTCTGATACTCAGGATGAGACTGTCTTACAGCTAAGGGATTAGCTAAAGACACAAACTTCTATTATTTTGGCTTTGAATATTTATTTAAATAAAATCTTAGATGAACTAAGCTTGGACACAGTTTATATTCTAGCCTGGTGAAACTCACTTTGTCCTGTGTTTCAGGTTACAAATTACATGGGCATTGAATGGATGAGGCGACATCTTGCACCAGACTACAGAGTGCATATAATATCCTTTAAGGATCCTAACCCTATGCACATTGATGCCACTTTTAATATCATTGGACCTGGTCTTGTGCTCTCTAACCCAGACCGTCCATGCCATCAGGTAAGAGTGTAGCAGAGAGGAGCAGTTTGTGTTTAAAAATGACTCAGCTGGATTAGAGCCCCGCTTGATAATTTCTAAACCACACGTTTATGTTGTATACACTTGAATAACACTACATTATTGCATTTAAATAGGACTCAGACAGTTGCTCAGGAACTTAAGCATTTTGCTTCTCGACTCTAGAACTTTCTCGGCAGTGCAATGACCATTGCTCTCCCCCAGTTTCCTGCTACTGCTCTCTGTACTTTCTTATTGTTAGGTTTCGTGGATGTGAGATATGGTTCTTCCTACGTACATGGTTTAAATAGAATGGAAGCGATCCATTTTGTAATAAGCAAATACTTTATCAAAGCAAGTACATAGGATATACTATTTCTCTGAACACTTCCACTATGTAAATATTTTAATTGTATCCAAGGAGAAATTGAGAGTTTTCTGCTGCTCAGTTGAGTAATTCTCCCTTTTATTCCTATCTTAGAAGCCTGTCCTTTGTTATTAACTATACCAATGGCAGGAGGCTGATAAGATCAGACACATAGCTTTGAATAACTGAGTGAGAAACACTTTTTGAAGAGTAGGAAAGAGGAGAGACACAGTTCAGTATGTAAAACCTACTGCTTCACTCTGAGAGAAAGCTAATACCGCTAAACAGTGCAAACAGATCAGAAAGCCTTCCAGAGAGTAAGAGCTCATCTGTAACAGACATGTTACCTGCACTCTCAGTGCTTGAGGATTTTTGTGAGCATTTCAGAAGCTGTACAAACACATGGGAATAGCTGAACTGATGCTGATTCATTGTAGCAGCGGAGATTATGGAACCATGTGCACAGTGTATGAATTAAAAGCAATATTAGTCTTTCTCAACAAGTGGCTTCAATGCAGATGGTCCCATTGAACTACTGCCTCTTATAATATCTATTATGAAAATATAATTTTAAAAACAATCATAGTCTTTTCCTGCCCCTTTCCCTTCCCCAGTTTTTCATACTCGCAAGAGGGGCCTCTGGGTCTCCTGTGTCAAACCCATGTGCTGGGACTTCTTTAATGGAAAATTGCTGTCTGTGTAGATAGAAAATATAGATGCAGCTTTCTTTCATAAAAACTGATTTGGCAGTTCTGGATGATCGGGAAATGGGGGGAACTGCGGATGAACGGGAGCTTTTCTTTAAAATCCTGGCAGGCCAGACTGGTTTTCAGAGTCGGAGCTCCACCTCGTGGTAACACTTGGATAAAGAGCTCTTTCAAGTATTCAGACAATGAAGTTAAAAAGTCAATTCTCCTTAGCCAAATTATCTTCCTCTTATTTTTAATTTAATTGCGTAGTTCTTAGATACACGAATTATTCCCTAGGATGTCTTTATTTTGTTCCCTTTTGTTAAATAATCTGCATATTAGGTTTCATATGAAGCATCATGCAAGCGTAATTTCATGTGATATTTTTGGTGGTTTTGTTTCTATAAATGGCAGTGTAATTCATATCAATGGCTTTTACATATGGGAAGAAATAATAATAATAATAATAAAAATAAATTAATACTTCTGTGCTGTTACTAATATCTTTACTTCTTTACTTCACAGGCTCCAAACTGCATGTTACCTTTGGTCTTTAACGTATCTTAGTAAACTTAGCATAAATAGAAACAGTAGAAACAAATGCTAGTGGTATGTAAAATTTGAAAAGGCCTTCCAAAAATGCTTGTATTGAAACTGAGTTTGTAGATGACTGAATGAGGGTAAGAGTAGTAAACAGAGGGAAGGGGGTGTCATACATATTGAAGTAGCCTGAGAAAATGTGGTAGAATTTGGGGGACATAATGTGACACTTTAAGAACCTTGATTAGAATCTGATTAAATTGCTCTTTCAGATTGAGCTCTTCAAGAAAGCAGGCTGGACTGTGATTTGCCCCCCAGTGCCACTCATCCCAGATGGTATATTCACTCTTTCTTTTCTAATTCCAAGAATATTCTTAAGAGTATTGAAATGGGGCAACGTTGGTACAATAGAAGGTTCGTTCTCATGTGTTTAGATCACCCACTGTGGATGTCTTCTAAATGGCTCTCCATGAATGTCTTAATGCTGGATGAGAAACGTGTGATGGTGGATGCCAATGAGACATCAATTCAGAAGATGTTTGAAAATCTGGGTATGTCTTAACGTATTTCAACATATGTTGTGCATATTGCTAAGTGATATAGAGCTGCCTCATTGCCAGAATACTTTCAGATTTTTCTAGTTTCAGGCTCATTGTACTTTAAACTGTCAAATTAAGACCACTTCTCCCAGGTGTATCTGCTAATTTATGGAGACTTTCAGTCCTGTGAGATAATATTCCCATGAAAGGGTCAGATTCCTTATAGATATGCCATGGCGGGAGAACTGTAACTGAATATAAAACTTGAAAGTCTTAATACACACAGCTCACAGCAAAGACAAATAATATAGACTTAAAAATCTGAACTCATACAGTTAATTCAGCTGCTTCCATCATGCTGGGAAGGGAAGATCTACTGGTGACTCGTAGTTGGTTAGTAGGAGAGTGGCAAGATTGCTTTGTGGTATACCCAACTGACCTATTGCTGCATGGTGGTGAAAAAGTTGACAGGATAGAAAGAAGACTGGTGGGTAGATGAGAAGTCAAGGGAAGTGAGGGATCATTGTATTGTAGAATAAAATATAATAGTTCCCAGTAGCAGAAGACTCCATTAAAGGGAGAAAAATGATGGGAAGGAGAGAATGATCCAAATGCAAAAGATAGCAAGTGTGAACCTATAAGAAGGGCTGGTGCCATGGACGTGAGTGCATTTAATGAAGCTTCCCTCAAATGCAAGCTGAGTGCAGGTGAGGGCCATGCAATCTAATATTTAGTTCTGCTTTTAAAGATTGGCTATACAATCTTTAGTGAATCACTTAGCTTTTCAGTTTTAGGCTGTTTTAATTCTCTGCATGACCAAAGAGCTGAGGATTTATAAATGCTTGAAAGTACTTAAAAATTAAGCTATTATTGCTACTCATGACATAGCTTTCACACTTGAACCTCACAGTCTATGAGTTCTAAATAAACTTCTGTAGTCAGTAAGTTCCTAGGACTGAGTTGGGTCTACTGGGACAAAGATATTGCTGATCTAGATGATAGATTCTACTGAGCTCCTGGAAGTACCAAGAAGCAAAAAGGCAAACTTTGTAACGGAAAAGTCTTCTGATCCTAGTCCATCTGTCAGGCCTTTGTGTAAGGTGAGCCACAGCTGAAACATCAGAGCTGAAAAGAAGTGGGAGGAAGCTTAACCTAGGCACCAAGTGTAACAACCTCTTCCTCCTTTCAGAGAAAGAGGGACTCAGGGCTCTGTACTTTGAATGCTTCTTTTCTTGAAAGGCACTTGAAAGAGCACATTCAGTGACTGAATCATAAATGCTCACATAGATTTATGTAAATGTGCTCTGGTCATAGCTGAAATACTGCCACAATATAATTCTTCACATAATGCAAAACTTCCTATGTTTTTATTTTTTTACTGGCATATCATACCACATCAAACACCAGCTGTGCTCCAGGCACTGTATCTTCCTATCACTGGAGTAAACAACCCAGCTATGTTCCTAGCTTGTTCTTTGCCTAGAATTTGGGAAAATAAATTCTTAACAAATGAGTAGGAAATACTTTCCATACTTGCATCTAGTCATATGATCTGATAAAGCATTATCTAATGTTCTGATCGAAGCTTACAACATGAATTTGAGATTTTGATATTAAAGTATGTAATGTGTGTTTTTTGCAGGCATTTCTACAATTAAGGTGAATATTCGCCATGCCAATTCTTTGGGAGGTGGTTTTCACTGCTGGACATGTGATATCCGCCGCCGTGGTACCCTGCAATCTTATTTTGATTAGTTAAAAGCCAGATAGGTAGTGATGGTTCAGCTTCTAAAGTAAGTATAGGAAATGAAGAAATTACTTTTGTTAAAACAACTGCATGAGCTCTAGTGCTTGATCAGTGGTGTCCTTACAGTGGTCTAGTAAATGATTTACATACTCCTCACTTACAGCAGTATGAAACTACTTCCATCAGCAATACAGGTTTTCTGGCTGGCTTTTTGAAATACATAATTCATCTATGAAGTCTTTTCACATTGGCTTTAAATGTGAAAACTTGACAAGATAGCTAAAAGGTCTTGCTAGAATAGCTTGGCCACTAATATTGGACATCTACCTCTGTCTAGTTACTCTATCAAATAGGCAGCTTAAAATGTTAAACTTGAGTAAACTTTCCTTGTTCTTTTAAATCAGTCTATTGTTCTAATATACTTATGTTTAATGAAGTTAAATAGATGCAACTGTATAGATCTGTTATGGAACCAAGTAATTTTATAATGTTTTTCATGTCAAGCCATACAGAGAATTTCCAGTATGATATAACTTTTAAAACATGTTCACTTACTTGCTCTGTCCTTCTACATTTTCCTCTAATGCATGTGATGCATCTAAATACTTTTTTATATTGCTTTTTGTATTGCTGAAATTGATTTTTATTTAACTTTTAAGTGTACAAGTGATAACTAATATTCTGCTTATGCAGGTTTCACTCTGAATTGTTTACATAACTTAAAAAGCACAAAACAGAAAACCTTACCAACAATCCCCTTCTAACATCTTACAACTGTTTCTTCCTCCAACTGTAGCAGACATAGGAAGATGTATCAGACTTGCCAGGTGCTCTGAAGGAATTTGAGTATTGATAACTGAATAATGTACTTTTTATGCTAATAAAGTGTTTTTTCATTCTCACTTTGTTGCCCTTGTGAAAATAAGCATGAAATCTTTGGATGGCTACATGTTTGTTGAATACAGATGGAAATACAAAATACATATGGATGTATTTTTAGTGTAAAAGGTGTAACATCTTAGGCATTTCTATAATGCAGAAAATCCTTGTACTCTATTGTTCATACAGTGTGTTTCTGCTTCTGTTTTGCACAGAAGTATGACTGATGTGGGGAAGCAACACTAACAGGTGTTACTTACCAGAGCATGAAGGAGTCACAACATGGGGAGAAACTTCTTTACTGTGAGGGTGACAGAGCACTGGAACAGGCTGCCCAGAGAGGTTGTGGAGTCTCCTCTGGTGACTTTCAAGACCTATCTGGATGCGTTCCTATGTGACCTGCCCTAGATGAACCTGCTTTTGCAGGGGGGTTGGACTAGATGATCTCTAGAGGTCCCTTCTGACCCCTACAATTCTGCGATTCTATGAGTCTACCAAGTCAGACAATGCAGTGCACCTTGGCAGAAAAGATGTCAGGCATAACATACTCCCATAAAAGCCATAGGGCCATATTTTACACAGAGTTTGTGGGACTAAACAGGTTATATTTCAGAATGCTTTAACTTATGCTGGACTGGAAGAGCTAATGAGACAGCTGCTGACAATTAACTATGTAGAGCTGGTTCCTCTTTTTCCTTTAAAATCAAGGATCTTTAGACAATGGAAATTGTTTTCCTGTAGCCAAGCTTTGCTTTCCAATACTGACAATGGGCTGAACAACTGTGTAGAGGATCATGCACAGCAAGTCATCTTTCCCATTGTTCTTCATGCTGTAGTGCTGAAATGTCTGTGTGTTTGTGCTTGGTGTAAGATATCACAAGGTACAGCTGAAACCATTAAAAACTAGCCAGATGGATTAGTAGCAGGACACATGCACCAAAATACCTTCAGGATTAAGGAGCCTGTATTTTCATATCACATTGTATGTGACCCCCTACTTTACAGGGTAGTGGTGCTTTATACAAACATTGTGAATGCTTTGACTTCATCTCACTGTCTTCCTCTGAAGCAACTGTGGTATAAGACCATCACAGTTTCTTCTTTTTTTTTTTTTTTCCCCTAAATGAACATGATGGACCCCCAGTGATCAAAGTGCTGCATGGACAGTGATCTTAATGTTCCCTTTCTCTGGAAAACACACTACTGTCTGCTTTGATGTGCTCAGTGATTTCTTTCTTGTTCTTCACAACAATAGGAGGAGAAGGATTGGTGGGGATGCCTGCCTGTTTATTCTGATAAAGAAGGTGTCGTTCCTTCAAAATAACACAGACTAGGGATTTTGACATTGCACAGAAACACTCAAGACACGTTTAGCTTCAGCATTAGACTAACAACAGCTCAAGTTTAGTTCCCAACAAATGCTTGAACTCTTAAGTTTTTCAGTTGCCACCATTAATACGCTATTCTGGTTTTTAGCATGGAATTAAGGCATGCGTATCCCAGGGTGAACATAACTGAAAAATTATAAAGAACCTTGGGTAGTTGTTTATACCCATGTGGGAGAAATGCAAAAAGCAAATGGCAAAAAAAATCCAACAAGGACCATAATTCACTCTTTGTGTTAATTTTTTGTTTTTTTTTCAGTTTGAGGGGAATAGCGCTAAAATGCTTTTTTAGCCTTTTCTGTTTAGTATGGATTCTCACCTCTCTGATTCTCAGGCTCTGTTTCTTGTGGGCTATTTCTTTTTAGACATATGATGCTCTTCTGTGGATCCATCTACTCCTTGAATCTACTCAACGTTTGTTTTCCTAGAGTTTTAAAGAAAGTGTAGTAATTATTACTTTGATGACAAATACCTAAGCTCTTATGCTAGCACAAAGCTGCCTTTACAGCAGGCCTGTCTCACTGATTTTTTTTCTTCAGTTCATTTTAGAAAGCTGACATAACCAACCCAACCAAACCAAAGTACTGACTAGGAAATGTAGGCTTCTGGTTTAATAGGAAAGCAATCTTTTCACTATGCTTTCCTATTTAGACCGTGACAAAAAATAGATTTTAAAGTTTCTAATGTCATAGTCCAGCTTTAGCCACCTTATTTGTAATACTTATTTGAAGAGCAGCTTCAAAGAATTAATATCACTTTGCTTTCATAACTAGGATTTTTGTTGTTTTACTTAAGTGAAGTTAATACACAGCTTTGTTGGAATTGCTCCCTTTCTGTACCCTTTTGGGCAAACTGAACTGGGTTTAAAAAAAATCTGAGTATACTCTCAAAGGATCAGAATTTGTCTTTTCCATTCGTAAAATAAATTCCATTTAGAAAAGGATATTATTCAGCACCGAATTTAGGTGCCAAAACTCTTGACTTGATAAACTTTTCAGCCTTTTCCCAGCTTTTTTTGCTTGTCCCTTATCAAATACTATTTTTAATCTTAAACTACACACACAGGATCAAGTCCATCAGCCTGGAAACCACCAGTATGCTTCTGAAGTAGTTTGTTTTTTTCTTGCTAGTAATACAAGTTCTTTTACCTAATCCATGGAGGTTTTGACTAGTTTGGGAACAGACTTGTCTCTTTTGTCATCTTTCCTTCAACAAGAAAGGCAGGGGAGTTGTTCCATATGAGCAGAAGCTTGCTGTTCAATTTCAGTAGTAGCATCAGAATACAGATTGGAGAGACACACTAGAAGAAATGCGCTGCCATGACAAAGTGTTACAGCTGTCATTTTGGGATAGAGGATCTGGTGCCGTGAATATTTTTGAAATGTCCTCAGACCTGACTCCTTCACTGACTTTAAATTGGTCAGTTAGCCAGTCTGTTTCCACCTAAGTTACAAGGGAACCATGCTTAGGTACTCCATGAGGTATAGTGATGGTTAAACGAGTGACTGGAAACTGCGCCAGCCTACAAAAGTGCTGAAGACTATTTAGAAGCCCTGTGGCATCCATGTAAGTCTCCTGCAGCATAACACCAGGGAGGATAAAGTTTGTGTATCTCCTGGAACTGTAATATTTTCCCATCAGTGCAGGGAGTATGAGAATCTATTCACAAGTGTGTTTACAAATGTCTCTGGGGTGGATATGCATGTCTGTATTACCAAATGTAAAATTACTGTGTCCCAAAATTTCTTCTCATCTATCAGTGTTATTTGGAGATATGACTGGATGGCTATAGCAGAGAATTTATGAAGTGGACAGTGCAATGATAAAAAAATTTCAAAGGTATATTTTAAAGCTCTAGTTTCTTTTCTTTATAGTGGAAGAATTTGAAAAATTCTGATGAGAAGCAACAATTTCTCCTGTAAGCCATTCAAGAGGGAGTGATACAGAGACAGCAAAAATTTTAGAGGAACTGATGAAGGGGACATGATATAGAATATTGTAACGGGGGATGCCACCGCACAATACTCATACATATGATCTTCCAAGTTATTTTTATTCTTGCAGAGAGGGAGGTCAGCCTGTGTCACAGTTGGTTTTGATTAGACAAGACCCTGGGAATAGGAATCCACAGGGAGAAACAGAAGGGCTTGGTTTCTGCTTTGATATCTAATTACAAGCAATTTTGGAGACCAAATTACATGTGGACAACAGGATACTATGGGCCAGAGGAAGTAAGCATGATGATGTTTGACTAGCTCTGTTCCAGGCTGCAGTTCATATGTAAGTAAAGCAAATTAAATGTGGGCTGGACTTGAATTCTCCATAATTTGTTCTTCACTGCCTGAGAAGGCCATAAATACTTGCTATTGCTTGGCAGAATGTCAGCTTCAGCTTTCGAAATAGCACCATCACAAGAAACAGCAGAAACACCAGCCTAGTTGGGATACCTAAATCACTTCATCACAGCTGTAAGGAAAGGTGATAAAATCAGTTGCCTAATCTGCAGAGGGTTTTTCAGGGCTGGCTCAACTCAGCTGCAGGGGATTAGCTAACTCCTCCCTCAGCCAGGCTAGGACTTTCCTGCTATTTTGCTCCTGAAACTTGGCTGTGGTAAGCTCCCTGGTTATGGGAAGGCATGTGTATTTGCATAGATGCCTGTAATAAAGATTCTTCATGTCTGTTTTGTAGATAAAATACAATTCTTAAGGTATCAGCACCAGACCAGAGAGGATGAGGAAAGAAGGTAAAGTCTCTGAGGCAGGGAGAGCCTTCTGTGGTGTATCTGTAGTTCATGGCTGGCAACGCTAAGTGCCAATATGATACAAAGTGGGGGAGGGAGAGGTTGGGGGTTTTTTCCCTACTTAGTGGGCAGAAGGGAAAGAAAAGTTTTCTCTGTTCAGTTGCTTCAGGCTGTGTCTGTACTGGCAGAAATTGATTGTTTCTTGTTTTAGTGTCTCCTGAACATTTATGCTGTCTAGCTTAAAATACTCTTTTGGCTGCATTTTTGGCAGCCATATCTTAATAGCCTAAACTATAAAGCCTCGTGGACAGTTCTGCAGCTGCTATTTTAATGCTTAAGAAGAGTAGGCTGATGTCTACATGCCTCCATATAAAATTAGTCTTGATTTTTTAGATAAAAAATTAGGCCCACTGCAGAAAATATTTTTTCTCTGGTTTTATGCAATGCTGGCACAAATTACATTGTTGGATCCACAGATACTTCTGCTAGTCAAAAAGGTTGCTGGAGTTGAATTCCGTGTTCCAACCTGCCAGGCTGGCGAGGCTCTTTATTCCTGCTAGGGAGAGAACCCAGTGTGTTTAGCTGTGCTGAAACTGCCAGGATGCCCCCTCAGCCTCTGGCATTTATCATTTCCCAAGAGGGTCTTCTTCTGCTTTCCTTCTGCTAGAGCGTTCTTGGAGCTTAATTAAGCAGGCAGGAAATAGCTTTATGATAATGAATGATGTCCCAACTTAGTGGTTCATTCATTAGTTTATAGTAAATTGTTATGATTTATGAGTTAATGGAGTCGTATGTATGAATGAGAAATAGAACCTTTTGAACTGTTTCTTACTGCTATGTTATTTTCTTAAGCTTGGTAGTGTGATGAATTGGGCAGCCCCACAAAAAAACAGGCTAGCAAATCCCGTGCATGCTCTGTAACAGTTTACATCATCTCCCTGCTCCCTCTGTGTCTTGAAGGACAAGAATGAGGTTGAAGCTATTTGGCTGAGACCCGGACATGATAACATGAAGGTGATTCCAGCTGGCAGGATAAGCAGGAGGAGGAACTGGCAGAGACTAAGGTAACTCCCTCAGGTATGTTGATTTATCTGTTACCTATGTGGATGACAGTTTAGGGAGCTGATGGATTTAACTATGCTTCTGTGGGTTCTTGTGTAGAAAAAAGTGTAGGAATACTACTTTGTTTTTCTGTACTGGCGTCTCATTGGTCTTGTTTCCTGATATGTAATATACCTGTGGTACTGCCTTAGACCAGAGCTACGGTTAAGGAGGAAATTGGTTTTTTGGCTGTTTCGTTTGATTGTTTTTCTTTTCTTTTCTTTTTAAATGTTCCAGTGCTTGCCTTTAAGAAGTTTTGATTCTTTGCCTCATCTGGTTTGAGTGTCAGATGCTGAAGTGACAAACCCAGTGTGACTGTAACTGTGGCCTTGACACATTTTAGGGACTTGGGGAAAGGCAGATTCTGACAACTGCATGTGAGGCACTCAGAATTATTAGAGCCAAATAATAAAAGGTAGATCTGTACTTAAACATAGACAGAAGCACCTTATAGGACTTATATGCACCCACATCTTAGACAGCATGGCAGAAACGGTATAACGGACACGGTGATCTCTTGCCCTACTCGTGCTACAGCTCTGACCATAAGATCCAGCTGGCTGTGATCATGGCTGGGGCTCAGATGCAAACAGTTCACCACTGCCTGGTACTTCTTTCTGTCTGATTTAGTAGGATCTTTCACCCATGCTTCCCAGGCACAAATGATAAAACAAAGCAGCATGAGGGCTGAGTTGTTAATGTCTTTGAATGGGTGTGTCTACATATAGCATTTAAGGCAACATTAATTCCTCTTGGTCTTTTGCTACAGCTGCAGGGAGTGAGGTGGAGAAAGGGTGGTCATTGTGGCTTAGATGCCCTACAGCTGTTCCATGACTTCAGGAGAGCAGCAAGTGTGGTTTTTGTGGTTTTTTTTTCAAAGTCATACCTAACCTTTCTAAAATATGGTATCTCAACCACCTCGTTATACATACTCAATCTTGCCTCCACCTTTTTATGTTACATTCACTATATTGGCAGATGAATTTTTAGCTGGTTTATTATGCATCTATTTTGTTGTGACTGACAGTAGTCACTTTTGGTGTTGCATCTCTACATTATTTGAGATCTGTGGGTATAACCTCATTTCTTTTCCACTGAACAAACATAACATGATCTCTACCTTTGCACTGCTCTTTATTCTCATCATTTGGGAGATACTGTGCAGTGTTGTAGGTGCTGTTAACACAGCACAAGGATCCTAAGTAATTGCAGCTCTTTTTTCAAACATGTGTTAGTATTGATGGATTTGTCTCCTTAGTCATCTATGTCTCATTTTGTCCACAAGACTGTGTTGATATTCTGCCCTTATTGTGAGCTGTGTCAATGAAATCTTCACTGAGGCACTGACCCTAAGGTGATCTCACCATTACATAATCTTTAGCACCACCTTTGTGAGACCCTTGAAGGCCAGGCAAGCATTTACAGTGTAAACCTTATCCCCATGCAGTATGAGAGATGTAGGAAAGGGAACGCCTCATTGAAACCCCTTCCCAAAACCACAGTCCTGCAATGAGCTTGAAAACTTATTTGGTGGTTTACATAGAGTAATGGGGACTGATGCTCACTCATTGGTATGTGGTGGCTTCCACCCACACCAGGGCTTGGCTTGCTTTGGCCCGTGGCATGTGATGAGCGCAGGGCTATCAGCAGTCAGGGTCCTGTATGCCAGACTTTGACCAGCATGGAAACCTCCAGGACTGTCCACTCTAGGACAAGCAAAGTTGCAGCTTAATGCCAAATGTCGAATTTTATCTAGGAAGTGCTGGCAAATCCCAATGACAGCAGCACTAGAGGGTGCTGCTGTGATGCCAGTAGCTTTCCTCCAGTCTACCCTAAGGGATGTTTTAGAACAAATGTTGTTTATTCATCTTGCTCCTGTTGATTGTTTGATCAAAGTCAGTGAAACCACCTCAAAATGTTTTTCATCTGTAGGTATCGTTCGTTTGATCATACATAAAGTTCTGTTTCTCAGCAACAGAAAGTATGTATCTATTTATGTGAAAGCAATTGCTGTGGGGTGCAAGGAGACAGTTGGACATCTCCTGAAGTGCTGACTGTATTGTTTAGGCTTGCACAGGGTGTCAGAAATTGTTAGGACCAAATGAGGATTGATCTCTGCCTTTTAAAAACTCTCTCACATGGGCTGAGCACCACAAAAAATGTATTAATGTAGCAATTAATTTTCAAACTATCGCCCAAAAGCCATACATTATAGGGTCATTTGCCATTGTTTTGGTTCCCTCCTTAGAGCCTCCCTCTCTACAGGAAATTAAGACCAAATGTTGGTATTTTATTGAGCTGTGATACAGGTGAGATTTCTGTGGGTGATGCAGTTTATCTCAGCAGTTCCTGTTTCCTCAGATTACCTTTCAGGATATTTCCTTCTGTTTATGAAAATATACTGCTTGGTCTTAGAAATATAAAATGTATTTGGAAGAACCAGGAGTTAAGATGAACTGGAAGCTATTCACATTACCCTTAAGAAATTCCAGGTCATTAGGACAAAGTACAATTTAAGTTTCCACAGAAGCAGCAATTGCTTGTGAATTGCATGTTATTTCTTCTGCAAGTTGAAGTTTCATCTTGGTAGCACATCAGTGACATGCTTTTGAACAGCAAATTTAAATTCAAACGATCTATCCTCTTTTTCTGACTCAGAAGTAACATGGAGAAAGCACTGAGATAACTGTTAGGTGACCTGCTTGATGTTTGTAGGGATATTGGGTAGACATAGGCCCTAGCTAGCTCTAACGCTGAACTGTGTTCAAGGGAGCCGCAGTTCAGTGACCCAGGCTCTGTTACACAGCTCACGTAAAAATTATACCAGAATTGCTAATTTTTTCTGCAGTTGACCAGTGAGCAATATGATTGTCACTGAGTGTGTGACATCCATGCTTAATAGGAAGTAACGACACTTTAAAAAAAAACCCAAAACATTAGAAGTACCATTACTTAAGACTTTGTCAGTATTTATCTAATACTTTATATATAAAAGTATTTGGTTTNATAATAGTGGCAATAGTGACTTTTTCTGGGTGTATGGGCTTGCTGTTCCTAAGGGTTATGAATTTTGATGACAGAGGAATTGTATACATCCATCTTTCCTTTCTGAGCAAGAAAGTCTGAACCAAATTTCTTTGCTGTTGTGGTGGGCTGGACTTTTCTTGGGATGGCTGACATCAGGAATTGGCATCTAATGTTTCAAGGTGTTTGTGGTGCCACAGGGAGTTCCTGAAAAGAAGGGTGAAACAGAGATAGCTGTCTTGATTTGAAACAAGGCAAGAAGAAACCTCATTCTTCTGCAAAGCAAAGGCCTGCTAAGAGTCTCCTGTAGTACCTTGTTCAATGTACCTGCCTTGCTTTGTTTCAAAGGGATAGGTCTCTTCAGCTCCTTCCCACCAACCCTATTTACAAAGCCCCATTCCTTGGGAGAACTCACGGGCTGTCAGAAGGATGGTAAATAGTCATGAAAGGAGAAAAAAATGAGTTGCAAAGACTGACTTAACTTGGCCACAGTGAAAGAGGAAATCAGATGAGATCTTGTCTTCTATGTATGTGGCTTGTACTTTAACCACATTGCCATTTTCATTTCTATATGTCCAGTAACAAGTGGTACATGGGATAATGTCCAAGAAGAGGCAGAGAAGAGGATTGCAGTGGTTGTACTTATCAATTGTTAGGCAATGATTTCACAATTGTAGCTCATTTTCTTCACTGTGAAGCCAGGAGACGGGCTGTACTGCACCACTGCTCTCTGCAAACACCAGCTATCCAGATCCTGCCCCCTCCTTTGCTGAAAGATAAGCACAGTATGATGCAAAATGAGATTTCTTTCCTAAACAAGAAGAGATTTATAATGGCCAGGCACTCAAGGTATGCCTAGCATACCTAAACCCTTTGTGGTATTCTTCAAGATGCAGTAATTTCTGTGATAACTTGGCACCATAGTTCAGCTCACAAACCTTTTCTGACTGGAACAAACAGGTGTATTTCACTATTCAAGAGTCTGTGTTTTCTCACAGCAGCCCTGATCCCTGCCTTGCAGCTTATCTCAGGAAGGAAAAAAATTTAAACCTTTGTTTAGTATTGACTAATAGTGTTAAAGTTACAGTGGGGTGTTGATTAACCTGTTCTGACACGTTTGCTTGTGGCAGAAGCTTGTTACTGACAGACTGGGGCAGCCTCTGTAACGGGCAGCCTTATCAGGACCCAGGTCAAAGGCCTGTAGGATCTGAGGTCTGAGTTTTATGCTTGCGCCCACTGTACGTTCAGCGAACGTCCTGCTCGGTGAGGTATGAACAGTATTGCAGTGTCACTAACAGCCTGGCATGGGCAGTTTGGGGGCAGCTTGGAATAAACCTGCCCTAGCCTGAAGTAAAGTGTACTATCTCTATAGCACTGGCAGCTTCCCTCTGGTGACACTTCTCACATGAGTTTTCTTGATGGCGTGAGCTTGGCTGGGAGCCTTTTGCTCTGTGGTGTGTTTGCCTCTTCTGTCTGCCAGAGCACCTATTTTTGTGAACCTGACATTTCCTCTCTGAGTTTTCATGAAACTGGCCTTACTGCAAGGAACTCAGGCAGAGCCCACAAGTTATACAGTGCGATTTCCTTAGGAAACAAAACGAGAAATAGTTTTTAGCTTTCTCTGCTGGTCCAGAAGAAATAACAGTGATTTCAGATATGTTCATGATGCTTTCTACTTGCCTTTGCATTAGAAATGTGAAGAGTTGTTTTGTCTCTATGGCCCCTTCCATTTAACAGCTCCTTCTGTTCTCCTGCAGAGGTGAGTGTTGTTCCTGCTTGCTTTCTGAGGGAGAGAAAAACTGCACTATGCTGTGGGCTCTCCTGAAATAAAAAAGGAAACTGATACCCAGCTGCAATTACAGCTCTCACTTCCTGAACTCCACTCCTGGGCTGCACTTCAAAGCCATCTTTAGACCCATCTGCACTTTCCCTTTTCTTTTTTCTCTTCTTTCCTGGTGGAATTCGGCATCAGGACTCCAGATGCACAAATGGGCTGAGAAGGTTATTTTCTGGATTGGTATCGAGGGCAAATCCTCCAGCCACAGGTCACCTTCTGATGCAAGGAAGAGCTGGCAGTCACCCTTGTTTTACAGGGGAAAACTGCTGAGCTGCAGAGAAAAATGTGTCTGGCCTGTCACTGCCCAAGAAGTTAGTGACTAATCCATGGGGAGAGTCCTGATTTCCTAAATTAGTCTGGGGTGAACCAAACTGTGGGTTATCCTTCCTGTGATCTGACACAACTCGGAACAGATGTCTGGTTTACACTAAAAGTTGAAGCTGAAAACCTTGTGAGTTTGCTTCTCCACAGCAACCATAGGAAAGTTTATCTTATGTTATGCTGTGTGTGGGAAAAGTGTTTCCATTGATTGCTCTGTTTTGAACTAGGAAATGGCCAATTCAAAACCAAAAAAACCTGTGAAAATTACTGCCACTGAATGTCAGCAAAGCAGAAGATGCATCTCATTATCCACGTAGGTGTGTGTGCTACAACACTTGCTTGCTATTTAATGCAAGCAGACTTCAGGAGGCTAGTTTTGCCTACTCTGGGACATAGCTAATATGTCACTAAATGGGTGACATGTAAAGAAAGACCAGCAAAAAAACAAATGCAAAGCAATTTGATATTTCAGGCAGGCCCTTTGCCTGCTCCCTTAAAATTCAGCAGGCAATTAGCGAGCAGAGATTTTCTTGTCCAAGAGAGTAAAAAGAATGGTGGAGTCCTTGGAGCTACTGTAATAAACAGCACTTGTGCATAATTGGGGCAAAGATTGTTATCGTTCCCTGCACCCCATTCCCTGTCTTACAGCCTGCCTGAGGTTGAGGTGACTCCCAGCTGGGCAGGGAGGGCTGGGCAAAGGTGCCCCATGGGACCTCCCTGCAGTGCCGTGAGGGCTGCAATGGTGAGCCAGGATCAGCTCTTGAGAGACTGTTGGGTTCTGCACTGTGAAAGCTTTTTGAGTCTCAGAAAATGAGCTGGGCATATGAAATCACAGAAAGTGAGATTTAAACTTGGTGAATATTTGTAGCAGCAGTCTGTGTGTGGCAGAATCTTCCAACTGGGAAAGGAATACCTCAGCTGACTATCTGCTGGTTTGGATAGTGAGTTCATGTGAGCCTCAAATTATTTCAAAATAGGAAAAACTTGCTCAACTACGCTGCTGCAGTGGAATGAACATGTGCTCGGGACCTTGAGGACTGTAGGCTTGTCTTGGCCACTGGGAGAAGGCTAGGATGGTGTTACACTTGTGCCCATGCCTTGTGGGGATAAGTCAGCTTGGCATTTCCTTGGGCTTGTGTGGGCAAATGATAGAAGGAGTCTGTGTCAGACAGAGATCCAAGTTTGAGGAAGACGTTGAATATCTTGAGTGCACAGGCAGCTGTTCCTGTGAGTAGTGCTGAGTATTGCTGGTCTCACAACGCAGGTGCAGAAGCTGAAGCATGGAGCTTTTGTTTTACCCCTCAAAATCACCGAATCAATAGTAAAGACAGATTAAGTTGCTGGTTTCCAAATCCACACTCTTACCCTTTGCTTTGCTGTCTTTCTAGAAAGAGACATCTATGCCCTTATACTTCTTGCCTATTTTGTCACATTTGACTTCACTTTGAAATAAACGCATGATCAGCAATGTCTCACCGCTGACATACACTACTCAGTGTTTGATGGCCTGTAACTATTCATGTCATAGCCTAGATAGATGCTTCTTGTTACTGATGATTTTATAAAGTGTAATCTCCTTGAAGACCAATTTTAATTAAATTACTGAGAAATATCTCATGAAATCCAATTTGATTGATGAACAGCTGAGTATATAATCAAGCTCATGATCTTGAGCAAATCACTTATGCCCTTTGTGCTTCAGTGGCAGAAAGAAGTCTAAAAATCAGATCCCTGTACTGCTATTTTTAAATGATGCTGCCAGTTTGAATGTTTGACTAAAATGTTTTATATTTTTACAGAATTAGCTTTAATCTTTCTGTACAGTTGCCTCCAAAAAACCCCCAAAGTTGCCTCCTGCCATACAGATATTTATGAAGAATTGTTCAGCAAGAAAGAGATAGCATATTAGAGAGAGAAAAAAGTGGCCTCGCTTTTCCAGAGTAGTCGGTGACTCCGGACTCCTGTTTTGGGGATTCTTAAAGAGAGACCTTTCCCAGGCAGGCCAAGCAGCTGCACTGGAAATGAAGCCACGTGTGTCTTTAAATAGATGCCAGAGATCACAGTCAGTTTCGAAATTTTAGGGCACCAGCTATCTGCAATGGCACTGCCTGATACGCAGTGTAAACAGAACAAAGAAGATCAATCCTTTGTTACCTGCTTTTATTTATATTTATTGTAGCCCCTCTCTAACACATACAGTGTGTGTGGAGAGAAACGGCACTTATTTGTGATGCACAAATTGAGTGTGCTCCATTAGGTACGTGTTTGCTCCACACCCTGAGAAACAGGGTTCATTTGCTTGGAAAAGCTCTAGGCAGCCTTATGGTATAGCCTGACTTTTACAGCCTCTGGCAGGGAACTGGGGGCTATTTTCTAAGTTCATGCCTATTTTATGTAGACTTTTGAGAGTGGAACTTTCTTAAGCTGAGCATGTGACAGATGGAACTCTTGCCAGCACCTGAGTGGGAGCTCATGGTTTCTGTGGCAGGGAACTCTGCAGGAGTTACCCACATAGCCTGCTGGGGCACACGCCTGCTCGTCCTTAGGGAGACGTGCTTAGGCAGTTGATCCCAATGGGATTTGCAAACAGAGCTTTGTGGTTTTATATGTGGCTCATACATGTCTGCTGTGAGCTTTGTATCGATGAAAATGAATGTATCTTAGCCCAGAACAGTCAGACCCTTGCCATCTTCTCTGGGTTTCTTTCATCTAATAAAAATATTTATCCACCCAAGCAATAAGTTGAAAGCAAGTTGGCTTTATTACTGTAGTGACGTGGAATGGTTGGTTGCTGGGTGACCTTGCTTCAGATTTTATGGTCTAGGCCAGCTCTGGCAGCAAAGAGGTGTGGCCACACATTGCACTCCGTTGTCAGGCTTCTCCTGAGATGATCAGAGGTTCAGTGTCAGTTCTCCTATAGTGCCTGGGAAGCTGTAAATGTTTTCCATTTGTACATGAAAACCTGGATCCACAAGGAAGATCTGAGGGAGATAAATGCCTAACAAGAGGACTCATCAAGGCTTAAAAGAAAGGCCAACCTCTGTGAAATCCAGCGAGAAACCAGAATCTGCAACCCTGGATTAGACCGGTGACCATAAAACTGACGTGTGGCTTACTGCAGGGCTTTTGCAAACTGGGATACTAGAGCCTGTATGATTTAATTTTCTTTTGCCTGGAGGGTGATTTAATGTTTTTCATTTGAAACCAAAGTTTTACAACTAATCAGACATGGAAGAAAATGAAGGAGCAGATATTTTGGAAGCCAGCCCTGTCTCTAATGGTCCTTGGTGCAAGGTGAGGATTGTTGTTTTTTTTTTTCCCCCCAATTCCAGAAAACATTATCTCTTTCTGCTGTTTACAAGTGACTTCAGTGAACCATTGCCCTTGGACCAGACTGAACACAACCTCTGCATCAGCCTTTGTAAACAGCTTCGGAAATTCCTTAGAGCAAGGTTGTGCTAACACATTAGAAATAGAAATGAAATGGTAATGTATGTGGTTAAGTGACTGTCATCCACCTCACTGGAGTTTCAAATATCTGACTAACTACAGGTTTCTGTGCTGTGGAAACTACTGAAATAGTTTTCTTAGGTGCTTGGAAAAGACAGAAACATCTTATAATTTTAGCAAAGCCACTGCTTTAAGGTTTGCAGGTCAAACATGTTTAGTAAAACCACAGCAAGTACAGGGTAAGATAAGCATTAACTTGGGCAAACAAATTGACAATTTAACTGCATGGAACTCGATGTCCAGCAACAAACTCTTCATATTCTCCCAGAGCTCACTCGAGAGCATGTAACCTTCCTAATGGGTCAGCTGTGCTTCTTGTCAAATCCCGAACAGTGACGTTCGGAGATTGTTTTCTGTTTGCTTGTGTTTGTAATTTGATCTCGCGTAACAACATTGTCCTCAGCTCACACATAACCACAGGGGTAACTCTGACATCCTGTCTGGAAAAAAAAAAAACTTGTTTCCTGTGCTTGAAATTTGAAAGCTTTCCAATTTGGAAAGGTTAGTATGTTTATATTAATCTCATCCTGTTACACAAAATTAAACGATCAGTATTTTGGGAGCTGGGCATTCTATATCCATGTTCATTTTCCCCAGAATACTGGGGTTTTTTGTCTTCACAAATTTTGGAGGGGACTGGTGGAAGTTTTGCTGTTGCCTGTGCTGAGGCCAGGATTTCAGTCCAGACATTCATGCTTTGGAGAAAAACTCTCTGGGAGATCATGTCAGGAATGCACCACTTTAGATTTTAGCTCAGAATTGCCTTTTATTGATGGGAGTTACTGGAAATTAAGACACAGAACTTAGGAAACTGATAATCTGCAAAATAACTGAGTTTTTGCTACTCATTAAAAAATATTCTTAGTGAATACAGAAATGTGTGTATCTAATGAAAATATATTTGGTTTCAAGAGCTGGTCAAGTGAAAGAAATACAATCACCTTGTCCTGTTGGAACACCTGCGCAGCCCAGATCGCTTGGTACATCTCTCACAGTACTGCCCAGACAGTTGTTCTCATTAGTGCTTAGGGTCCTTCACTTGAGTATCTCCAACAAAAATATACATTGCTGCTGCATTTGCTGTTTGCTATTTTTATTTTCTTGTTTACAAATTTGGTTATCCAGTTAAAAGACAAAAGCAAGGAACACTCAAAAAAAAAAAAAAGGAATGAAACAAGGAGAGCAGTTTGTAAACACTGAGGGTGAAAATTACTCACCCCAAATATTTGGCAAGTGGGCAACAGTAACAAAATATGTTCACAGAACTCTAGACCAGTTTGCAATCAAAACTTCTGTGTTTTCACAGTGTATATTATTCACCTCAGATCCTGATTTCTGTGGAGGCAGAGAGTTAGAAACTGATTTCTGGAAGTAGCATGCAGCTGTACCCCTTGCTCACTCAAATTTTTCTGCATCTGCAAGTGGCCTTGTTTCCAGAATATTTGCAGATGCTGAAATTTGAGTTCATGGGAGCCTAGGCAGGATGCATGGTTGTGGCAGGAGAGAATATATTGAATATTATATGCACTCTCTCATGGCCTACAAGTTCATTGAATAGGTTAAGTTTTACATACTGTTGTTTCATGGCTCATAGAATATGATTTTCCTTCTGTAAACCTGGGATTTTCTTGTTTTTCCTTTAAAAATGGGAATTATTTTTTTCTCCTCTGGGGAAAAACCTAGGGGATTTTTTCAACCATATTTTAGTTCTATTGATTGCAGTCTTAAAAATTTTACTTCATTGTGATAGCACATTTTTCTCAATAAGTATTGAGAAATCATATTTAGAATAGCTCATTAACCAGCTGTTCAGCAGCTGGCTTAGCATTTTTTCAAGTGCAAATTTGTGTTTGCAAATAACTTTGTCTGCATCCTGTAGTGGTAAAAATGCTACTCATTAGAGCCTCTTTGTCGGCATCCTAAAATGTGGCAGTTGAAGCTCCAACTACAAATATTCGTGTTTGTGTTCCCTATCTTAGTGTTTAGTTTAAGAGGGTTCAATCTTGTTTCAAGATGCAAGAGAAAGTGTTGATGTTCTTTTATTTATGTTTATTATAAAATCATAAAATATTGTGATTTTCTGTAATTGGGCTGGGGAGTGCCTGTGCTGTGACTCAGCACGGAGACGTGTATGCGGGCTGGCTCACACCAGTGCCAGCAGGGCCTTGCTTTCATAGAATTTTAAATGCACTTGTAGGCTTTTAAATAAAAAGAAGCTGGTTAGTAATTAACTTGCAGAAATATCTGATTTTAGAGAACAGAAGATTACACAACAAACTGGATTTTTACCAGCTCCTGAAGGGCAAACAGTACACTGCATCTCGTCTGAGGGGAGAGAGAATTTGCTCCTTGCGTTTCCCAGCAGTGTGTTTGTGTTGAAGCTTTTGCGCTCTCATAGTACTCGATGTAAATGTTAATTAGCACTCCGGGGGAAATGTGTTAACAAATGCACCTTTGACACAGGTCCGAAGCTAAGCTTTGCTCTCTAGCTGCAGGCTGGAAAGATCAGCCGGCGAAGTAGTTTGTGCTGCTTTTGAGGAAACTCCTCAAACACGAGTTCAGCAGAGCTTGCTGAATGCTTTGATTTTGCTGCTCTGTTGCAGCTCAGGCTATGCTTGCTGCTTTGCAGAAGAGATGCCACGTAAAATGTGAGCATTTGTATGAAATAAGAGCAAGCTCCTACAAAACAGATACTTCTAGCCATTGACAATCTGCAAGTAATTCTGCTTGGGCTATGGCTTTCAAGTGATGAAGAAAAACAATGTCTTGACTTAGCACAAACTTTGTGGCAGAAATGATTCCTCCCTCCTCCCACAGTGCTAATCTTGATTAGCAATAAATATGGGTGGTAAAGTCATTACTGTAAGCTGTTACAGTAGAAAGGTAACAATAATGCATTCATAAACACATTTACCTCATCACTGTACTTCTTCCCCTTTCCATAAACAGCAGGTCAGAGATTCACGAATGGAAATCATTTGGAGGGAGGGATTTCTCAGCAGCGTTCCAGTCTGCCTTAACCCAACATATACTGTGGTAGTGTCTGGCCAGGTTAATTCCTGAACCCACCATGACTTCTGTGAAAGCAAATGCAGAGCCATTTTTCAAGAGTTGGCTTGTTCAGCTGTTCATTGCTGTGCAGTATCAAATCCTTATTTCTCCCTGATGAGGAATACCTCATATTTAAGACGCTTACAGTGAGAAGAGTCCAAGGTTACTAACAGCTCTTTGGAAATGAGGTTGGTAACTTCAGCTCAGCCCTCGTGAACTTGGTCTGGGGTTTGCACTAGAAATGATGAACTGCTGGAGGAGAGTGCCAGTGTCTCTAGGAGCAAAGGGCAGCACTGCTGTTGGGAGTCCTCCCTGTCCCCGCAGTGGGATGTCCTGTGAAAGATGCTGGTGTTACAACACACTCTTAATCAGCTGGTTTGACCCTGGCATCCCTCTTGTGTTGTCCTCAGTGCAAGAAGCCTACTTTATGCTTTTTTTCTCAATGTAAAATGATTTTTTTCTAGCTTTTTTGGCGCTATGGGGAGTCTTAAGCCTGTGAGCTGACTGTTTTTGGTGAGGGGCCATCAGCATCTCTTTTTTGAGCTGACTTTGTGGTTTTCACAGACTTCAGCAAGGAGCAGGGTGGGCAGAATGTGGACTAGGATATTTCTGAGTGGTGGCCGGTCCACAGGGTATAGTGCAGGACCCTCAGGCAAGCCTGACCTCTAAGTCAGCCATGGAGAGGCACCACAGCTTTCTGCTCACCGCTTCTCCAGGTTACAGGTGTGAAGCAGGCTGCATAGAGTGTACTTGGGCTGCCTGTCTCAACTGGGCCTTCAGCTTGGCTTTGCTTGACTGCAGTCTGGGACAGCCCTGGGATGGTTTTCTGGCAGAGGGAGTCCGTGTGAGCACTCTTAATTTGAAATGCAGGTGAAAGAAACACCAGTCTCTGCAGTGGGAGATCTCACTTTGCATTGCTGCTAGATAAATGTGGCCTTGACTTAGTAAAACATGTCCAAAACTAGTGGATGGAAGCCCTCTGGCACAGTACTGCACGAGGACGCTGCTGCTCCAGGAGGAGATTTCTGTTGTGTTTCATACTCCTTCCCTGCCCGCCTCTGCAGGGAGCTCCATCTGAGCAAACAGCCCCTGGGCCACAAGCTGCCCAAACCTACTGTGTGGTGAGGAGCTGAGTGGGGATGGGGAACTTGCAAAGGCACCTACCACCTCACTGCATGCAGGCATCTGACCTGCCCAGGAATGTGCTGCTGCTGCTCCATTAATTCCATCGGCTCCTCCATGTGCGTGGCTGGGATTTGGCCTTGTCCTATCCACCTATGAAGTGGTGACAGAGGTCAGACCTGAGCTACGCTGGTTGGTGCTGTGGATGGGTTAAATTGCTTTATTAGGAGTGATGGACTGGGTTAGTCTGCCCCCACTCCTGCTGAAAAATTTTATATGGGGGATGCTGGGTGTTGGGCTTGGCTGGGTGCAAGCACTGGTACCTGGCATGCTGCCTCTGACACAAGTTTTTGCTGAAGCATAAGGGTCCAAGGTCTCTGATCAGGCCAATTTCTGCCTAAAGCCAAGTGCTTTCACCTGGGGAAGGTGTGTGGCAGGGCTGTGCTGGGGAGTAGTGAAGACCTAGCAGAGAGAGACCTCCTTACCTTGCAGGCTGTGGCATGAGGGGTCTCTGCTTCTCCTCAACCTGCTTCTGACCCTAGGAGGAGATAGCATGTGGTACTCCAAAGTCAGGCTGGAGGGGCAGTCATAACCAAGCAGACTGCCTGCTTCTGTGTCCCATGGCGGTGACAAAAGATAAACGTAATTTTTATTAAACTGATTCTTCTTTAAATAGCCACCCCCCCAACTACAATTAGTCTTCTCAGCTGTTGTATTTCTGCTGTTTCTATATTCGTAAATTCTTGTCTGCCAAATTTTAGTAAAAATAGATAGCAGTTGTCCAAAATCATGTAAAAATTGAAATGTTAAGGGCAACCACTCCATCCACAGGGTTACTGCCTAGCTGTCTGGCTTTGGTTTTGGCTCTTTCTGTAAGTAATCTGACTCCTCAGCACCCAGCCTGGGGTTAAAATTCAGCTTAAGACAAGCACAAAACTCTCTCAGGTTTTGATAACTTGTTTGGTGTCTAACTCAGCAATAATCTGGTTTTCACATTCAAATAAACTGATCACCCAGCAGGAACTGGACTTCTGCCTTGCTGAAGGATGAATGTTGCTTTAGTTGCTTAAAAGGAAAACATACAAGAAATGCAGAACTCTTGTTGACCCAACAACTGAAAGAAACATCACAACATTCCCTAAATCAACAGATGGCAATTTTCAAAACAAAATCTGAACAGCGGCCAGAAGCTCATACAGCAGGATGTGATACTATGGCCAAACGGAGACCTTGAATCTTCCCTGCCTAAACTGTGGTGGTGAGCGGAGAGCTCTGCCTGGTGGCATTAGCGTCTGTCTCCAAAGAGCTGCTTGTGTATGAACCTACCTGCTTTGCAGTCAGGAAATTTAATTGTTGCTTTTACAGTAGCCCTCACAGAGTACCCTCTGCATGAAATACGCATTCTTACATGATAGGTCCCATAATTTTTTTCTGTTTCCGCATATGGAGTTAAGGTTAATGTTCCATACACTGTGGACAAATAGTAGTTGCCATGGGTACCGTAGCATTAAATTTCCCATCTCCTGAGTGATTAAATTCCCCACCTTAATTTTACTTTATTGGTTTATTTATGTAACTCCTTATTTCCTTGGTTTGCTTTGCTTGAGAGAGCAAAGCAGGACATTTCACAGGCTACTTGTATCTTCTCAGGCTTTTGCGCTTTGCCCAGCAGTTTGTGAGGAAATAGAGGGTGTTTTCTCACAAGGTGTATCAAGCAGCAAGAAAGACACCAGAGTGGCACCCAGTACCCCAGAGGCTATGGAGCCTGGGCTCTGCAGTGGATACCCTGGCTTCTAAAAGCCTCTGCTACTGGAGACCCTTCAGCCTCACTGGGCAGCCTGCTCCAATGCTCTTACAGCTTTAGCATTAGAGTTTCTTCCTACCATGCTGTCTCCGTGCTGCATGAGCTCACCTCATCTTCTCCTGTCTGCAGGAGATATGGAGAACAATTTCAGCTGTTCTCCTCCGCAGAAGCCTAATGCTGATAACAGCCAGAGCAAGCGGTCAACCTTCCTGCTGGGATTCATGTGGAGAATCTCAGAAGGAATCTGATGGGGTTTGAGAGGTTTTATCTCACGTTCTACAGTAACAAAAGGACTACATTTGTCTGGCAATTGGGGACCTTTGCAACACTGTTAACTGCTCTCCCAGTGCCTTACAAACTGTCCAGGTGTTTAGGTTTATTCCATAATCCTAGTTCTCAAGAAAATGGCACAAAATAATATTGAAATGGGAACCACAAGCTATAAAAACATAGCCCTAGTTGGTAAGTAAAATGAAGCAGCAGCTGTTAAACGCAAAATGAAAAGGCATAAAAGGACAGTGGGGGCTTTTGCTGTTTAATCTGAAGTGTTCTATAAATAAAGCTAGGTTGCTACATATTGACAAAATTGGTCACCACTAATTTAAGTAATGTCATAGGCAGCGGAAAAAGTGTCCCATAGACTTAACTAATGTGGGTAGAAATAGCGAGCAATTTGGAAAAGTAATGATACAATGCCAGCCTTGTAACTGCAGACCCTGCAAGGTGGACGTCAGCATGGTTGGCTGAATAGCGCTTTCCTCTAACTACCATTTATGGTGATTGAGGTCGATTAACTGACACTGTTTACTTTGAAGTCATGATAATTAAAGCTGGAGTGTCATCTGCATTGTAATTAACATGCTCCTCTGCACCTAATTCATTCTGACAATATAGATTAATGATGGTAAATGACCAACAAGGATTTATCATGAGATGATTCTTCATTCTACAGGCTGCGTCAGACAATGACAGGAAGTGATTGTTAGGTTTAGGCTATTGTCATGGTGTAATCATGCATGTTCATTCTTAGCTTTGTTTTGCAGTAAAACCCATCCAAGGGCTTCATAAAGACTCAGTTATGGTCCCTAAGAGGCTAAGCCACACTCATATATGGAGGAGAGAGGCATGAGCTGCTGATACTGCTCTGATTTTTTGGTATCCCGGTGCTTGCAGTTCCTGCTGATATCAGTAGGAGCTGAGGCTGATCAGTATTTCTGCAGATCAGATGCTTTTGCAAATGTAATTCTGTTGGGAGGCTGGGCAACAGGGTCAGCTGTGCAGTGAGGTGCCTATCGGGGGCTGGGCAGCCTTGTTTGGTGCCAGTGCCCTACCTCCATGACTATGCTGGGGTCTCCTTCTTTGGTGCCTTGGGGAGGAAGGACTTTTTTCTCTGAAGCGTGCTACAGGCCCACGGTAACTCAGTAGTCCTGCCTGCCAAGAACTGCTGTGCATCTAAGCAATAGCCTCGAGAGTAGTCAGTATTTCCAATGATCAATACACACCATATAAAGGAGATGCCCCCTCAGAATGAGGGTACTGAGTTCCCTTCAAGCTTTGAGCCTCAGGGGGTTTCACTAGTCTGGCTTGCAAGATCTTGACTTTCAAGCCAAAACCGGTCATAGCTAGAGGGACAACACCATGTTATGCTCAGCAGAAAGTCATAAAAATTATATAAATTAAATGAAATTTTCTGAAGCACATAAGGCACTCAATCTCTGGTTGTTTCTTGCAAAAAGTAGTTTCACCATTGCCTTTTCCTATGCCTTTTCTTATAATAGCTTCCTTGTGTACACAAGGATTTAACCTGGCTTATTTAAACTACATCACATATTACTGCAAGAATACCTGATTAACAAGATGATCAAAGTGTGCTGCTCCATATGTCAATAAGAGGAATTATTATGTGGGAGCCTAGTCCAAAAATCTGAGATTATAATAGAGATTTGGGTTTCTTTGTACTGAAGTGTGGCTGTATGTACAAACAAACGCTAATATGACGAGCTGAGCTCCACTGCTTCCCCCTTCCTAGGGTTGGCAATTTTCTCACTCCTTACTTGTTCCGCTATTTATGTCAATCTTGTCCTCCCTCCTAGGTGTGGTGAAGCTACTTCATGTTTGCAGCAGAGGTCTGAGATTTATTTTTTTTTTTAATAATAGAAGAGGTGAAACAGTGGTATGGAGCAAATGCACAGTAGTGGTATTTTACCAGCAGCAGGTATCTTTAGTGTGATGCGAGCTTGACATTTTTCCCTGATGCATGCACAAGGCCTGTCCTTCATGTGGTCAAGTGAAAGCGGTTCTCCGGACACCTCTTCTCAGAGGTATCTGAGCCAGCGAGACCCTGGCTTGCTTTTCTTTGGGGACTAGATGGGCCAGAAGGAAACTAGTGATTGTAGCCTCAGAGCTGAATGGGCCAATTCCTGCATACATGATTTGTATTCTTTATTGGAGAATAAGGACCTTTAGTAGAATGCAGAGCCAAACAGCTTCTCTCTAGTGGCACAGTAAGGTGCTGCAGTGGCAGGAACAGCTTGTTTTAGGTACAGACGACTTAGTGGGCTCTGTTCCCACTCTGCACACTTGCTTTTCATTTTTGTTCCTTGCAGTAGCAAAAGGAAGGTGAGGAAAGTGGGATGATGGAGTTGAGAAGAAAAAAACACCCACAACCAACCAAAACCAAAAGAACTTGTGATTTTGAAATTTCCTTTTTTTTTTTTTTTTTCAATTGACATGATGGGCTTTTTCTTAATAAGAGTAATAAAAGCCTTAATTTTTCTTCAGAAAAAGTTTGCGGGATGGAAGCATTTTGACCAGCTCCATCAGAGACTGAAACACTAAGAGGAGCCAGAGGTTTAGCTGATAACACTAAGACTCTTAGTATTAAAACAGGTAAATTGTCACCTGGGCCCTGCCTACATTTGCAAGAGCTGTTTTATAGTGGAGCAGGTCTCCAGTGCCTTGGGAGGTCACCCCTCCCAATGTGATTAGGGCACAATTAGGGTGCTGTGTGCTAGCAAAGGTGCCTGGGACATAGGTGGGCACGCAGTATAGAGAGGATGTTCAGCTGTCACAAAGTCTACAGGTGCTCGGACCCTGCTTCCCACTGTTCTTAGGGGTGCCCCTCCAGCCTCCTGTCATTCCTGCTAACCTCTGCAGCACCTTTTGCAATGCTGGCCATGAGCACGCGGTTGGCGGAAGCTGTTGTCTACCTCAAATGGACTCGAGTCTGTTTCTGGTGTAGGTGATCTGCTGGTGTCACATACTCCCATGCCAGCCCAAGCACAAGGCTTAACTGCAAGTGTTTTTAGTGTTTATAGAAAAATATTGCTCTGCTTTGCCTGTACAGCCCTGGGGACACTAGCTTGATCCTGGTGGCTGCTGTTTGTGCAGTGGTGTTTCCTGTACTGCTTCTCTCTGCTCTCTAACCAAATAGGTTTTCTTCTACTAGTAAGCACATGGGATGGTAAATAGACCCGGGGAATCAAGAAAGGTGGGGAAAAGAATGAAAAAGCAGAAACATCTTTTTTTTTTTTTTTTTTTTTTTTTTTTTTTTTTTTTTCCCACTTGGAACAAAATCTATTGGGATGGAGGCTTGTTTGAACTGTCTCTCCTTCCCCAGCTTCAGAGAGATGGTGACTAGGTGACTCTGGAGGGGAGGAGCGTGTGGATGAAAGAGGAGGTCTCTGGGGCACCATGGCCATGGAAACACACAAAGTTGGCGTTACTGTTTGTTTTTCTTGGCTGCAGAGATGCCTGCTCTGCTCCTTCAGCCCTGAAGAAACTGGGGTGCATCTGAAAGGCTTTATCATCTCTGCAGTTTTTCCTCTGTAAATAAGGAAATAGGGGTTGGGAGCAGAGCTCGATGAATGGTGAGGTTTTTCTGTTTGCTCTCTGACTCTTCCCCTTCAAATATAAAAAATAAACCCAAGTCTAATGAAACTAAAACCAGAGGTTCCTTTGGAGAAAATTGAGGGAGTTTAGGAGGAAAATTCTTAAATTTTGCAAAATGTTTTTATTTGGTCCTAAACAGAATGCCTTGTGTTGCTTTATATGCTGTTTATTTTTGTCCCCTTTCATTTTGGGAAAGAAAAAAATCAAACCTAAACCATTTAATTTAGAAAATACCAAAGCAAAACATTTCACAGAATCATAGAATAGTTGAGGTTGGAAAGGACCTCTAGAGATCATCTAGTCCAACCCCTCAATATTGAATATGCTATACATTTCTGGTTTGAATTTTTGTCTATGTTCACAATAATTTCCCAAATCTGGCTTGAATTTCCAAACAGATCTGGTCCCCCACAAACTGTATTTTGGGGGTCAACTTAATACTTACTGATTATCCATTTTCTTAGGCTTCTGTTTGGGATATCTACGTCCTGTCTGCCAGGCTGGCAACCTACACCGTCTTCAGATGCCATATACAAAGTGTTTCCCAGATGTCATAGATTTCCCATAGCTCCTCTTTTCTTATATAGCCACAAGTGTCTGACTTTATATTTGCTTATTACAGCACACTTCTTACTTATGACTTAAAAATATGTGGACACTCTTGGAAGCAAAACATCAGTACTTGTTATGAAAAGTGGTAATACACTGTCTGGTTGGCTTCCTACCTATGTCCACACATCTCAAAATCCTGATCCATTTCTGCCAGTGATTTACTAAGGGGACAAAGTAATATCTTTCATTTACCCACTAACTTTTTTCTGGACAGATTTAAAAAAAAAAAAAGAGAGAGAGAAAGGAGGAAAAAAAGAGAGAGACTGATAGCACATAAAGAACAGCTGAACACCCAGAAACATGAATGACTATGATGCCTCAGATGTGCCCAAAAGTTTACACAAAGCCTAAAAAAAGGTTGCATTGGGAAAGTAATTTGTTGATGTCCACAACAACGTCACTCGTGTGCCCTGTGGGGTTTGACACCTGAATTCCTACTAGTTGGAGGTGATATCTGCCATTTTGGCAGAGATTTTTAATGGTTTGGTCTGGGCACTGGCTGGAGCATTAAAACTGGATTTGTCACATTTGTAGTCATGAGGTGCTGTGGGCAGGACAGAGGAACGGTCTTTGTCTGTATGCTAAGTGCACTAATGTAAAGCTCATGTAAAGGAAACCCATACACTTGCTTCCAGTACAGCATAAAACTTGTTCACTCTTTGTGAAATGGAAAGACGATAATGGCTCTGTCAGAAAATGCAACTCAGCTCTTGTATTTTCCTTTTTTTTTTCTTCTGTTAAGGATTTTTACTTTCTTTTTCTGCCCTTTTTTAATTGCAAATCATAAAAACAGGCTAAAACTCAGGGGTTCCTTTGCAAAACTATTCCCTCATGTTTCAGCTGGAGCAATTTTCCAGCGTTGACATGAGCTCACAAAGTGTTAGTCTGACTCTAAATAAGATTTTCCAGTGTTGGCTGAAGGTTTTGGCTTAGTTCTAGAATAAACTGTTTCGGAAACCTTTCTGGAGTGGATTCTGGATAACCTGGCACCATTTGAAGGATTAAAAACATCATGCATAATTTGTCCTTTCAAAATAGTCAAGGCTTTTAAATTTCTCACCCCAGAAAATATCTTTCTTTTCATCAAACATCAGCTGTTTCCAATTGCTTCATTCTATTTTGGTCACCTATTCTCTTTTTTCCTTCCCATGCATGACTAAATATCTCCTTTAAATCAACTTGAAGCAATTTGTTTTTCCGTTCGTCCACTCAGTTGTGCTGATTTCTTTCGCCATTGGAATGCTACATGAATGTCATACGTTGAAGGAGCAATATCATCTGAGCAGTCCTGAGTGCGAGAGTACTTGGCACTAGTTCTGCAGCTTAATATGTAAAAAAAAATGAAGGCAGCTGCCAGTTTCTGCATGTTTTAACTGGTTTATTTCCTGCAGCTCTGAGCAGAAATGCTGAGGCCATGGCAGCCCCACACAACAGTGTGATGCCCAGGTCCATGGTTTCGTGGTAAGCATGCCAGCTCCTGAACCAGTGGGACTAATTCTGTCTCAGCTCAGCACTAAGCTCAAGCAAACTGGTTCTTTTGAGTGTCAGGCAAACTGAGCCTAGGAGCTGGGCCATGCTGCTCCAGCTGTATTCCTTATGAGTTATTCTTGAGCCACCTCTGTGCAGTGCTTTGCTGCTGGTTGTGCTCTCCTGCCTGGTGTGGATGTGGCATAAGAAATAGGTTACACTGCTTTCTGTGTAGGCAACAGGATCCCTTGTTTAAAGTGCAGTGAGGTGCAGGTGTCAGCCCTTCTCATAAGATGGAAGTCCTGAACTGAGTTTCATTGACCAAAGAAGTGTTGCTGCTTCTGTCCTGTTGGTCCTGTAGCAGCTAAATGCAATCTTGCATTTGCCTTGATTTGTACAGCTGATGAGCACACATGCTGCTCTTCAGTAACCTTGTTTTGTTGTCCTCATATTAGAATGAAATTTCTCCAACCTTTGATCTCTTCTATGCTATACAAACACCCACCAGATTGCTGATCGATGTGCATACGACACATGCATTTTCCTTTCAGCTGACAAACACAGAGGCTGAAATTATCTAGAAAAAAAGAAAGGCCAAGGGTTTGTTTTGTTTTGGGTTTCTTTTTTTGGCGAAGAAAAGAATATGCTAGGGACAAATTTGACAGAGCGAATGATCCAGGTTTTCGTGGCAATTGCATCTCGGCTCTAGCTGTTGTAGTCATGGCTGATCTAAGCAATGCTGAGTGCTGCAAGGGAAGGAGTCTGGTTCAGGCCTGCCGGAAGGCCCCAAGCACTAAACCTTTTTGTCCAGAGTGGGATATGTAAGGCTACATTTCCCCAGGATTGCTGCCAAATGACAAACCCTGGACACTTTCAGGCATTCCAGCATGTCTGGTTAGTGGTTACTCTAGCCATCCCATCGTGTTTTTGGGAAGCAAATGTTTTGCACGCTAAAGCAAGGTGCATATTATACAAAGGACGCCTATAGTGGGTTTAGGTAGAGTAAAGCCACTGTGTGCTGTCTACTTACATCAAAGATGTGAAGAGGGAGCACTGTGTGTATACTTAGAGATGCAGGGGAATCGGACCGCTCTCTACGTAGTTTACTTAAGAGTCATGGACAGGGAGGGAAAGGAAGGAGGGATTTTTAAACACTGAGTGAATTAATTAGTTCATTGACTTCTGTTTTCCTTTCCATGCAAGTGACAACTACTTGTTATACTCAGAGGTGAGCTAATGAGACAGTGCTCTGCAGTAAGATACTGCTCAGACAAGCATCACGCTATTTACAGTAAAAAAGAGCTCATGTTTTCTACAGAAAGATCCCAAGCTCATAGACTATACTGTTCCATAAATTTAATTGTTCCTACTTACTAATGGACTCCCTGAAACTGGACTAATTGTGGTAATTCCGTCATTGCATGGTTCACAGAGCTGTCTCAGGGCATATTCCAATGGGTGTTCAAGTGTCATCTCGTAGGACTTTCCTTTTTAAGGTACCATGTATATTTCAAAAAACAATAATATGTCCAGACACTGGTAATCTACTGTACGTAGCTTGAATGCTTTCCTACAGCCAGTACATCCGCTAGACGCTACTACTGTTTCATGTGAATGCTCCTGGGGGTTCATTGCACTTTTTACTTCAATCATAATTTATTGTGGTTTCCAAAAGTTAGTCATAAGAAGAGATGTCCTGTCTAGATAGTATAGTTTCCTTTTAATTGTCTTTTTGAATCTAGCTTTGTTCTTATGCTATGGGATAAACGCACCAAAGGCAGCACAGTGCAGGCTGTGTTGGTGAGAGTTGAATCACGCTGCAAAATTTTCCTTTTGATCCTTCTTCTTTTTCTAAACTCTCCTGATTCCTTTCTCCCCTTATATGGAAGTCCTTTGCTTTGTATCTCCTGTTTGGCATTAGTGCTTGATGAGCTGGATCAGATCACAGTACTCGCTTGTCCGACTGAGACAGCATGGATATCCGAGAGGATGAGCTGACCTCCACCACAGCCAGTTATGTGAGGAGGGAGCCATCCGCCGATGTCCTTGGGTTCCCAGCCCCAGCTAACACACAGGGTTGTTTTGTCTTTGTAGGTAACACTGAATCTTCTTATAAATGTGTTAAACTTTGTGGTTACATGAATGTATTGTCTTTGTTGAGAATTACAGTCACTAACCTGTTGTACTAGTGCAAGGAGCTATTGTCATGTTCTAACATGTTCCCCTAAAATACCAGGTGTTTACACAAGAGGAGGCTTAAAAGCTCTTTGTCAGGGTCCATCCACCCTAGCTTGCCAAGCCCAATTTTAAACTTATACAACTTAATACTCAGTAAACACACTTTAGAAGAGGACTAAATAGCTGCTTTAAGTGGGAATAACTCAGGGACGTTGATGGCTGTGGATGCCACTCACCAGTTCCCTGACTAACTGGCTGGGATGTGGAAAGGTCAGGGATTGCCCCCATAAACCCTGTGTCCAGGGCAGTGGAAGAAGCCATCCCAGGATGTTGGAGAGCCATGCTTGGCCATGCTGGCTCTGCTCTACACTAGGAAGGGGTGGGAGTGCTCCGGCTGAATCTGTCCTATCTGTCTGGCCACAGGAGGCCCTTGAAGTACAGCACAAAATAAAATTCCCTCAACCCTTGTAATTTTCTCCAAAGCAGATCAGCAGGTGGCAGGCCTATGTTCTGTGGCTTGCAGCAGGCATTCATGAGTGTCCCAAGATGTTGGCGTTTTGATGACTATATCCCAAAGACATGCCTCTGGTGTTTTTCTGTGCTCACAAACAACATTTGAAAGATGTCACATATGGGACCAAAATCATCTCCAATAGCTTCAGTGCAGTTGCTTCTGATCCTAGAGCTCCTTGTCTGGGTACCAGCCCCCAAGCACCCCAGGTGACTTGGCTGCAGAGAATCATAAGCAGTCTGGAAGACAGCAGGCCAGCATACCTCTGTGCCGGTTGCTCATCTTGCCAGAAGTTCGTCTCTCCAACAGGAATCCAGCTGTTATGCAGAAAATGCCAACAGTTCCACGTTCCAACAAGAATTAGGAAGTCTTTTAAACCATCGGAGTTAAGAAAATAGATGGAGATCAGAACTGTTTCCTTGTACAGCTGTAGAGAAGTTCCCTGTGGGTTTCTGAACTTCCTCAAAAGTGTCATGTTATTCTCCATATAGAAAACCAGAAACTGAGTAAACCCACTGCACGTCTCCCCAATGTACCATCTCCTTTTTCCGCAGTGGTTCCCATCCATAAGAAAGCTGGGAGACATTCCTTTCTAGGGGAAAACCAGTTGCACTAAATCCCATTTCGCTTCATTGACTATTACTAGCATTTTCATGATATACTGACCTTCTGATAAGTGCAATCTTAAATAAGTATCAGAAATTTGTTGTGCTTAAAGCCTTTTAGATGGTCATTAGACAGTTCAAGACTGTGGTTGACACCAAGCAGTTTTTCATTGGTGCTGGCCAAGATGTACAAACAGTAGGAAAGTTGGAGCTTTACTGCAGGATTGTAGGTTACTTTAGAAGTACTTTAAAAATATGGAATTTTACTTGGGTATAGTAATTATCTTAATTATACAATTTCCCAGAAACCACTGAAGTTTCAAAAGGTGGATACTGTGGCGAAGGGGGTCAGATTACAGCCTTGCTTCCAGGCAATGATAAATACTTCCTAGGTGACTTGGAGCAAGTCACTCGATTTATGTTTCCCCATCTGTAAGGAATTAGAATCATAAATTGACCAATATTTATGATGTGTTCCAGTATGTCTGTGATAGGGTTATATAACTTCAGAGAAATGAGAGTTTACTTTTATTTGCTGCTCAAGAGATAAAAGAAAGCAATATAGGGACTGTTCTAGAAGAAATCTAGTTGTTTTTTTTCACTGAAGCAGTTAACAAAGCTTGCATGTAGTGTATTCTAATGTGCATAATCTAGCTGAACACTTTAAATTCTTTCAGTTATATGGCTCCTGTCTGTCTGTTTTTGCTTTACTTTTTTTTTTTTCCATTGCTGAGCTCCATAATTGTTCCTTTTAGCCAGTCACCTAAGGTCAGGCTGTACCTTGCTAAGGAGCCGAACTGCAAACAAGACTAGCTAAATCACGTGTCTCCAGCCCATTCCTGTTATTAATCCGCCCAAGTTCTAGGCCTAGCAGTTGGCAGAGCAATGTAAGTAAACTTTTTATCAGAAGTTCACATTCTCCTCAAGTGTAGGATGAGCTGGCTAATTCCTGCCTTTTTTAAAGGATGTAATATGGGAGCTACTTCAGATTTATTTCAACAATTCATGGGGAACAGACAACTGTATTTAAAGACCAGTGTTTGTGCAATGTGGATTTAGTTTGGTAAAATTCTGTTTCTGTTCCCAAATGTCTTTCAGAGTTCTTTCATTAGTAAATATGCTGTCACTGTAATAAATATGATGCTGGCTTTAAACTGATGAGAAAATGGCCAAAGTACATGCAGTTTATACTCTGACAGGAAGCTGGTCTATGTATTTGGGTTTTGTCTGAAATCTACAGCACTACAAAGAATTTTTATTCATGCTTCAGTCTCTGTCTAGCAAGGTCCTTGCTTAATTTACTTTCTCATCCTCTTAAAATTTTCACAATCTTCATCTCTGCTTCTGTTTGTTGTTAAGTTCATGGCATGGGAGCAGGCACAGCAAATTCAGAAAACTCAATTGGAAAGGTTGATATACTTTGCCTCTGGGCAGCCCACGGGAGCCCAAGCGCTGCCAGCACAACTCTGTGCGAATACAAGGATCTAACATAAAAGGCTATGCTGGGATAAAAGTGGGATCAGTCTGCCCTAATTAGGGCTGCTCAAATAGCAGCATCAGATAAATGCCCCAGACAGGCAAGTATAATTGTAATTCCTATTGCTATCAATAGATTACTAAATTAAGATAATTTAAAATGTTGTCATGTGACAAATTGGTGAGAAAAGTTAAAGAAAACCAACAAGGTAAAAGTAGAAATCCTAAAAAGGGAGAAAACCAGAAGCCCTCATTGTTGAGTGTTTATATATTCCTTATATAGGTCAATATTTAGGTACATGTGGTAAAGTGCTTACAAAATATTTTTGATAAATAGCCCAATACTTCCCAGACACAAGGCAAGGAGTTACTTGGCATGCTCTGGGATGGCTTGGTGTGTTCAGGTGTCTCCACAAGTCACTGTGAGAGCATGCAATCTATTCTGCTTGGTACAGGAGCTGTACAGCCATGCAGCCCAACTGGGTCCTGCTATAACCAGCTGTTGAATATGAATTAGTGGAATCCACACAAAGTCTAATATAAAGCAGAAATTATTAGAATTTGACAGAGATAGGGTGGAACTCAAAGAATGCTTCTGCTGCAGGCTGAAGATTGTAATGACGTCCACACATCTAAAGAGCAACATCCAAGCAATCAGGCTGCCTTTAGAAATAGCTAAACTACATTGTCATCTGCAATGACATTGAAGTATAATTTCCAAGACTGTATCTCTAGCAGATTTTCCTAAGCTATTCTGGGACATTCAGTATGCCCATCTCTTCCTCTAATGGACAAATTTTTTAGGACTAACAGGCAGCTTTTAAAAATATGGCTAATGCTCTGTGAAGATGAGCGTTGCAGCATTGTGCTAATGTACAAAAAACTGAAACTAAACGCAGTGAACAAAAGTGAAGGTGGATATCTAGTGGTGCTCTCATTACTAATGAAAATGCAACACTACAATAAACAGCCAAATAAAGAAAAGCAGCTCTGGTTTAAAATAATCTCAGTTTGCCCAAGTACCATGTTGTAACTGCAAAGGAGATCTTTAAGAGGGATTCTGGGTACTAACCTCATTGCATTGGAGATACAAAATCGGCAGGTATGATAAAGACTGTGTTTTCTTGGAAAACAATCTTGTGGTGAAAAAAATGTCTCCTTCTCTCTGATGAGCCCTAAAAGCCTGTAACCAAGGCTTGAATAACAAGCTATTAAGGACTGCAATGAGGTGAAGCCATGGTGCTGCTCTCAGGAGGAGCAGTGAGCTTCTCCCGGTGTTGCTGCCCACCCTGCTGCTCTGCTGGAGGGCACGGCCAGTCATTTCACAGGGTCCTTTCTATTCCAGAGAGTCACACTTTGGTGATATTTCATTTCCCTCTTCCACACTTTAAGGAACAGCCAACACAGCTAGCCAACAAGGGACTAAACTGTGTGTTTCACAAAGCATGTGCAATCAAAGGATCTGCTCCCTCTTATCTAAACCTGTGTGTCAGTGATTTCTATCTGAGTGTCTAATGTTGCAGGTAATTTGTACAGGGATGGATATCTCTAACCGTCACTATAAGTTAGCGCTTTTTTTCCATTCTTAAATGTGCAACAACTTGTGCTGCCAGTCAGGAAAAATTGGCATTTCTCTGGTTTGTTTCACAAAACAGTATCTGCATGAAAGAAATGGATGTGTTGTACTTACATGTACACCTCCAAACACAGCACTTCCAAACAGCCCTTGTATCCTAACTTTTTCCTGTTATTTAGCTTATAATATTACTAAAAACTCAAACAGAAAGGCTATAAGTAAGGGAATTTGCTATATTCCTTTTTTCTTCTTTAATTAGTTTTTCTTTTTTATAATCTGTTACATAATCAGTGAAATACCTCACAGCTGGATGCATAGTTTCAGCTGTGAGATGACTCCAGGTCTTTTTTGGTAAATTAGTGAGTGGTTTAAAAATTAGAAGTGAAATACTGTTTGGGAATGAGTCCTGATCTTGCATCTTCTCATTGCTGCTGATCCAAGGTAGGAGGAAAATCGTGCCCAAGCTCCTGCCCAGACACTAAATTTATTGTGGATATAACAGATCTGTTATGTCTCTTCATGGGGCATTTGGTAGGGAGCTGAATGTTGCCTTGCTTAGTCAGTGGCAGGTATGAGTTCAGGCTATTCTTGCAGGGAAACCTGCAAGAAAAGGCAAATCTTTTCCCAATGTCCCTCTCCCAGAGCTTCCTATAAACCCCAACCCCGAAAGGGGGACAGTGAGCCGGGGCAGAAGCCCAGCAAGGTTTGCCTGCCTGTGCATGGTCTGCTCTAGTCATGGCACTGAGTGAAAGTGCAGAAGTAAGATGGCAACTCTGGGCACAGTAAGCAGGGAATAACATGTCATGCTAACCCTAAACGAGTTGCTGAGTACCACATGGCTGCAACTGCTGCCTGCCTCTGCGCAGCACAAGTCTGTGTGCATGCTCAACCTACTAAGAGTAAGCTGAATTTAGACTGTTATCTCTTGCATTTTTTTAAATACCTGTGTTTCTCCCCAGTGGAAAACTGATTTTGCTGGGATTTGCTGTTCTTGCTGAAAGCAACCATGGCTGTGTTTGGAGAAAGCTTTTGTAGTGAGGTTATTTCAAGCATTTTAGTAAGCATCTTATGTAGTAGATATATTTTATTTTTCCTTCTCACTTTGCCCCTCTCTCCCAAAAGGCCACATGGCTTTTCCCATGTGAATCTGTGAAATGGACAGTTACTAACTTAGTTTTCTTTTAAAAGGATAATTGCTTTAGGTCAAATTTTGAAGTCCTCAGGACTCAGAGCTTTTATTGAAAAAGTGGTTATTTCATTTGGTGTCCAAAACTGTCAAAAGAAAGATGTGATTTTTAGGTGTTTATACCAGCTGAGCAAGAGGGAAGCGGTCTGCATGGGGGCCTGAGGAGATGTCGTGTGCATGGAATGATCCTCACCTTCTCAAATGACCCTGACACTTGCCTAATGAATTCCTGAGAGTGCAAGGAGATGAACAAATTGTTTTGTCCCATTTGGTATACTTGTTGTGGTAGTAAATGTAAGAGTGATTGTTCTGACTTGGTTGTTTTAATTCCTTGTAAAGCTAATGTCTGCACTGGCTTCCTCTGAAACACCCCAAAACCAGAAGTGTAAACCAGATTAGGGCTGTGGGAGAAGGTGTGTATAGCACTTGGGGCATGTGAGAGACAAGGGAAGGAGTGGCATTGCTTTTGGTTATCTGTGGCCTCCAAAGGTGAGGTCTCATTTCTGCAAAGGGATAGGAAGTAGAGAACTGTGCCCTGGAGGTATATCAGGGAGACAAAGAGATGGCACCACATCTTGTTTCAAGTGAGAGGAGATTAAAAAGCAGAAGCTGAGCAGAGACTAAGCATGAAGAACCCACCAGCACAGGCACAGTGAGTGCAGACTCGGGAGATGTTGCCAAGGTGGATGTAAACCAGGAGATCAGCCTCCTCCAGTTTGTCAGATCACACACCCAGCACCCGCTCCCCCTCCCATCTGTTTGGAAATCTCTCAGCTTAAAGAACAGGTTTTAAAACTATTTTTCCTCTCTGTTCCCAAATCATTTTGGTGAACATTTTTTTTATAGCGCTTGGTATTGTGACTGCGTTACAGAGCCTGTCAGCCCCTGCAGCACCCAGCTGTGCTGGCTGCAACCATAATTCATAGAAACTGCCAAATGCTCTTCTGCTTAATATGACAGAACCTTCCATGATAGCTGCGCTACAGCCAGCCCCGGTAAGCGTGCTGGGAAGGATAGTGCCCATGTGGGTAAGATTTATGTTTGTTAGGGCAGTGGTGAGTAAGCCTGAAAGGGCTGCCTTCCCCTTTCCAAAAACTCAAGATTTATCTCCCCGACATATCCCGAGTCTGTCTCTTTCTCTCTCTCTTTAATAGCTATCCCCAGAAAACTAACATAGTCTGGTTTCTCCACCTGCCCTCAGTGTGGTTTCTCCTTATCTCTCTCCTAAGTTGTCATCTCCTCTTGCAATTCCTGTGGTGTTACTCTTCCTGCTGCTCAGCAGCGTGTGCAGACAGCTGTAAAATGGAGTTTACAAGACTCATGATCTACGAGCTCTGTGCCATGGCACCGCAGAGGTCAGATTCTTGTACATTCCTCCTTACAGCTGTCTGCACGCAGAGCTGCATGCAGGCAAGTGGCAGGGAATGCATCTCCCCTGATGGGGGCTTACAGAAACAAGAACACATTTGGAAAAATTGTCTGAATTGTGAATGAAACATTACTCAAAGAGCCTGATTGCAATGTAAGAACTGGATGTGAAGCATTCCTGGAAAAGGGGGTACATTTGGAGAGAGTAATACATTGCACAACCATCTCTGAGTTATCTGATGGCAGGGTATGCTTCTCTCAGTTACTTAAGGGTTCAGCTTCTTGCACATGTGAGGATACTGCCTTGCTCCACAGAAAGACCTAACATCAGGGAAGGATTATATATCGTTGGATATGACTGAGTGTATTTAAAGGTATCGGTTTGGCCCAAGGAAAGGAAATGTACTTGAGAATACAGTTAACAGCTGTTAAGTATTCAGATGAGGTCCAGTTCCCTGTCCTATATTCAGGTATGTTTGTAGGATGAATTTTTCAGATGTTCAAGTGATCTAGGAACATAAATCTCACAACTAGTACATGGGAGTTTTTTTCCTATTGTGAATATATAATAAATTACTGCTTAGTACAACCACGGATGATGGATCCGTTCCTTAAATAATAAATGCAGCAACCATGAAAGCCATCTGTTTTGCAGGTGTACAGCCTGTCTTAAGGAGTAATTCTAGAGAGTTTTTCAGCTCCTGCTGCTGCCATACTGCAGGGATGAGTTTCTAGCTCTGTATTTTGTTGTTCTCTTTGCCACTCTTACTCCATCTGTCTCTGGGAAGGGTTAGGGATACTGGGCCAGGAAGGAAGGCTGCTGGCCACTAGCACTGCTGGTTAACCAGGAGCAAGTAAGAAAGCAGCTGCTGGGCAAGAGGCAGGGAGGACCTGGAAGAGAGGAGATGGAGAGAGAATCAGGGAGAGAAAGTGTGTGGTTTTGAAAGCCTGTCTTGAGTGAGTCTTCCCTCATTAGCCCGAACTGATCTTTTAGCTGCTGGGGTAGGCTAATGAAGACTCGTCCTTCTAGCTCTGATGAAAGAAGAGTGACCAACTCATGGAGAAGCCAGGTTGCTTGCTTCTTTTACTGATTTTCTTTTGCTTTCTCTTACTGGATCCAGGCAGGCCACAATGTGATATGGGGGTTACAGCATCAGGAATGAATATATGTGTCTGAAGGCTCATGAGGCTAGGGTTACACTTGGGCTGGGCCAGAGGCTGGCATGCTAAGGGGGAGGGATCAAATACCCTGGGGAAGAAGAGGGACAACCCTCAGCAAGGTTTGTAGGGTGTAGGAACTAGGTATGCCACTCCACCTAAGTGGGATCAGTTTTCTAGCAGAAGGACCAGTTCTCATCCATGGTTTAGTAAATCACAAACTGAAAGGATTGCATACTAAATGAATGTAAGTTAGCTTAAAAATATTTAGGAAGAGAGAAGGGAAAATTCTCCAAGAGAGGAATAACTAACTCTCTATAGTCACAGCTGGCTACATGGCATTGTATATCAGGATATGTAATCCTGCTTGTGAAGCACAGGATAATTGTAGGGGAGTGGGTGGGGACGACAGTGCTTTGTTCCTCCCTTCCCCACAATTTTTTGGCTGACTCGAGGCAAGGCCAGGCAGTGGGAGCTGGTAGAAGCTGCTTTGGCAGCAGCAGCTCACAGAGCACTCCCCCTTCCACTGAGCTCTGGGGCTGGTACTGCTAGAGCAACTGGGTGTTAGAGAGCAGCCTCCTGCGTCCCATGGGTGCTGCATTCCCTGGGCTGTGTAGGGCTCCCAGGTTCAGGGATTGGAAAGACAAGGCTTAGATGATAGTCTTTTCTAGGTGATGACTTAGACACTTGGGAAGAGAGGACTGGGAGGGAGAGGAAAACATGTAAGACTTTAAGATAATAATAAGGGCTCTGTAATCTGCTTTGACCTCAGATCAGTCCAGGGATCTATACCCACAGTGCCTAGTGAGATCAGCAATAATGTCAGTTTCCCCTGCCCCCAGATTCAGAGTCAGCTTCCTTTGGGGCAGAGGAGATTCAGGAAGACTGTGCTGTCACCCTTTTCCCTGCATATGCCTTGCTCCTGAAGTCAAACTTCAGCTAAGCCTGCTGTAAACCAGCAGCATCAGCAGCCTCATGCCCTGTCATTAAGTTGGGTGGCAGAGAGATCTGGTCACCTTCACTTTGCATCTGCTATGCAAGCAGGTGCTGCTCTTGGGTGATTTGAGGAGAGCCTATGAAAAACAAAGTAGACAAGGTACAATGTTGGAGGATACTTGAGTGGTGTTGGACAGATGGACAACTGTGAAGCCAGAAAAAATGGGGGGCTTTTGTGGGAGATTTAAGGGGTCTGACTGAGCTTTTGGGAGATTAAAGCTGAGAACTGTTTTGGGGCTGGGCGAAGGATTTTGATCTGATGGGGGGAAATTGCAAGAGAAGCAGAGGACAAATGGGGTACTTGGAGAAGGAAACAAAAGAATCGGAGGAAAAGGTAGGAAGAAGCAGGAGAGACTAAGAAATATGAGAAGGGGAGATGAATCTTTAGGATAGAATAGGGCTAGGAGAGAGATTTCCACATTATGGGACAGTAAAGAGGGTAAAGTGAAAAGGAGGTAGAGTGGAGAAGGGGGTACATTTTTCTCCCAGAAACAGTGTGTCTATCCTGCTGATCACTTAGCAGCAGAGTGTGACGTGCAAACTACAGGCAGAAAAGCCGTTTTGTCATCAGTTATGACAATTAAGGTTGTATACACATGAAATATGTGAGCATTAGACTCAAAAGTCTTTGGTGCTAGGGTTGAAAAAGTTGCTGATTTAGACTATCTTGAAGGCCCTGATTTCCAAGTGGTACAGACAATTGTCTGTTCTGCAATTGCAGTTTTGCAACAACAGCAAGCCAGACAGCCTGCCAGGCCTTTGGAGCAGCGCTCCTGTCAATTGCTTTGGGGCTTTTCAGGACATCAGGAAAGTGGTGCAGAAAACAAACCCTTTGTACTTCTGTACATTCCAGGAGCTGAGGATGAGCTATCTCAGGACGCTTGTCTTGCGTCACCTGTAAGTGCCCAGTTCCAGGATACCTGTTGCTTATACACGAGCAAGCAGATGTACCCTGGCCTGCTTGTGGGGTGTAATGCTGATACGTGTGGCTAAGGCAGAATATGGTCCCTGTTTTTTCTTCTAGAATATCTTGGGGCTGTAGAGACAAGCTGTCAGAGCTTCCCTGTGTCAGTAGTTAGCAGAGTCCATTCTGCTGTTTGTGTGCTGCCCCACTCCCTCCCCCCCGCCTCCCCACCCCGCCTCCTTCCCTGGCCTAGAGACCAGCAGGATTGCCTAACTTTTCAGAAGGCCAAAAGACACAGTTGGAACATACAGCTGACTTGAGGGGAGAAGCAATTAAACCCACATAGAGTAATCCCCTATCAGGATTGCTGCCTTGCGCTCACAAGATTGCAGGCACACTTGCGCTGCCATCGCTGAACAAACATTTTTTCAAAGCACACTGATATTTATTGTTCGTGCAGGTGTTAGTCCATCATTTCTTGTGCATAATTCTGCCTGTCAGTGTCTTAGGCCTTGAAATATTATCAGAATTGGATTTCTGGCGCCAACCTTTTTCCTCAGGCCTTCATGCACATTTTTGTGCAACTGGACAGGAGTGAATTGTACCAGTGCTCATGTATGAACTCTTATAATGTGCAACTGGAAATGGTCAAGGGCTGTGTGAAATGAATGCACACTGCTGATACAAAGGGGAAGTGCTTTTGCTTATGGAAATTTGGGAGGAGATAGCAGACATGGCAAGCAGTGGGGGATATCTCAGAGGCTGTATGTTGTTCAGTCTTTTGTAAAAACAAATGCAGGATCCAATGTAATTTGTCTGTGAGATGGATCAGGAAGTGGCTGAATACTGTACTTTTCAATCCTTTTAAGATTTTAAGCTTATGTATTTATTCTCTAAATACTTTGATCTTCCATGGCACCCACTTGTCTACAGACCAAGCTGATAACAATCATCCCAAGCCCTTTCCTATCTTTCTTTCTTTTTCTGCAGTCCTGAATGAAATTCAACCTTATTCTCCATAAATAACCTTTCTCATTCCCCAGCTGTCTCCTGAGCTAGTTCTTTTCTGACCTCTCACTTACTGACTCTGTACTGACCTTGCACTTCCCCCACAGTCCTAATCTGCCAGTCTCTACACTCCTATTCTTCCTCTGCTCTTTTGCACTATTTAATTTTTTTTAACAACAGAGCCCAACATTTCCCGAGCTGCACTTCTGTAAATAAGCTCGAACAAGCCCCTTTATCCACAGAGTTCATATAGTGTAGTAACAAATTACTACCATTGGCAGCGATTTTGATGTTTTCGGTCCTTCTCCCTGGTTGTAGGCTGTGGGTAAATCTATACTTTCAACTGTATTTTTTTCTTGGCAATAAAAACAGCACCAATGTTTTCAAATTGAAGAGAAACAAGCCAATGCCTCTGCCAGTGTCTTGTTCAAATAAATTTTTGTGTTTAGTTGGATTTTCATCAGTGTAGCAGCAACTCTAGAGATTTCGCAATGACTTTTATTAAACTGCTAAAGGATTATTCAGGCATTTTGTGCTCACTTGTTTTGCTAATTGCCAGGACCAACAGAAGGAACACAGACGACACTAAAAGGCTCAGGCTGATCTTACTGTCCTCTTCAAGATGATACGGAAATAAAATGATCTGGTTAGTCAGAAAGGACAAACTTGTCCTTTAGCTATCATGCTGTCATGCTATTATTACATAATATTGAATGAAGCATTTCTCCTCACCCAGTATTTGTTTGTCATTTGGATAAACTGAAGTATTGGTCGAATGAGAATTTGTTTGCCTTTGAAATGGAAAGCAGAGATGTTTTTAATACTGATTTTAAAAAAATGACACCATGAAATACACATTTCATCTTTGTGTAGCTGCAAGTCAAACCCATTTATTTAGTAAAAGCTTAACTCTAGGTGTCAGCACTGCAAACCGAATGTGAAGTCTCAAAATGAAGTTCTGCTGTCTCCAGCTCCTCCAGTGCCACAGAAATAAAGTGCTGTGAGCAGTTTTGCTGACATTAAGGCTGAAGAAGAGGAGAGCCCGCACTTGTGGTCAATGGCACAAGTAGGAATGGCAGCATTCTCTTCTTACACAGCCTTTTTCTAGCAGCACTTAGGGGTGTTCGTATTAATGGGATCTAGTAAATAGTTTAAGATAAAGGAAAGATTGAGGACAAGATCCCTCTCCAAACAATGCCCACTGTTTCAAGCAGGTGTGTTAAGCCTTTCTCTTCATTTATGGCTAAGTGCTTATCTTAAGTGGGCATCCAAAGTGATGTGAGAGCACCGAAAGCCAGTGTCTTCTGGTTCTAACAGGCTGCATAGATCAGCCAAGTTAATGGGGTGGATGAAGTTTAGGTGACTGTTGCTTACACTTGAAGCTGCACAGTAGCAGAAAGATTGGGGAAGGAAATACTTGATTTTCCAGCTTTTAACACAATTACAAGAAGTAAATAAAAGCGTTTTGACAGTGCAAGTACTGTGGTTATCTTGAAAAACCACATTTCTCAAAAGCAGACTTATGGCTTTGAATCTCTTCACCTTATAAGCTGCTCTCATCTGCATCAAGCAATGCTGTTACGTATATAAATGAAGAGCTTTTTTTTGCCATTCTTGCTGTCATAGTCATTACTTCTCCATATGTTTTCCTTTTAATTATGACCTGATGGCATTTGTCATGTATTTAAGGTACTGTTCAGTTCTGAACACACAAAAGTGCTCATGCTGAATTGGCTGTGTCTGAAGCAGTGAGGTTCTGGCAAGAGAGCATATTTGGTTTTCTCCATGCTCCTAATTCTAAAGTTTGATCTGGCCTTCCCTAAACTACTGTCTCTTCTGAGCTGTTCCTCAGCTAGTGAAAACAGGAGGCAGTACCTCAGAGAAGCACTCTGCAAGTCGTTGGAAGTAAGGGTTGGCAGAGCTACACATGACACAGGGAGGAAAGCGAAAGGCACCCATGGAACATGAACAGGGCCCTTGCCAGCCCGTCATGCTGCGTGTGGTCTGTGGTGGAGAGAGGTGTGCTGAACCGGGGCTGCACTTGAGCTGGTACTTCTGAAATACGTAGTATCGATAGCAGTAACTTCTCTTGCACAGGGCATGGCATTTTTAAGGGCTTTTCACGACTCTCTCTCTCTTGAGAGACACTGTACTAGATGTACAGACATCTAGTCTCACAACACATCTATATGGCGTGGAATTATAGTCACTTCCATATGATGTAGAAGCAGGAAAAGTTTATTTTACATAGAAAAAGTCTGTCTGCAGTTCATTTTGCAAGCCCTAGGGTCCGGCACCATCCTCCCTTTCACAGTCTTTGCTTTCAAAAATATTTTCAAAGACATTGGCATGGCCAGAGTTGAAAAGGAAGATGATGGGAAACACCACCAGCGTCAGGGCTCTGGCCGCTTTCCAGCTCCTGGAGGGCAGAACCCGGTGTCTGGACAGCGAAGCAAAGTTGCTGTCTGTCCGAGGCAGGGTGCCGGGGTCGGTACTCTTCGCACTGAGCCTCTGCGGGGCGGCCGAGCTCCTGGTCCCCACGGGGGATGCAGGGTTATCACGGACTGTCTCAAGCTGGAGCGTTCCCGTGGGGACCATCGCGTCCTGCTCCTCGCAGGACTGCCACCGAGCCACGCGGCTACGAGCGTGGTCCGGGCAGCGCTGACAGGCTGCCGTGGGGAGCCCGCTCCGGTGACCGGCGCCTCTGCCTGCGGCGCCTCCGCCAGGCGCGTCCCGCCGGCGG
>VZZY01016710.1:165445-296846 GCA_013400335.1 Eurystomus gularis
CGGGGCGGCGGGGCAATTCTCCAGTATTATTATTGTTATTATTGCATTTTATTTTTAAACTTATTTCGGGCCCCCCAGCTCAACCCCAGAGCACAGCCCCGGCGCGGCGCCGAGCGGGACGCCGCGGAGAAAGCGCTGCTCGGCGGGGAGCGCGGAAGACGAGGTGGGGAGCGGCCCCCCCGGCCCCGGCCCGTACCCGGGTTAATCGGTAACGCTGTGCAAACCCAGGTGGAAAATGCGCCGAGCTCCGGACTAGGAGGGAGGAGATGGTGCAGTGCCCCTGGCCGCGCTGAGCGCCGAGCCGAGGGGACGCCGGGGTGTGTGTGCTGTGGTTTGGGGCTCGGGGGTTTTTTGCTATTTTTTTGCTTCTGCCTTTTTTTCCACCCTCCTTTTTTTTTTTTTTTTTTTTTTTTTTTTTTCNTTTTTTTTTTCATTTTCCCAGAAGGAAAGAAAACCCTGCCAAGATTCTCAGATGGCTTAGAAAAATTAATAATAATCTGTGAAAATATGAAGTCGACCGGTTCTTGATTTCCCCCCTTCCCTCCCCTCCAGCTCCCCAGCCCACTGCTGAGATTGAGCTAAAAGGACCCGTTTCTGGAGGACGAGGAGAACAGACACGTTTCTGGTGGTGTAGAAGGGACGGATGGCAATGCTTCAGAGTGTAGCGGAGACGCAGGAAAAAGATTCAACCTGTTAACAAAAAATTAAGCAGGGGGAAAATACCAACGGGAACGAAAGAGAGAGAGATATATATATATACACATATATATATATACAATTTAGAAGTATTCCCCAGGTGGCCACAAAGCATGGGCTGTGCTCCAAGCATCCACATCTCTGACAGCAGAGTGGTCTATCACAGTAGCAAAGAGTCTGAGGAGTGCAATTCCCCTCACCAGACCAACACAACCATGTCTCAACAGCAGCAAGGCAACCCTGTCCCAGGATTATTCATTAAATCCTCCAACACATCCACTTATAAGGTGAGGACTAATTCCTCTAAGAAAGACAAGAGGGAGAACAGCCAGAGCATGGAGGCAGAGACCCAGACCAGCAGATCCAGTGTTAAGGTAAAAAGGGTGCTAAACATAAGCACTGTTTCTCTCAGAACAGGAGTTGGCTGTAGCGGTTTAACCCAAGGAGCCTCCCTGCCGAAGCGATGCGTTGCGGGGGAGCTTTTCTGGCTTGAGCTATTCCTTTCATTTATAAACTAATCAGTCTCATGAAACGACTTTGTAGATGTATCCAAGCCTCTTTCTTCATTCCACAAAACGAGTTTTCCTAATGCCAGGAAGGAGAGCGGCGTAATTGTCCTCCTCAATCGATAGAGCCAGGAGCACGGGTTTGCATCTGAACGCGGAGGGCCTGTCCGGCTGTCCGTCCGTCAGTCCATGGTGGGACTCTGCTGTGCATGGGAGCCGCACTGCCGCTAACTCCTGTGTTTTACATGTTTGTCTGTGCGGGGTCATCCATGGGGGCTGTTTGTGCTTGTCTAGTTTGGAAGCAGAGGCAAATGTCAGTCGGGAGCGATCTGCTAGCTGGGCCGATCCATTTGCATGCCTCTTCCATTCAGAAAGTTGAAAGGAGAGCGACAGCGGGTTTCGCTCTGAATACCGATTCACATTAACAACTTGTTGACCTTGTCTGTTGCTGCAGATCGGGTATTTTTTGGAAGGCTTTTTGTGTATGTGTTACCATGCATGCTTTTCTGTAGAGGTACAACACAAGGCTGTATGAAGTCGACAGACAGATACTGAGGAAAAAAAAATTAATCTGTGATTTTCTTTTTTTTTTTTAAGTGAGAGAATTAGTGATGTGGAGTGCTTGCTTGTCTATTTGCTTTCTGTTGGTGGCCTGTTTGTTTATGGGTTGTACTTTAGTTCCTAATGCTTTAAGTTTTGGTTATTCTATACCTTTGGTTTTTTTTGGGAACTATCTCTGTTTCATAAAAATAAGTAATTGCAAATATAAAAAAAAAAATCAAATTGTTGCAGCTCAGGGGGATATTATATAACGTGGCTGATCTGCTCTGGGTTACTGTGATAAGAACTGAGATACATATGCTGTAAATGTAAGATACAGGCTTGAGATGCAGGCAAGAACTAGCTAAATGTCAAGCGTTTTGCAGGCTTGCAGAAACTATGATTTGTAGTTTTCTCAGGATTTTTACATGCTGATTAAGGTGGCTTCTAGAGTATTGACCTGGAATAATTTTCTTCAGTACTGTGGGTGATTTTCTTCAATTGGTTTCCTCCAGATTTAGTAATCTCAGTTCATGGGAATTTAAAAAAGAGTCTAGAAAATGAGAAGTTTACAAAAGTCTAATAAATGAGAAGGCACTTTGTAAGTAGTGAGTGAGTTGGTGGAGGAATTAACAATACCTAAGGCAGAACATGAAGCTGAATCTTAAATTGCATTTAACACAAACTAAATTTGTGTTGATAACACTGTACAGGAAGCTGAACTTTATGGCCCTGTTCACACATGATAGACAAGCTTATGGCATATTTAACGTGCTAACCACAGTAAGGAAACTGAAGTTGTCATCAGAATTCTGACAATTGTTTTGCTAGCTGAATTTTTAATTGTGACTATAATTGTACATTACAAAATCTAAACAAACAAAAATTCTTGAAGTTTATATTCTGTGAATTTGTTTTCTGTGTGCTTGCTTATGGGGATAAAAAACTCCAAAACCTGTTCCCAGAAGCATGCATGGGAAGCAGTCTTAGTTTTGTTAAATTTTGTTGTTTGATTTCAAGAACTTTGGAAAAATTCTTGTTACTAGGTTTGGGTAATTTAGCCCGATGCTATAGGTTTGATGTTGGTTCACATGCACACTGTGATCTCATTGGCAGTCATTCTGATTTTTATCACTCAGCCATATTTTCTGCCCTTGTCATCACTCTAAGCACATTGGTGTGAAACTATGGGTTTTGAGAAATGAGAATGGAATTCTGTTTGTGATCAGCTGAATACAAAATCTGTTGGATGCCTCACTTCTGCATGATTTTCATATGCAAATCCTGTAATACTCTTTAGAGCTATAAAGCAGCATGCTGTTTCATTCTCTGCTTCTATCATTAGTCTGTGCAGTATGATCAAATTTACAGTTCTTAGCATGCTGGATAACTGTGTTGTCTCAGAGGTTGTGCTGGAGAGAGGGCTACACTAGCACTGGAGAGCAGTTTTCACAGTATAGTGAAGTTGTTTGGAAAGAAACAAAGTGCTAGAACATTGAAGATAAGGGACGGGAGCCTGAAATCCCTGACGCGAAAAGGAGCTTTGGGCAGGTGTTGTGCTCTTTTGGAATTAAAAGGATTTTTGATTGGAGGAAGAACTGTAGGAATTAGGATGCTACTAGGAACTGTTGCTATTCAGAGTACACTATGAACGTTTTGTGCTTTGGCTAATGGTGGTATAATCGGAATTTGTGTGAATACCCACTAACCTGCCTGAATGGCATTTTCACTTGGTTTCAGGGCACTTTAATTGAAATTCATTCACATTCTTTTGTTGTATATGCACAGATTATAGCCAAGACACTCCGATGTGAAAGCTAAGAACAAAACTTGGCCCGTGTGTAAATCTCTTATTTTCACTTTGGCTGGCATTATTATGTTTATTAAAAGCAATAGCTTTTATTGTTTCTGTTTGTTAACTGTAGTACACACTTTTCAAGTCAGAGTGTGTCATAAGAAGAAATAACACATGCCAAATGGCATTGTATATATTGATAATTAGCCCTCAGACTTATTCTGGCTTTATGTTTATGTCCTATTAAATCTTTTGCCTGGTCAAATAGCAGATGATAATTTTCTGGATGTGTAGTGTGAGTGTACTATATTTTGTGATTTGCATCAATTTACACACTGTAGCTATAAAAGTTACCTCTTCTTTCTTAATATGGAAAACCGTAAGTTTATCCATACCGTATTTGTAGAGCAGTCCTGAAAGTGTGTGCATGCAGAGGTAAATGCCATAATACCTATTTCTGATATATATGAGCATGGTGATAGTATGTGAGAAATGGAGGAACCCTTTTAAGAAATTATACTTCATCATGGCACCTGTATCTCCCTCGTTAATCAGTAATTTCATACACAGCTTTCATTTGAAAATTTATGAGCAACTTGAAATAAGTGCTGTACCTAAAAAGCAAACTAGCCTTGAAAACCCTTCCCTTAGTTTTTGGCTCCCTTAGTTTAAACTTCACAGTGTAAATTCTGTACTTCTCCCAGTGAAAGATCAGCAAGGCTTATATGTAGTAACAGCGACTGAGGTTTGATTAACCAGTGCTACATTAAGAACATCAAATGACACCTAGTACTGTTGCAAAGGAGAGTTTTCTTGGGTTTATTTGTGTGTTTTGTTTTTTGTCTTTTATTTTAGCTCTAAAAATCTCAAGACAGTGGACTCAAAGTTATGATAGTCTGTTTTTTTCATATTAATTACTTATGAATTTCTTCTTTGGACATTTGTGTTGTTGAATTTGTGGTAAAATGTACTTGGCTTTATATAAACTTGCTTAAACACCTTAGAATAATATGTGTTTAATCTATAGCATAAGTGGAGTAAATGCTAGAATGGTATAAGGACTTAATGGGCATTTATTTAAAATTTACTTGGGTATTTGTAAGCCTGTGCTATCTCAACATCACATGTATGTCCCACTTTTCTATAGTGCACACACATTGCACAGTTATTTTGCCCTGTCATTCTTTTACGTATGTGAGATTTCCTTCCTCTTCTCTTGTGTAACTCTCCCTGTCATTTATATTTAACACAGAAATACGTGCATTTCTGTGCTAGAGGATCAGAGATTAAATCCAAGCTTCCTTTATTTTAAATTAAAAGTAGTCCTAAGCCAGCGGGGCTAAATGTGAAATAGCCTTTTGATTTATCAGCTGATATGGGACAGCCAGTTTATATCTTTGGCCCTACAGCCACTAAGTTTTCTTCATTCAAACCCTGTGAAATTGCCTGGGAATTTTACAGTCACTGCAAACTGGTGGTTGCACAATTCTGCATATAGGAGGCTGTATCTTAAACATGTGCCTGCAGTGCTGAATTGGATCTCATTTCAGCATGTAACAGCACATTATTTAGTCCCTTAAGCTGTCTGCTCTTTTCCTTTCTGTCTGGTAATTCCTTCCCCTTGGAACACACAAGCTCTCCATCCCTTTGAAACTCCCAGACACGCTGTCCATGCTTCCACTGAGGCCATCCACCCTCTCTTGGTTCCTCCCTGTTCCCACTGAAACTGTCCTCAGTCATTTTCCCAACAAACCTCCCATCACCATTTCCCTCCCACTTCCACTGATGTCAACCCTCCTGTACAGAGATCCTTGCTCCACTGAGAGGATCTTCCCCACACTGAGACAGGCAAACTTTTCTCAATCTTGATGACTCCAGACTTTCAGGTTGATGTTTTTTATGCCATTTCTGCAAGGCAGAAGCCTTTCTCTCCAGGGGATGGGAGTCTAATTTTTAAACGGTGTGAAGTGAGCTGGTGTAGTAACATGTGAACTGGGTTCATATTTAAGTCTGTTTTTTCTTTACCTTTTAATTTCATGTTATTTCTCATGTAAACTGGAAAAAACAAACTGCAAATAACTCACAACTTATAGATCACTACACTGCTAAGATAGTATAAACCGGGGTTTTTTTTCAATTTTAAAAACATTATTACTGGTACCTCTCCTGGTCATGCAAACCAACTCACACAAAATGTGTCACCGCATTTGAGGGCAATTTGTTGCGTAACTGAGATAAGCAAGGTTAGACTCTGAATTTTTGGAGTACTTACTGTTGGTAAAAAGTTCACTGAAATTCCTTTCAGCTGTAAATTCATCTGCTAAGCACGAAACACTGACTTCTCCCTGCCCTTTGCATTGTTCTTTGCTGCCCCCGGTCTGAGGTTACTGTGTGTCTCTTGCCTGGCCATTTTAGGTAGTTAATTTCTAAGCTTTTCCTTTTCTGCCACCTGTATGTGTCAATAGAGGAAGCATTAAAATCAAGCTTTTATTTCTACAGTTCTAGATATTTATCTTACTGTGTTGTATCCTTTGTATTCTTAATTGTATGGCTCAGATTGAAGTGTAAGTACATCTACAGTGAGAAAATTTTCTCGTTGTACAATATACTTGTAAGCCCAGCAGAAGGATGGGAGGTGATACACTTACTACTTCACTCTCCTTTTCTACCATTCTCCTTATTACATGTGGTGTGAAATTCCAGTGCAAGGTACCAGCATTGCCTGGCTATTTAAGGTGCCAGCAATTAAGATTTTACATCCAAAATGCTAAGTCTAAATATAAATTAAGGATACAAAATGGTGAAATGGTTACACCCACTTGCAGATATTTCACATTCAATAAATTTTAGATTAGAACATACCTACAATCTACGTGAATATGAAGAATGTCTCATTAAGAAAGTTGCTCATAGTGCATTTGAAACATAGAAAAGATACTGTTTGGAAACTGTTTTGCTTCCCTTACTGCTAGCTTTAATATTCGTTCCTCATGTTCAAGTAAATGTCCACGTCAAGAGAATGAGAGGTATTTGAATGAGAATTATTTTCATCATTGTTATAGCCAACAGTTGCCACTACTGACAGTGATAAATTTCTGTTTTATTTTACTTATTCTATGAACTTTTGTTTACCTCTTTTGACTACCACCTTGAGAAGGGACTCCAGAATTGGGTTTCTTAAAGAGTAGTGACAATACTATGAAAATATTCCACTTTTTGAGCAGTTGGAATGCCAACTGACTTTCAAATGAGTCCTCAAAGAGGAAATAAATATTTAGAGATATGAACAGCTAAAGCTCTTATTACCTCTCAGCAAAAGGTGAAAGAAACCTAAAGCAAATATGGTAATGAGCAGACTGGCCCCAAGGTGAAATTGTTTCAATACAAGCTTTACGTAAGTTGTCATTTTGTCAGGGGACCACAGAAGCACCTGCACACATCAGAGAACAATTTAGCATTGTGTTCTATTTTGGTGGTGTGTATGGATATAATATGCCCACGTTGTAAACTGCTTTACCAGCCATGGGTGGGATTAAAACATTGTGAGCAGTGTTGCCAAGATTGCACATAGAGCATGATTTCACATCCAAAGCGCGGTCTTCCATGTGAATTGCAGTCTCATGTGTCAGCCCCATTCATCCAGTAGAGGTTCACTAGGAATCGGCTTGGTCCTGTGTCATTCTGTGCATTGCTATCCATCTGCTGGGCAAAATAATTAGGTGTCTTCATTTAACCATAATTTAAATTGGCACAGGATGACAAGATGCAAATTGAATAGCTTTAACGTTCGTGACATACTAAAGTTTTATTGCCCAGAGTCAGATTTTCAAGCTTTCAAAGGCATCAAGGAAGTGATTTTGTTAAAGCCCTCTGCTTTTCAAAAAGATTTCAGCATCCACCCCCTTTTAGGTTCTTTCTTAAAATCCCTGTTAAGGCCACAATGTGATAAATGAGGTTGGTACACATGCTGTGAAATTAAATAGCAGAGTCTGTCATTTGTGCATTCTTCCAGACCATCCCCTTTACTGTGTGTTGAGCTGTTGGCTTCAGATCAAGCTCTCTGGCTCTTTTCTCCTCTTCCTTGTGAAATCTGTACTGCACGTAAAGTAAAAGGCTGTGTGCTGTAAAGCAGCTCATACATGTATGACTTTGTTTCAGGAGAAAGGACAAGGGATAGAACCTACTTTTTGACATGCAAATGTGTTGACACGAATTATCTATTTTGAATATGGTTGACAAGATAATTTGAGATGGTTTTTGATAGTGTTTTAAATGTTTAAAGGTAACCTGCATATATAGGTAGAGAGGTAACATCCTTGCAAAACAAAAGAGCTTGGAATAAAAAAGGAATATTCAAGACTTAAAATGAATTTTGGGAATAAAATACTGTTTCTATTGAAAAAGACGGATTCTGGTATGAGGGACTCAAATTAGGATTCCTGTCTTTGCTTGGAGAAGGAGGAAATACTGCTTTTGGTTTTGCTACTTTATTATGTGATAGACAATTTTTGAGCACTAGAAATTAGGATGACGTATTTTTGTTGATGTAAAGACAATGTCCTTTGGCCAGATAGTATCTGTTGAGTTCACTCAGGAATGAAAGACATATTTCAAGGATTTTTTTTTTTTTTTTAATTGATCAGGCTAGAAATGAATCTGTTTGCTAAATAATATTTTTTTTTTAAATTAAGTTGTATCTGGTTCTGTATTGGAAATAAGAATTCGCTCTTTTGCAAGAGAAGAATTATTTTGCATGTTAATTTGAAAGTCCACAGGAAACTTCAAACTTTATATGCCTGAAAAGATCAAACCTTTTCAAATAAGAAGTGTTTTCCTTTGTAAATCAAATATTTTATGTAGTGTCATGAACACATTTCTCATATTGTTAAGGGAAAAATGGTAACCTTGAAATCTTTTGGTTTTTTTAGATTTCCCAGTTTCCTAAGTAAATCCATACAAAGAAAACACAGAATCACTGGGCAAATATGAAAGAATGACATCCTCTACTTCCCATTGTTTTTAACTTTGAGTTAGCAATGACCTTTAGCTCCCTACTGGCATGTGGTGGAAACTTTATGAGGCCCCATCTTACTTGCCACTAAAAGACAATATATTTTTAAAGTTACACATTGACCATCACTTTCTGTCATTCAGTTTGAAGTTCTGTTATCTCTAATAAAATTTAATCAGACAATTACCCTCAGTAACCAATCATCAAAGCAAACCTTCTTTATAAGGATCTTGTTTGAAAAAGAATATGCTAATGTTTTAATTAAAGCACGGCAAAATTCCATGCTCATTGAATACAATCTTCCTGTATTTAGGAGTATCTACATTCGCATCGTCAGACAGATGATGTTCCTTGCTCATACTGGATTACCACAATTGTGTTTCTTCTGACGCTGAAGTATAGAACTCAATTTTACAACAGTGGTTTTAATTCTAACTTTTTAATTGCACAATCGCACAAATGTATCTGTGTGATAGGTAGATAGGTCAAGATTAGTGTTCGGCCACGATGATTGGGTTTGCAGATGTGTATTAATTAGTTTTGGAATACTGTCTGCTGGTTGTTTTTTTTTTTTTTCAATTTCTAAGTAGGTTTTCTTTTCTTTTTTCTTTTTTTTTTTTTTTTTAATAAAAGTTTGGTGAGAAATTCCACAAATAGTTGAGGACAGCCACACCTACTACTTTGGTAAATTGAAGCAGAGGTGACTTGGTGTGCACACTGCTGCAGTGAAATTGCACTTTTCCAGGAGCTGTAACTCAGTGATAAATATCTCAGCATAGGACAAATATCAGGGTGTAAGTCTACAAGTACTGGAATCCAGAGCTGTACCACACACAGAAGTGTGGATGGCACTGGGACTGCTGGCAACATACCTGCATTTTATTCTTCAACAAATAAAAGAATTATTTTCAAATACTGAAGAGATTTATTGATGGGCCAAATTCTGACTAAAATGACAGTCCTTCAAACCCAGTAAAAGCTGTAGGCTCAAGGGGTGTACCTGAGGCAGAACTTGGGCTGCTGTGTTTACCTCTCACTATGGTAGAAAATAGCTCCCTGTTGGATACATGATTTGAAAATAAAAATAGTGGCAATAATATTTGTATTAAGGGCTAAGTTATTTCCTGTCATTCCAGAAAGACATCACTGTAGCTCCAGTGGGCAAGTTCCTAGCTGTACTGAAACTAGTGGAGAAGTTCTTAAAATTTTCAGAACAGCCAGAATTTGATCTCTGAGCTGTAAGCAAAACTTACCTGGCTTCCATGAATTGCAACTAGGGAATCAGCCCTTGTGGTTGGGTCCCATGTTTTATGATTGCTGAATCCATAAGTAATGCAAAAAACTACCAAAACCTGATAATTATTAACTGTCTAATGATGAGAATAATGGAATAGCAAATAGAATTTTTTTTCCCTCAGCATCATGTAGCAGTGCGGGATGTTCTCAAGCAGTAGCTACATAAAGAATATAAACTGCTATAGCTTCAGGTCATAAACAAAATCTGTGAGTCTGTTGCCGTTCTTGAGAGTGGTGACTCTCAAAGTTAAAACTTTGGACTTCTAGGTATTCAAAAGGATTTTTTTCTACATACTTGTGCCTATGTAGTTCACTTGCATCTGAAGTGTGTTGGGATGTGTTACGATAGCTACAGCTTTGTGGTTGCAGGTGAACATTCTATAAGTAGTGATGCAATGGTGTGGCCAAAGGCTAGAGATGCGGAACTGAAATCAGAACCACCAGACTGCTCCTGGTCAGTGAGGCTCTTCAGCCAGCCCACCGTGTGTTTCTGCTTACACGCTTCATCTTCATTATGTGTCGTGCAAGATCAGGGCCATCATATACCCAGGAACATAAGAGCTGCTCTCAGATCAAACTGTGTCTATGCAGTGCAGTGCTTTGTCTCTAACACAGTCAGCAGAACGTGCTTTGGAGAAAGATGCAAGAAAGCTGTTTAAAGGTACAAAAATGAGAACAGTTTTTCATATTTCTCATCTGGCTTTAGTCTGGACATACTGATTTACGTCTCATTTTTCACAATTTTGGCATGTAATAGGATAATGATATTTTAGTTTTATCTCCTTAAAACTTGGTTGTGAAGTTGACACGCCATTAAAAAATTGTACTCAAGTGGGGTTTTTGAATTGGAGCATTACTTTCTAAACCTAGCACATACTTAGCACTAAAACACCATCAATGTGGATCATGTGTATTTGCAAATTATTTTTTTTTTTCTGTAAATACTGTTGCAGGGACCAAGAACAACTGATGAAACTGTTCAAAAGAAAGCAAGGGGGATGAATTGTAACCAAATCTGGGTTTGCATTTTGAAGAGGACTTCATGACCAGAGAAGCTAATGCTTTTTTTCATACATAAGACAATATCCTGCAGGTGAAAAAAGCTGCATGTAACATCGATATTTTAGAGGAATGAAGTATTTCAGAGCCAAGCAAAGAGGGTTTTGCAAACCTAAACAGCTTTTGTTTGGTTAACAACTGTACTGAGAGGAAGAGTAATTCTTGTGAACTCAGACACTGTTACATGCTTTCATTGAGTCTGCTGTAACTTTTAGTATTTGTTTTCTTTTTGTCTTTTAGCCATGAAAGTGATCTGCATTCTACAGAATTTCACAAGAAAGGGCTGTTCTGTTTATGCTGTCAATTAGTTAGGTCATTGTATGTTCTCAGTTCTGGTAATGATGAGTCTTGTTCCTTGCTGTTGAATGCTGTGGAGCTGATATCTGTCACAAGAGCAGTCAGGTCAAATTCAGTTCTAGTGCTGTCACTCACAGCCCCTAAGTCTGGCAATTTTACTTCTTTTCCTCAGTGAGTAATTCAGTATTTTACCTTTACCCAAGTATGGAATCTTTTACTTTAGGGCAGCTGCTTACGTTTTAGGAGGAGTTTATTTTTTCTGAAATAGAGTATGGTTTCTGAGTTACAGCTCTTTAAAATGAATGTTAGAGCAGTAGCTTGTTGGGAACCAGGTTTTCTCCAAAAAGCAGCTTTTGTAGCCTTTTCACAGTGCCCTTCCTCTGGCACTGGTACCGAGTAGTAAGAACCAGTATCTTGGAGATAAGAAAGATGTAGTTTTTATGATCCATGTTAATCAAAACTCCTGCAACTAACAAAACTGCTCAGTCAGGGAGCTGATCGATCCCTGGCTTTGGTGAGAAGGGCAACTACAGTATTTGTCTCTGAAGGACAAGCAGTAGTGTCAGCCTGCTGTCTTGGTAGGAAATACTAAAAAATTGAATTTTGATGGGCATTCTTTACTATTGGTTCCTAGAGCTAAATATTGAGTTTATCAGCTTACGATAATTTACTGGAAAACACAATTCTGCTGTCACTGTTTATACAACATTTGGAAGATGGTTGTTTTTTCCTGCATCAGTGCAAAGCCTTGACGTTAGAGTGGGAGTGGGGCAGTGGGAGCAAGCCTGGGTAGTGGTATGGGAAGTCTAATGGCTTATCTGATCCCTGGACTTAGCCCCTAGTCACAATGTGACCATGGGAAGATTGCCAAGTACCAAATTTTCAGGAGTGCAATTGATGTTCAGCTTTTCTAAAAAACTAAGCTCTTTTGGGAGTTGCTTACAGTGAGATTCATAGCTGGACTGTCAAAGAAGTGAGCTGAAATTACCGTATCTCATTTTGCCAGTTAAACTAAGAATGACTGGAGGTTACATAGCTCTGAAGTTTTCTCCTAACTTCGTCTTCATTGTTCTGATTGTTAAGAGCTCTTACAATGTTCTCTTGTGCTTTTTGAGCAATATAAACTCTCTCATGTGCTTTGCTAAGGTTGTGGGGCACTGTTCGTGGGGTAGATTTTGCTTTGTGGGGTAACCTTGTTTTGTTGGTATACAAAATCTAAGCAAACTAGAGAATTTTAAGGGCTGTGGAAGTCAAATACAGCTGGTACAAATTCAGGAAATGAAAATCTTTTCCTCCATTTCTTCTGTGAGCTTTTGAGCTGTGCTAGGAAGTGCAGGCTGTGGGTGTTAAGAGGTAGCTGTGATGTTCAACCCTTTTTTCTATAGACCAGAGTTATGTGGGTTTGGAGATGCCTCCCCGATATGTTGCATTGTTCTGTCATTGCCTCCTAAATTTAATCATGAGTTCAACACCAGAGGCCAGTGTAGGGTGTAAGTGGTGGGGTCTAGCGCTTGACTCTCAGAATGGTTTTGCCTGTAGGTTGCAGAAGTCTTGGTTGTCCCCACAGGGAGACAACTGAGGATCTTTACCTAGTTATCAGGATCTTTACCTACTTATGGAAGAGTGATTTGTCCTAAAAGGTTGAGAAACCTTCGATTTTTTTCCATCATCAATTGGAGCAAGGACACTGTCCCTCTCAGTCAGTTGTTTCCTAAAGCATATGCTTAGCAGTAAGGCCATGTGGTCTTTTGCCCTTTCTCCACAGATGACCCGCAAAGAAGAGCTATTATCTCCCCTCAGGAAGCCTGATACTTTTGGTCACTGGCCCCTTACATATTTTCCCCAGCTGACTGACATTCCAGCTGACTGATCAGAGAAGTACCCAGTTGCCTCCACGTGTTAGGATTTGCTGTGCCAGTGCTATTCTGCTTCAGGATAAAGGCACCAGGCAATTGTGTTCTGTTGAGCATGTCTGGAAGCAGAGTGGTGCTTCCCTGGCAGTGGTCAATCACTTTAAGATCTAGTTTCCCCTTATCCCTGTAACAATGCGCATGTGAAATATTACATGGGAATCTTTGAATGCTTGACTACTATTAGCTTCACACCACTTTGTAAGAGTTACAAGGACCTGTAAAGTACCTTGTTGTTTTTTGGTTTTGTTTTTCTTTTTTTCCTCCATTTTGCAGAGAGGTGGGTGTGGGTGAAGGGTTTGGCAATTTTTTTAACATCTTTCCCAACACTTGGAGGTCCCAAGCCAGAAGGTCAAATTTTTAGGAAATTCTCCTAAAGGAGGGCTCTCTACAGGCTGTTCTTAGAGTTTAATGGATTTTAATGTAAACGTTTTATGTAGAGGGAAAAGCATGACAGAAGATTGCCAGCGTGAAGAGATTATGGCTAACAGCACTGCACCTCTGCTCTTGCTGGTTGCTGCAAGAGGTCTTTCTTCATAGCCTTAAGAGTTTGAGTTAGGTTTGGGAAACCTCAACCTCTGTACCGATGAATGAACTGAGCCCAGTGGTAGTGGTTTGTTTAAACACAGTCTCTTTAACCCAGATTATTTGATTGCTATAACTCAGTTTGATTACTACAGATAATTTTGTCCTAGAACAGCCATGAGCTGCCTGTCCAGAGGAATATATACGTACAGGGTGTTTGCCAATTATCTTGCAGTTAATTTAGATAGAATACAAGCCCCTGACTTGGTATACCCTAACATCTTATTTTGTGATCTAGCTTGGACAGGGTCTTTATCATGTGCTAACCTGGTGAAGGTACAGGAAAGACAGTGGTACGTGTTGAAGTGCTTTATTCAAAGCCATGAACAACAAGGATGGAAATATATTTAGGGCGTATAGAGCAGCTTGATCTTCTGGATGCTCTCTGAAGTTGTCTGCTTTCACCTGAGTAGGACAAACTTCTCAGATCATAGCTGCCATGTCAGTGCACACATCTGCAGAAGTCAGTACTATGTGCTGAGAGCTTGGACCTTCATAAGAAGGTTTCCTCAGGAGGCTCTCCTTCCTCTCTCCAAGTCATATGTGTCTTTCTAGATGTCAAGCCGTCTTAAGAAACCATCACTGACTGTTCTCAAGTGCTTATGCTTCTTAACTCTAAAAATAGAAAAAAATGATGAAGCTCCCCAACATGCTGGGACAGCCAGGGGGCTTTATTTAAACACTTTGTATAATAGCACTATCTGTTATCACATGAGCTCTTAATTTCTCGGTTCGGAAAAGTACACAGCACTTTCCTACAGTGCATAGCTGGGTGCTTCCAGAGCCTGCTTCTTCACACAAAATTTTTGAAAGATGAATGTTAACTAAACTTGGCTTAATTAAGTTGACAATTTCACAGCTACTTTGAACAGCTCATTAACTGCAAGCTACAGCTTTGCAGCCAAAGCTCCACAATACATCATACAGTGAACCCGCTGACAGGAGTGTACAACTTCCAACTCATGCTTCATGAGATCAGATTTATTACTGTAGTCCTGCTTCTTCTAAAACCAGTTAAGGCCTCCTTTAACAGACACTGAAAATACTTTGTTCTGTAGTATAGTCCTACCTAGCGCTGCCAAGCACAGATACCACCTTGCATGTTGGAGCGAGGGCAAGTGGCTGTGGCTGAGTTTTATGGATTGCAGCTCCTGTGTGATATTGATTGAAGATCTACAGTAATTTTTTCACTTTTTTTAAACAATCATAGGTATGCCATTCTTTGTTACTCAGCTCACTTAAAAATAGAGAACAGATCGTTGTTATCTGTTTCTTTATAAATTGATTGATCTGGTTTATTTTTGTGCTTTGTCCTTGCCCTTTTTTTTCCACTGATAGTACAGAAAATGTAGTCTCTCTGAGAGCTGTTTAAAGACCTATTGAAGGCAATGGAGACTGAGCTTGCTGACTGCAGTTTAGTTAGCTGAGTTTCTTCAGCTTGGCCTTGGAGAAAGAGTATATACTGTTTCAATGAAGTTTGCAACCCTCTGCTGCCCATGACCCTGAAGGATCCCGCCATATGCTACAGAAACAAGTGTCGAGGGTCTTAGGTGATGAGGCATCCTCCTCTCACCCACTATGTTAATAATGCAATAGCCTGTTCTTTGATTTCTTACTGATGTGGGTAGGGTAAAGCCCTGCACTAATAGCAGTAATACTGATAGCGCTGTGCTTGTGACAGCATAGTCGATGCCATTTGAGAGCACAAATACAATGGTATAATTTCTTCCACAATAGAAAGTTTTCCTGTATTTCTTGACTTGTGCAGTTATACTTAGGACATGTTTCTAATTCAGGCAAAGTCGTAATACAGTCAAGGCCAGGACTGCAAAAGGAATGCTACCTAGCCTATAAATGTCAGTGAGGGATTTTTATTTTGAATCACATTTTCTACTGGAAAAATCTCTGTTATGGATATAGTTATAGTGGATGGTGGGGGGGAAGTGGTGGAGGAAACATGCTTTTGTTAGAATAGCTTGTTTCATTTGAGGAACTGCTATGAAGTATACCAGCAAAACCAGTTTTGCTAATGTTAGCTCCATTTGCAATGAGAAAGCTTCCCAGGACACTTGTTTTATACCTATGCCAGGATTTAAGTCCTGTGGAAGTGAAATGGGAGTGAGAACCTGGTACAGAGTCAGCACATGGAGTCCTTTTCCTCCTGGTCAAGCCTTTGCTCTGTGATAATTTCTGGCAGCTGTTGATGCCTTTGCAGCAAGAATTTGTAGTAGTAAGAGTTCCAAGGAACTCTTGTTAGCACTCCGAATGCTGCTGCAAGACTGGCACTTTTTTGGAATCTTTCCTCTTTTGAACAGGTAGATATAATTGGAAGTAGTCTGGCCAAGGTACGCAATCATAATGGCGGAATTTGCAAACCTTTGGTAAGGAAAGGCATTTTTTGTCAGCAAGGCTTTGCAGGCTCGACCAGGCAGTAGAACAAACAGAGGGGAACAGTCCTTGAGTTAGGACAAATAAGTGATTGTTAATGGCCTTTGTCCTCTGTTGCTGTTTGTGTGCCTTTTACTGTAGGACATCGCTCTTCAGAGCAGGCTGTAAATGTGTGGCTCTGCATTCTGCAACTTAAGGTTATTAAGGAGAAATTGAACTCTCAGTTAATTAATTGCATTGTTTAGAACTGATTTAATGTTAATAATTATCTCGTGAAAATATCCTAGGTATATGTTTGAGTATGGGATAAATGGTTATTGTACAGAAGATACTGAGTTACCAGGTGTGATTTGTTGACAATTGGATGGTAATGCAAAAAGGCAACTTGTGATACAAATGTTGTCATGTCACAGCTACTTCTGCAGCAGAACCGCTGCCTGTTTCTGCTTGACCTTGTCACTCTAGCATCCGTGGTGATCTGTAGTTTTTCTTTAACTTTTTCAGTTATACATCGTGAAGGTTCCTTCCTGCAGCTCCTTTTCTTCCTTTTGCCATTGTGTTCTACCTTCTACTGCCATTTTCAGGTTTCTAATGCTCATAGATGCAGGTATCTATAATTTTTTTGGGTCACAAATAGAATACATCCTCTCACTGATGAAACTCACAGCAGCTCCTCTCACTTAGTGCCTTTTTTAAAATGAATTGCTTTTGTAGGGTCAAGGTCTTTGAGGTAGGTCTAGCTTTTTCCCACCCACTGGCACACTATCTTAGAAATGATAGAATCTTTTTGTTTGCAAAGAGACAGAGCAAGTAAACAGATCTCTCTCTGAAAATCTTTATTTAGTACACACAGTGTGCTCTTAATCATTCACACTAAGGTCAATAGCCCTTAAAATGCCATTATTATAAATCAATCAGATATTAGAGGGATATTTTCATAGATGTGTACACAAGCTCAAATAAACAAAAAAATCATTTTTTCTCTAACTTCAGCTAAAATGCAGTAAACTTGTTTCTAATATGCCATGCTAGAAAAATATTGTTTTATCAGCTTTCAAAATTGGAGTGCTGTTCTATGCTTAAAGAGTTTTCTTCACAGACATTTTAAATTGTAGGCATGTTCTTGTGTTCCTTAACCAAAAGAAGTAACACGGGGGGGGGGGGGGGTGTATTTATTTATTTATTTAAATATGAATACTGTCATAAATGACATTAAGCATGGACTCCTAGTCTTGTGTGATTCAGCTGGTGCTGACACAATTTCATAACAAACATTAAATGTTTTCCATCTATTTTTGTAACCATGTCAGTTGAGATGCTTGCTGTAAAAAGGGACCGTCTGCACAAATAGTTGTGTTTGAGGTGAACTTTGATCTGTAATGGAATTGATTTTTCCCCTTACTAGGGATCTTGAAATGGCTTGCCAACATATTGAAGCTCAAGGTAGTTTTGTGACAGCTTTCTTTTTGACAAGGACCAAGTGGAAGAAATTGTTACTTTTCTCCAGATATGCTCCCAACAGCTGCCATAATTTCAATTGTTTTTGAAGGGTCATATTCACTGTGTCTCTAATGCAATTAACTACATCTTTCAATAACCTTCAGAGCTTCCCGTTCTCTTTAGCATTTGCAAAGTTGGTGACCATTACAGAGATGATTGAAAAGTGGTCCATTGGTGCCATCTTGCTTATGGAGCAGCATCCAGTAACTCCCTACTCTGCAATCTGGTTTTGGGCCACCAGCTGTTCCTCTTTGGTTTCTTGGGAGTGCCATGAATAGACTGAGAGATGCTAGATTCTTATCTTGGTTGCATTGAGGCTGGGGTGAAATTTCATTTAAGTGGTATTATACAAGTATACCAGAACAATGTGCTGGTCTATGAGACGAAGCCCCTTGCTTCTCTCTTTGTACTCATGTTCTGGAGCCAAGCTGTTACTACAAGCCCACTGAGTTAATAGAAAGACTGGTTTTCTTTGAGCCATTATTAGCTGGTTTTGGCTACCCTTTTCCCATCTGATACATCACTACCAAAAATTGGAGGGAGGTTTCTACTGGCTTTAGCCTGCTAACATCTCTTGGTGCCACGTTAGAGCTTCACCCCATGTGCATGGTAGAGCACGGTTGAGTGAACCCTGCTGACTTAGAGAACTCTGTGCTGAACAAAACTTTCTAGCCTATTTGAACTCAACTGTGTGTCAGTGGCTGGAATCGTAATGGTCATCATTAATATGCCAAACAGCCAAGTGCAGAAATGACAGGAAATGTATAATGAAATCAAGTAATTTATATGAATTCATAATGTTGCCTTGAAGTCTGTAAAGTTAGGCTTAGCACAAAAATATGCTAGTGTGTATTGGTACACTATCTTTATCGAGGCGGGAGATAGGTTGGCATGTTGTGGGGAAGCTCTTTATTGAATATCAGCAGTCAATGCTTTTACACTTTATGATCTTCCAGTTCAGTCACGGAAAATAAGCCTAAAATCTAATTGTTGTGCATAGTTTGTTTGTTGTTCTTTAATTTTTTTTTTTGCCTTTTTTTATAGCATCTGTCGCCTTGGCCTCTATAAACATTAGACTATTCAATTTTTGAAGCTCATGACAGTGTTTTTCCTTGGATCCTATATTCACTGTCTTTTGCAGGTTAAACACCCTTCGACCAGAAACTAAGCGAGCTCAGTCTCTGTGGTATGCTCAGTCCTCATGTGCCCTGGAATCAGCAGTCGCCAGCCTGTTTTCATGTCACTCACATGATGTTGTTTCATGCTGGGAGTACATCTTTGCGTCAGCACTTCCTTGCTTTTTGAAAATACTTCACATTTTGGAGAAAGCATTTGCTTGATTCTAACTGCTCTTGCTAAAATAGCGGCTTTGTAGGGCTAATAAGTAGGTATTTCTAAACTTTACAACTCCTTTCTGAGCAAAGGCTAGCGTCACAGAATTAGAAATTACCCAAAAGAAACTTAGAAAGCAACAGCAAATATATCACAGATAAACTAAGAGAGTTGTCGGGGAAAAAAACTCAGTATTTTCAGCAATCATTTTACAGCCACCAGATTGCTTTTTTGAAACTCCTTGAGACTGATCACGTTGTCCCTTGGCAAAGACTTCTGGGATCTGGAAACTATATTTTACTTAGTGACTTGTGGGTTTCATTGCGCAGGCAGGAAGATAAGATGGTCAAATAGAAAAATGTTAACTTTGAATGATGTATAATAGTAAGTCAAGGCCATTGTGTAGCTTGTCTGCTTTGTGACAGATAAGCAACTGCAGTGCAAGGACTACACATGGTTGTTAGTTTAAAAATTCTCATTTAGCTTTGTCTAAATTATAGGAGTTTTTTTCTGTGACCAGAGCTGTGGTTATTTATTTTTCTGAGTGGGGTTTTTTGGGGGGATACAAATGATAACCAATTTTGCTGAAGTATTATGTTAATCAAAGCTTAATGTGGTTTTTGAAAAAGAAAGTGGAAATACATATCAAATATCTGAATGCTGTTTCTTATTCTAATAGCTTGAGGATTTCAGATGTCATTGATAATGTTCAGGAATGACTGGCTGTACATGCGAGTTCAGTGTATATGGCTCACTTGGGTAACTTGTGTTTTGTGAGTGCATTGCTGGGGAGGGCAGAGAAGAGAGGTTCATGCTGCACTGAGGAAAACAGACTTAGGAAGAAAACCAAGTAACGATACTGCCTAAGTGCCATCTTATTTGTATTAGCAGGGAGCAGCACACATAGTTTGTACAGGTCTTTGCAATTGTTTTTTATAATAAGTCTGAAAAAGTGGGAAGAGTTAGTGCTAAGAAGAAATCCCACCTTAGAATGTAAACTCCCTGGGACAGGGATAATATTTTTCTGTCTGTTTGTAGGGCTGTTATACTTCAGTGCCTACATCACACAAATGTAAAAATAAAATAAACCCAGTGATTATGTTGGGAAGTGAACTCGTTGTTAATTCACTCTCTGTGATGACATGGGTTTTTTAAAAGACATAAACCTGTTCTTCTTTATGTATAAGGAGAGTGCAAGGGTTGTATGTGCAATTAGAAGTAATTTAGTTCAGTAATAGATGACTTGTCTTACTGCTGGCATAATTAATGATAGCACTGGTGTCCAGTGTCCCAGTTATTTACAGTGAAAAAGAAAATTAACATTAAAGCTACCAAACTGAGGTTATCAACTGGAGGAAAAGAAAAATATCTTATTATATCAAAAGAATATATTGCACATTTCCATATATTTCCATGGCTATGTTTTTGTAATGAAATGTAATTGGAATGAATTTTAATCCCTGATGTCTTAAAGTAAAAAAGAGATGAAAGCATCAAGACAAACCAGGCTTGCTATGTCGAGTTCTGTTCTGCATCTGATTTTGCAACTGCGGTCTTTGGTAAATGGCGTTGTTCTGCCTGTGGTTGCCCTGGCTGACGTCAGCAGTGCTGCTGCAGATGGGGAGGACAGAGGTGGAGCCCTCCCTTGGAAGGACACAAGGTTCTATGGGTACCTGAAAGCTACCCAGGCAGATCAATTTATCTCTTCATAGAAAATGATTTTCTTAAACTGTTGCAGTAAGCCTGAAGGAAATTGAACAGAGTAAAATGTATTCTGACATTTTAAACTAAAGGTTTTTTTTTTTAGTGATTGCTGAACTGGTTGTATCTTGGGAATATACTAAACTAGAACTAGATAAAAAAACTGGCTAATTTTCCTACAGAAACAAAACCAGGGGAGCTGTTAACCACAGCATTCCCAGTGCTCTTCTCCTATGTTGGCTGGAGCAATCCACTGTGTTTCCTTCTTCCCCTGTCTCTGCTCTTCTCTTTGGGTCTTGGCTGGCCAGTGTATATAGGACAGGAGCCCTGGCATGGCTGCTTCCCAGGGTCTTGTAGATAGAAAATAAATGATAGTTAGAAAACAATTCAAGTACTTGGGGTTTCTTTGATAAGGTGTTTCTTGGACCCTAAGTGAGGTGCTGGAATCATCTGAAATAGGTCTTGATAGTAAGATATCCAAAAGTATGGTCTCAAGCAATATGGTCTAAGTTGGGAGTTCAGCTTCTTGTAACAATTTTTCCTTTCCTGCCTGAACGGGCAATGTCACAACATTGTTCTGAGAAAGCAGTCCCCAAAGGATGGGTACGGTGGCTGGCAGCTCCTTCTGGAATGGTGTGCTGACCTTAGAATGGCCCAATGCCCCAGGAAATAAATGTTATTTACTTAGGTTTTAAGTTATTAAATTGGGATTAAGTCAGATATGTAAAAGACCATCGTGTAATTCATATTCTTGACTCAATCTAATGCTGCACAGAGATTAAATAACTGTTTCCTGGGATGTAGAAATAAGTCATAATATGGGTGAAGCGACAGTATTCTTTTGTTTGAGGTGAGGCAGGAGAGACTTGTGTTTCACATTCAGATATAGGTGATCTTACTCATGGGATCTGCTTTTTCCAATGTAATCCTTCCTCATCAGAACCAGTAAAGAAATTTCTGAGTGTATCTAAAGGGCAGAGGTAGAGTAATAATACGCAGAGGAAAGCTGAGCAGCAGGTCCCCAACAGTGTGATAGTGACTGCTTGTACAGCTCCTGCAAGGAGCAGACTAAATCCCAAGGGTTGGGGAGTCCAGTGTGCAGGAATAAGGGCGGTCAGCAAGTCAATAAGGGGTTTTTCTATGCTTGCACTTTTTGGTCTTGTGAAGATAGGAAACAGAGTCTCACAGTGGGGCTGTGGCAGAGCCCAGAGTATAGTAGGGCAGAGCTTCAGCTGTCCGGAAAGATGCAACCTTTTCTTCCACATCTCTTACCTCTTTGATCATTCACATATGGTTTTGACATACCTCAGTGATATTTGGAGATTTGTAGCACTGTTTAGCTTGCTCCTCCAGTTGCACAAGTGGCATACACAGGCTGGCAGAAAGGGGAGAGGGCAGAGGATTGTTATCCTACAGCAGAATTGTTTCCAGAAATTGTTTCATGGCTGTAAAAATGGCAGCAGGAGGTTCTGCACTTGTTCTCTCTCAATCAATTTCAGATAAAACTTTGCTTAGTTTACAAGTCAAAAGGTGATTTTTCTAGCAGCCAATATTTCTAACTCTCACATTCAGGTTTGACAATCAAGCTGTTTTCTGTCTGAATCTTACTTCATTGGCAGTAATAAAAATTCCAGCTTGCTCAGCCATGGTTATATTGGTTTTGCAGAGCTAACAGTAGTGAAAGCTTGTTTTTGTCCGCAAAGGTAGCACATTAGGTCTCAAAGAAATGTCACCTAGACAACAGATGTATGGGAAAATGCTCTTTTTTTATTGGTCACTTAGCTTGGACCAAACCCTACTGAAACAACTATGTGCTTGTTTTACCGTCACCAGCCTTGGTGCACTCCTTTGTCTAGGTAAAGTATAAAAGTTCGTACTTTGGAATTACTGATGAGACTCATGCAACTTGCTATGTATTACTGACTATTCCAGCAAAAATATTCCATGTTATAGAACATATTTCCTTGCCTTTCTTGGTTTTAGTACCAGTATTTGAATCTCTGAAGTTAAACCATGTATTATCAACCAGAAAGTTTTTTTTCTCATAGAATTTTTAGAGCTCTATTTAAATGTTGATGGGCTTCATTCCCGTTGTGCATCCTCTCTTTACTGTTATTTCCTTAGTTCAATGACATCATACAATTTCTGTTATGATTAATCCTTCGTAGAGAAAACAACTTCATTTTGAAAAAAGAAAGGTGAATTTTTTGGTTTTAAGAAAAATGCAAGATATATGTGCTTAAATTTTGTTTTCTTTGCAGTCTGTCACCAGAATTGTCTGTCTTCCCAGCCTCCTGCTGTTTGTTATTTTCTCGCTGTTACAGAGATTGTTATCAAGGTACAAATGCCCCTTTGAAGTAGGAATGCAATTCCAAAGCCTTGGGTGTATCAGTTGTATTAACAAGAATCTGCTATCTTCTTTCCTTTCACTCAACTTTTAGATATGAACAAAGTAAGTATTTTATAGTAAAATAAAATTTGTGATTTGAGGTAGTGTCTTTTGAAGGTATGAGCTCATGGCAGAGGGCTTGGACCTAGATGATCTTTAAGGTCCCACCTAGCCCAAATCATTCTATGATTTTGTGATCAATTGTGGGAAAGGCTGTTGCTGCAGTAAGGTGATGCAGTCCGTCTTTGATAGTTACATGGTAGTAGGTTTTTCCAGCTACTGACAGAGATGTCTCCTGGCTGTTTAACCACAGCACTTGTTCCTGGTGGTGCTGAAAGCATAGGAATTGATCACGCCAACCCATGCAAGAGCAGTGCCTGTGCAAGCTGTCCTACATTACTGTTACTGTTGAAAATAAATTGCTATTAACATTGAGAGCAAACTTTAATGGAAAAATAACAAGTAGGAAAGATTACAATATTATAGATCAGCACCTCAGAATCCTGAGTGTACACCTTGGAAATGAGGGAGGAGAATTACTTTCAGAAACTCTATATACAGGCTCAGGCTAGTGCCAGGCCTTGACCTGGAGCAAGGCTGCGGCATCATGTGTCCATCACAAGGCATGCTGCCTTTCACCTGCTTTCATGGATCTCAGATAGCACAGGCAGCAACCCATGGACTACTTAAATTGTTTTTGTATTTCATTACTCTTTTTTTCTGAAGGGGCTAAAATCTATTCATTATTCCATGGCAAGAAGTATCCTGGTTCACATGCGAAAACTGGACATTCTTCTGTTAAATGATGGTCTCACCTTGGTGCATTGGTAGATGCTGGTACATCTTACACTATGCTGGAAATGCTCCTGTGACTACAGCTGGAAATGCACATATCACATGCTTGAAAACACATTATTTAATGCTAGTGTTTTGTTCAGTGATGAATGAATTCCTGTGTATATGACGGGAGAAGCAATACAGCCTTCCAAAGGCTCCATAAGGCAACGTGTTCTGTACCAATAAAAAGATTTCTTATTCTGGTTTCTCTGTAGGCTGAAACATGGAGGGGGTGCCCTGCTTATGAGGGGCTCTTTTTTTAAAGAATAATAAAGACCTGTATCCTGGAAATTATGCTGACAGCGTTGAAATCTGGAGTATGCTTATTTAGAAAGGGAAGAACTTCCAAAGCATCATGCATCTTTTGGTGACCATGCTGCCTGGTCACGCATGTGGGGTAGTCCCATGAGCATCTTACAGAAAATCAGCACGCAGTATCTTTTGTTTTGCCTTTCCTAATTGATTTGCTTCCCCTTTAACCAAATACAAAGGGGCTTTTCTAGCAGCTGGACGTGCTGTGCCTTCCCTGTTGTAATTCATAGAGAGCAGTTAAGAGTGAGATGTGTGGAAAAAGAGATGTTCATAATTTGTGGTGAGAACAGGACTATGTCTTACTATGCAGATGCTGTGCACTTCCTAGTCCACTGAGAAGTTTGCGAAAGTTTCTCCAGTGGGGCGTATTTTGGTAACTGCCAAGTATTTAGCATGTGGAGTGTCCAAACTATTCAGTCTCTATCCTCGTTAGAGGATAGACACTCATGTCTTGTTTTGGAGTTAGCCTATCTGTTAATTAGAGATTCTGGCAATAGTCACTTGAGAGTTAAACTGTTCCCAAAGGAATATTTCTAATGCTGTTTTTCTTCTGCTCTTTCTCCTCCCCATTACGTTTGTTCTACTGAGGACCTGTTTCTTCTCATTATGGGGTTTACCTCCTACCTCCATGAACAGTGCTTGTTCTGCTTTATTGCTAAGACTACTATGTCCAGCAGAAAGCCTAGCTTGCAGCCCCGAAATAAATTGAAACAGACACTGATCTGTGTGAGGAGTCTTGTACTGAGTGGACTTTGAGGCCACTTCCCAACTGCTGGCCACTGGGTCTGGCTGTTTCTTCTGATTTGGAGCAGGAAGCATCATTCTGAGATTGTTTTGCCTCTGCAGTTTGTACTGAAGAGGTTCTTGGTCTTTGCTGTTGATTCTAAGCCCTATGCAGATCAACAGGGAACACAGGAACATAAAGAAAACCAAATTAGATGCTGCCAGTTTGAGGTTTCCCCGTCTGCAGGGCTCTTGTGGTTCCTGGGCTCAAGCTGTGAAAGGAGGTGACTGTGCTGCCACAGCAATCTTATCCCATGGCAAAGGCTGAGTTCCTGAGACTCGGCGTGGCCATTGCTGAGATTCTGGCAGAGGAACAGCATTTGCTGTGATCTTTCTAGCGTTGCTCAGTTTTCCTGCAAAGTTATCCACTCAAAAGACCCTACTTTCCAGGTTCTGGGGAAGGTTTAGGGGGTTTGGATTTTGTCTTTCTTGGACCAAACGTGTTGCATGTGCCAGGTGTAAGTTTTTGGATGGCTAGTGTGATTCTTTTCTTAAGAAGCCTACACAAAACAGACTTAGCACTAAACAGTCTTCCTTTTATAGTCTCTGTTTGTTATACACAGAGGCCCTTTTAGTTTACATTTGCCCCATTCCTCACGGTGAAGTTTATTACTTTCTTCTGCCTTCTTTTCCTAATCTGTTTGTTTATTCCCATATATTTCTGGCATAGTATAACTAAAGCGGAGAGTTCAGTGAAACTTTCTGGCTCAGACTACTTTGTGCTTCTGTGCAAACTGGCCCTTCATGACACTCAATTTACTGATACCCTTCCCTTGGAAACAAACAGTATTTGAAAGATTTTTCAGTAGCTGCAAGGGTGATACGTCTTAGCCACATACTAAATCTTTATAAAATACCTCTGGAGAAGCTCTGCAGGCTTCCACAACGTATGTATTGAAAAATTATCTTAATTTTCAATATGCATGGTGATACATATCTCTTCTATTCAAGATCACCTATTTTTATTTTTTTTTTCTTACTAAATTAAAATATGAGTACCCAGTGCTGATTTAATGCTGATTTTCTGGATAAAACAGCAGCAAAGTGCCACTTTTAGTCATCCGCATCAGTGTACACATGCTCTGAATGAGTATTTTGGCTCTTCCTTTTGATGCAGTGTTAACCTTTCAGCTGACACATTGGTGCTTTCACTATTCTTCAAACACAAGAGAAGTTAAGGAAATGAACAACAGATGAATTTTGCAAATTTTGCTGTACAGTCTTCGGTAACTTCAGGCATATACACACTACTAATGAGATGTGATAGACTTTCTGCTTTTCCATCAGAATTAGGGTCATCTGCAGCGGAGTGGAAGAAGGTAGCTGGTGTCTTAGCTGCTCCAGAGAGCAAACCCCCCTTGATCAAATGATGGTAGAGTCTAGCTATTAAAAGAAGATGGTTTAGTTAAATGAAAGCTTCCTTGGTGTTTCTGGTTGGGGGCATAAACTTTCCAAATGCTCTTGGAAAAAAAGAAAGGAGGAATAGTTAGCAGTCCTAAAAATCAACATTCTGGACATGAAAAGCTATTTTCTGGCCCATGCAAACTGGATAAACTTGTGTGGGTTGAGTGCTCTTGTTTGTGTATGTGGCTGATTAGCATGAGCCCTCTACCCAAGATTGTTGGTCTGTGTCAATCACATGTGTATCCAGCGAAAAATGGCATTCTGCAGCCAAGTCCAGTTTCTGATGACTCAGTGGGTAGGGTGTACAGCCAAGCTATGTGCCCTTCAGCGACATGAAAACCACAGCCGTTTGTGGAAAATAGGGCTCTTTTCCTTTCCATAAAGCAAGTGGAGCAAAAGAGTTTGCAAATATGGCATATTTTCTAGATAATAAGCTTGCTTTTTAAGAGCATGCCATGAAAAAATATCACTTTAAAGAAATGTCACTAAGGGAGAAAAAAAAGCAATTTGTAACTGTATCCACTTTGGTCAAGTTCTTACCTACCTGAAAAGATGCAAAATGTCAGTGTGTTGTTTAATTAAAGAAACTGGTTTAGGAAAAAAGCTAACTCATAGGAAGAAAATAGTATACAACATTGTGAAATGTGTCCCTTTTCTTGTCTTAAAGTCATTCAAGCCTTGCTCTTAACATAAACCAAATTTTGTCTTGAAATTATTGTACCCAGAAGAAGAAATGGTAAGCTGTTATTTTTTCTGACCAAGCAGAGTAGAAATTCATTCTATGCCAGGCCTGAGATTTAAAGCAAAAGAATTTCAAAGCAAAATAGTTTTATAAGGATGTAAATCTCTTATGCTTGAAAACCAATTTTTTTCCCCCACAATGATTCAGCCTCAGTAAGGTGTAAATGAAACCTTTTTGATAAAATACTGGTTTTATGTCTAAAATAAGAATTATCATAATTTCCATATATGCATATACATTTGTTTGCTAATGTATCTTATCGAAAAATGGATTTTAAACAACAGCATGTCAGTCTTCATGCATATAAGCTTCACTGCAGATAATCTGCAGTATAAAATACTGATTATTTGGGGAAAAAAAGTCTCTAGATGACCCTAATGTTCAGATAACCTTCAGAAAACCAGCGTCAGGAGTGGGTCAGGGGAGGGAGGAAGAAGGGCTTGCAGGAAGAAGTACAGGCTGTGGGCTGAGCAAGGTGGCCTGGAGGGGACGCGTTGGGAGATGGAGCTGGGCACGCTGTGGATGAACTCCTCTGCCACCCGTACAGCTGCCCGAGCCCCACAAGTGTGCCAGGTAGCTCCTGGTTAGGGTTTGAGAGCATGGTGGTGGCCTTGTGCATGCTGTGTGATGCTCAGAGCCTTCTGTGAGCAAACTCTGCAGGTACCTTGGCATGGATTTTGGGAGTGAGCCTGTGTGAGTGCACAGGCTGAGTCTGCTGTGGGCTGGAAGTGCTCTGGCAGCTGGTAAAGTCAGGCTAGAACTGTAACAAAGCTACTTCTTACATTTTTAAGTAAAAGAGAAGCTACTCCTGGGAAAACAGTAGCTATCTCTGCAGATAAGCAATAGAGGGCTAAAGGTAATTTCAATCTGTGCAGCAACGATTACATTTAAAGATAAAAAAAGATTAAGTCCTTGGGAGAGTACAAATTGCTGAACAATTTGCAATTTAGTGGAACCCTGGGACAGCTGAGATTTTTCATTTTGCTGTGTTTGAGGAATATCCTTAAACCTAGTATTGTTTTTCCTTTGGAAAAAGGAATGGTTCTTGAAGGAGTGTGAAATCAGAAACAGAAGCTAATGCTACCTGGCTGAGAAGACCATTTCTGAATTCATTTTCTGGCATTAATTCTGTTGCGTGTTGTATAATCATAAATATTTCTACACAAACTCAGGCACTGTTTTAGCAAAAATTGGACCAGTTGAATGTCTTGTCAGCAACAAAGATTTAGGAACTTTCAGTGGAGGTTTAAATGACTGGCTTTCTATAAACATAGCAGCTATCCAGTTCTGTATGTAATGTCGGATTTGCTGGTGCTTTGTAACAAAATCCCAGACTATTTCTTTCCCTCTTTTTATTATTAACAGAGAGCATTTTTAAGAATGGCAATGTAACATCTTAATATACCAAGCTGTGAGATTTATAGTAGTTTGTGATATTGCTTAACTGCCTTAAAAGTCTCATGTAGACAACCAAACTATAATTTTTAATAGTAGTGCTACCTATGACATCTTTTTAAAAATTACTAATTTTTTTTTCTGATGTTTTTAACCATTCTGCTTATTGTGGAGACTTTATAGCTATTCAGTAATACACCATTAAAATAATAATCTTGATGGCTTGGATATCTGGATGAGTTCTCTGACTTAAAAAAAAAATAATCCAGGTTTTAAAAATAAGGGATATTGCATAATCTTATACCCATATGAATGTTGTGAAAGTGAAAAATAATTTAAAAAATTTTAATTTTTCAAATGCAGACAATAACAAATCAGTGAATTTGCAAAACAGCTGAAATGAAATAACTATTCTTGGAACAGTTGGCCATTAAATGAGCTAATAGTGCCTGCATTGCTGTCCAGAACTTTGCTTTCCAAGTCTTAAATAAAACCAGTAATAAAGTAGTTATATAATGTGGTGTTAGTAAAAAAGGGGAAGAGGGAGAGATTCACAAAATACTGCCTTTAGGAAATGAGTTAATGAGTACGCTTTATTTCTTAAACTATAATTTCTGAGATATTTTTGCAGTACCTTCTGCTCTGCTAGAGAACTGTGATGCGGGTAATAATTTTTGTCCCTTTATACTTTTTATACCTTTCATTCTTCTAAAATGAAAACAATGGAAAGGGAGACATCCTTGCTTTTCATCATGTAATCTTTCCATATAGTACATTCTGCTTGGCTTAGAGTTTTCTCTGAACGAGGACAATTTTGCTCATGCAGTATGCACATGGGAAGCACACCAAGACAACGGCAGCGGCGATGAGCCGGCAGCCAGTGTTTTCCCAGTGTTGCTACTGTGCAGCTCACCCACATCAACCTAGTTTCCGGCCCTGTGTGAAAGCCTGATGGAGCTTATGAAGCTGAAACCAGTAAGGTTCAACTGAAATTGCACTAAATTAACCGAGGCCAAAGCAGACATAATTTTGTAGGAATTTATTTTGTGGTGGGGTTTGTGGAGTCACTTGCTGTAAACGTTTCCTGACACAGTATGCTAGCAAGCTCAGGTTTTTTTTTTTGTTTTATTGTTATTCCATCAGACTTCAAGCATTGACTTTGTCACTCAAGGGTCTCCCTCAGGGGAGTGTGTGTTGTGTTTGGTTGTGTGTGAAATCTTCAGCTGAAGTAGTGCCATAATTTCAAAGTGTGGTACCATTAAAAATATGTATTTGGGCCATGCTAAAACCCTGGAAATGTTTCCTCTTAAAGTCTGTAACAGTTTGGGACCAGGAACTTGATGATTATCTGGAGTTTGGTGGGTCTGTGCTGTCCTTAAAATCAAATCTGATTTGAGGCTTTGTGGAAGAAATAAATGCTTTGAGGAAGAACAACTTCTTGATGGGTAGCTCTCCTTATTAGTTTCATTTGTTTTAATTATCTGACTGTAAATATTTTTCTATCATATAAATGATGTGGATATTATGTGAGAATGAGCAGTTTACAATGGGAGGAGAAAATTAAAATCAGATTATTTAATCAAGGCAGAAACTACTGCATATTTTACATTTCAGGAAATAAGAAGCTGGAAAAGGGAGAAAAATGCAAAAGAATTGGAAGAAATCACATTTGTGTCAAGTTCCACTAATGCTTGAGAATGACATGCACAACGTAATTATAAACACTGATGTTAAAAGGAAATACATAACTTAGTATATATTGGTTTTTTATGACAATCAGTAAACAAATGACCACTACATCTGTGTGTGATTCTAAGGCTGCAAGAAGCATATTTTAAAAGTAAACTGAAATGTTGGTAGACAGAAAGTTATTTTAAAATCTCAGTAAGTTCTGTTTTTCCATTGTTTAGAAATACTCACAGGAAGTGGCTGTTATAATGGATTTACAATTTATACATTTTCCTGTCCACAGCTAAAAAAGAAAATTAATAATGTATTCGGGTGCAGAATCTTGAGTATTTAGTGTAAATTTATACATTTTGCAGACTTTCATTTGTAGTGAATGTCGTATTTTTTCCAAGTATTTGTAACCTTTCTAACCCTCCCGTTATGGAATTGTGGATGCTTTTTGCCAAAACTTACCGCATACTGGTATAAATGGTGACTGAATTTGTTAAGCTGACAATTTATGAAGATAAGTCATTAAAATATGCCAGTCAGATGCCAGATGTCGAACAGTTATATTTGTCTTAATATGTTTGAAGCTGTGGGCTATTCCTCAGCCTGCTAACTATAGTTTTTACATATTCAGTATTTTGAAAACCTCCTGCCTTTCATCCCTATTTATTTTTATTCCAGCCCTTTCTCCCAGCCCAAAGTCTCGCCAACCAAAAAAACCCCAAAGAAACCCCAACGCTTTGGCTGAATTTCTCTTTGCCTGTAACACAGGGAATGAGAATACTGTTTAGTTCTTTAAACAAATTCAGAAAGTTTTCCAAGATCAGGCTCAGAGGGAGAAGAGCTTTATTAATACTATCAGACTTCATTGGGTTTAAACAATTTGCGCCTGTTCCCATTGACCTCATTAGAAGCAGCCCTGGGCTGTAGGTGTGAAGAGGCTGATCTCACCTCTCTTCTAACCCACATTTTGCTTTTCATTTGGGTGCTGCAGTGCTGTCCATAGGCACCCGTGTGGGAGCCGGTGCTGAGCTGCAGAGAGAAATCCTAGCTCACCCTCTCAGAGTTGAGCCTAGGAGTTTTGTGGGAATGGATGATACTGTAGGATTGGGGCCACATTAAATTTATATAATGCAATAATTGTGGAGAAATACGACTCATTCCCTTTTTGTTCCTTGTTTTGAATGCCTCTGTTCAGAGTATTTGAGCATTTTATGGAAGACCTTTTGGTTGGCTGGAAAAGGCAGGACAACATCTCTTTCTATAAATGGAATAATAATTGTGCTGTGTACTGGCCAACAGAGACCAACATCTGGATCCTAGTTATCGGTTATCTTTTAATCATAAATATGTAAAACGTCTTTCTTCTCAGCTGCTCTTTGCCAGAGCCCAAGGCGTAGTCAGGAGGATAGTTACTGGCTGTGTACTCCTTGCCTGGAAAGTCAGGAAAGATATAGTAGAACAAAGACCGATAGCAGATGAGGATGGCATTTTAACGGCCTGAATATGCTGCTAAGGAACTAAAAATGTGTCTCTTGCTCAACAGTAGCATTTTTACCCTTCAAGATTTTGGAATAAGTAGAGAGTAAAGGAAATGTGTGAGCATATTTTAAACATTAAGAAGAAACAAGCTTCATGTTAGTAAAAGGTGTAGGATAGATGGTGATAATAGACCAGATCCTCGTGTTAGGCACAGAGTGGAGAAGGTACAAGTTCTGTTCCATCCCCCACAGCTGGGGATGGCATCGCCTCTGTGCCACTCCAAAGTGCTGTCTCTGCTGAGATGATAAAGGGTGTTGGTGAGGATTTTCTGTGTTTCTTTAAAAGAGGGTATGACTGTGGCTTTGAAGGGTGTAGTAGTGGTCGGAGTGCAACAGATTCTTTGTACTGATTTGAGCAGAAAACAAATCTTTGTCTGAAGAGTGAGAGTGATAAAACTAGTAGTTCTGTAACCTCGCCCTGGCACAGAGGATTTGAAGCCTTGTAAAAAAGCAGTCTCTAATTAGTGTAAGAATTTTGGTTGGAATATGATCTGAATGCATTCCCATGTTGGAATTTGAAGTTCAGTAATTGGGGCTTCCTTTCTCAGTAGCAGAGAGGTTTTTTTCCCCTCTGTCTATCAATGTAACTAAATAGTTCCTAAGCCATTGTCAGTAATGTACCAGATATTTAAAGAAGAGTATGTTGATTTAGGGCAGCCTGGTTTTATGGAAGAGGATGGGATATTTTCACACAGAGAGTTTAGTTGCTAGCACTTATTTCTTTCAGAGGTCTATCTTTTTAAAATGTGACCTTTACCTTCCTAATCTTGATGAGAAAAAGAGGTTGGAAAAGCAGAGCTGTCTTCTGCAGTTATGATAAACAGATATTTATCAGGTGCAGTCTGCCTACATGCTGGGTTGTGGAAGCCCATGGCATCACATTTCAGGTGAAAAGAACCCTTAGTTAGGGCTCTATACCACAGAAAATATTTGAGGTTTTTCAGTCTGGACAACCTTAAAAGATGCAGATTTCAGCTTCGCAGAAGGCTGACCAGTGCAAGGAGAAACTGGCCTGCTGTGGAAATGGGAAGCCAGCACTTGAAGCATAGTCAGCTCATGTCTGGAGAGTGACACTCTCAAGCTCGTTTGGTCAGCAGATCAGCCACCAAAACACTGTCATCTCCTCCCTTTGGAAGATGCTTGGATCTCCCAGGGCTCCTGTGCCAGGCTGACCAGGTAAAAATGTGGGTATAAATGGAGATAAGAGCTTGACAATGTGGGCAGGGGCACTGAAGAGAGAGCTCTGTGGTTATAAAAAGGAAAGACCCAAACGAAAAGTATTCTGAAAGATGGGAAGAAATCTGTGGGAAAGGAAAATGAAAATGGGAAAGTGAGGCTGGAGAAAATGGCGAAAATGGAGACCAGAAAATGAACAGAAATGCTAAGGAAAGTGGATAGAGAGGAGGGAGAAAACTGGACTGTATCGGATGTGGAATACACCCCACATAAAAAATAATGAACCAGGGATTTGACAGTTGCTGAAGGAAAAAATCTGAACATTTCTGTCTCAGCTTTGGTTGAGGGGAGACCTCAAGCTCTGTCTCCTTCGAATACTGCAGAGTGCACACACTTTTTTCCCTCTTTGAGAACTGGCAGCTTTGGAGATTCGTTTCAAAACAGATCAAAACTTTAGGAAATGTGGCTGCCTTCTTTTTAGTTCTAAATCTGCTTGTGTGGAAAAATGGGAATAAACTCTTCAATGTAGAGATAAAAAAGGGTTCTGTTTGATGAGGGATGGAAACCCTTTTTTAAGCTGAAGTGAGGAGTTACCTGGTGAGAAAGGGGTTTTTTAAAAAAAAAAAGTTCAAATAAATGTGCTTAGATAGCATTGTATGGGTCTAACAGGTGGGTGGACTGAAGTGAATTTAGTGTGCTCATGAGTCTGTGTTACTAGAAATGCAGTAACATTGCAAAAATGTGATTGCTGAATGATTTAATGTGAACAGAGTCTTAAGAAGAATTATAGATATCTGATATATCATTCTTTAAGAATATCACCAAGAATTAGAGGCCTGAGTAAAGCCTACTGTCTCCTGCTGTTTTTCATGCTGATTGATGCTAATTTATTTGCATTTCAAAAAAGTGAGTAGCCCATGGACAGCCAGAGAATAGGATTTTGCAAGGACTATGAAAGTGCTTTTTGAGGTGATACTTCTTTTGTGCTTACAGGTATGCATTCATGTTTATGAGTGCCCTGACAAGGCTTTAATTTTCTCTTAATTTTATTTTTCCAAATTGCCATCCAGAAGTCTTTTATTTTAGTTGTTACATCGGTAGCACTGTTACTGAGATAAAAGGTGAGTTTATGGTCAAGGAAGATTATACAGCGATGTCTCTGGCTGAGTGACTTTACTAACTAATGATCAGATTGTGAACTCCTCGGGCTAAAGACTCTTTCTCATGTGTTTGTACAGCATCTAGCAGAATGAGGTCTGGCATGTGATTGGAGTCCTTGGGCTCTATCACAGTACAAGTAATGAATAATAAGTAAGCAAGCAGCAGTTGTATTGGTTGGCTGCCCTGGGAGATCTTAACTCCTCTTTTATGGGCATAGATGCTGGAATTTCTTTGGCATCAGCCTCAAAATGAAGTAGTTCTGTTTGCCTGAAGGAGTTCTGCTTCAGTTCCTTGCAGCATACAAGGCTGAGATCGTCCCCGGGCTCCACAAGCGAGTGTTTTTTAAGAGCAGCTTTGGAAGTTAACAACACTGTGATTACCACTAAACTGATTAGAAATCTACGCCTAGATTTATAAATTAGTGCAAAATGCTTTATGTACCTTATTGTGTTTGCTCGTGATTTTTCTCTGGGATCTTTAGGATTGTCTACATATTATTACTTTAATTTCATGTAATTATAAAAATACATGCTAAAATAAGCCCCAAAGCTATTTGCCTTTGCTTTGTAGCATAACTCATAAGATGAAACATAAGACTTTATTTGGTTCAGTCTTAAAATAAAATTTAAAAGGTTATACAACAGGTAGGAATTGGAAATCCTGTTTCCACTGATTAAGACACAGCCATGTGGCTGAGCCGACTGCACCTGCAGGTCAAGTTGCCTCTTACTTAATGAGGATCTCTGACTGCTGTTTTCCCTGTTTTTCCATCGCATGCCATTAAACAAATTGAAGGAGATTTAGGAGTTTAGTGCTAATGCAGCTTTGAGGGGCTACCAGAAGTGTCTCAGCCTACATGGGGATGGCCATACTGTGTCATACCTGCAGGCCACTGCACCCACCTCTCCCACGAGCCTCCTTAGATCTGGGCAGAGAGGAACTGCTCTGTGGGCTGGTATAGGCAAACTCCTTCTTTCACTAGAGTTGTGTTGATGGTACAATTGGTAAATGGAATACTGGAAACAAATACTGGCACAAAATGATATGTGACACATTCTTGTTTAGATAATTAAGTTGTGCATTTTATCCTCCTTTTTGATTCTTTCCTTTTTGAACTATGGTGGTACTACCATCACTTAGCCTATGATTGCTTTCTAGCGCATCCATCTATTTTGTTTGGGATCTTGCCAGTTTGGAAGTCTAAACTACAGTATCCAGGGTTTGGGTGTTTTTTACACTAATTTACTGACCTGTTCAAAGAACTTGAATAGAGTAGGGACATGAGCCCTTTACAGAACATTTTCTTATTTTTTATGTTATCTTTTTCAAGGCCCGATGCTATTTTGGTTTTACCATTTCAACCTCTTTGCTGGGCATAACTGCAGGGCTTGTTGGTCTAAATTTCTGGACTGCCCATAGATTTAAAAAAATATATATGTTTACCATAATTATTATATTCCAATCCCCTGGCATTGTGGCTGTTTTTTGCTGAAAAACCTCTTATTTTTGTTAGCAGGTCTGTCATCATTTAGCATTTCGATCACTATATAGAATTTTTAGATCTATCTGTTCTTTCAGGCAACTTACTTATTTGTATGCAAGTAGTTTATTTATTATTTATTCTTGCTCCCTTTCTAACTGCTAGGAGTTATTGCCTTTCTTACGAGGAAGGAGAAAGTCAGGATACATTTCTTTCCAGCATTTGTGGCAGTGAACAAAATGAAGCTTCTCAGAAATACCCCAGGTCTGCAGTGGCTGCCATAAGATGGCGTGGCACAGTAGAGCCTCCAATTTCTTTCTCCAGCTTTGTATTTAAAGGAGTCTTGTTTACTTTTCTACCTGCATACTCATTTTCTCTTTCAAAGCTCCTTTAGTAATTCCCTCTTAAATACTGCTTGATCCACAGCATACTGAGATGAATGAACTTATTCAATCACTGCAGGAAGAATATTGTTAAGTATTGCTGCAGAGGAATTGAGGCTGGGGGGGGTTCTTCAAGCTGTGTGTTTGTTTACCACAGAAGCTGTATACAAAAGTCAGATACGTTTATTTTTCTTGCAAAGCAACATCTACTCCTGCCTTTCCCAAAGTGAGACACCTCGATAAAACATAAGAAAAATAATCCCTCAGCAATATGAGGGGAGCTTTCAATGGGGTTTAAAGACTTTTTTTTTTTTTTCATTAGCCACTAGTTTTATTTCAGTATTTGGGAAAGGAAAAAGGGCAGTTGGTTCATGGCCTAAAAATTAACACAGATTGAGAAATTAAAAAAAAAAGGTGTTATGACTTTTGCTTTGATTATTTGTGGAATTTGATGTTGTTGAAGCATGACAGAAGGTACTGCCTGGGCCAGGCGCGGGTACAGAAAGCCTTGGGCCAGCACTTTACTATACTGGAAGAATCCTGATAAATTCTCCTGGATAGCACAGGTGTTCCACTGCACATCTCCACAGTACTCTCTTATGGCACAAGTACAAGCCCTTGGTAGCATCTAATTGTGTTGGAGCCTTTCCCTCTTTCTAATGAAGTCTATGATTTAAACAATCACTCTTGACATTAGTACTGCTGCTCAGTGCCTCTGCACAGGGAGCACAGTCTGACAGACACAGGTGCTCTGCTTGTGTGGGGAGGGGCCGCTGGAGCTTAACGGTACTTCAGTCATTTGATGGGAGTCTGGGTCTGATTTCTAAGCTGCATTTTAGGATGAGGGAAGCAAAGCATTTGCTCTACATACTCAGTAAGCCTTGCACTAGTATAAAGTTCAAAAGGCATTCACAAGGAAGAAGAATTTATATATGATGACTTCATTTGTTCTGGATGTTCGGAAGAGAATCCTAAGGTCAAATCTATTTTGAGTCTGAGAAGTCTCTTCTTGTCAAGTGCCTTATTCTGCACATGGCTGGATGCTTTCCGGTGGGTGCTGTGTAGCTGCTCTCGGAGAGGTGCCCAGCATCCCGTTGCAGTAACTCGCTTTCCTTAGTCCTTCTGCAGTTGGTAATTTTTGCTTGGTTTTGTCCAGTTTGCTGTCCTTCCACACAGTAGCACCATGGCAGGTACATTGATCAAAGCTAAAGAAAAATAGCACTTCCTGGATGTTGCTTTTCTCTTTGTACTTCTCTTCTTTACCACCTCCTCTCTTTTGGATGAGCAGTTAAAATGCAATGGTGTCATCCAGCATTTGAATGCTTTCTGCTGTTGAGAAGGGGCAAACAAGACAAGCCTCAGACTAGCTTCCTGAGAGGTTCAAGGGTAGTCTGTATAAATGAGAAAGTATCCAGTTCTGTGCTGCAGCACTGGAAGGCAGGATGCCCTGCAGAGCTGGGGTTCACTCTTCGTTTTTTTTCTTTTTAAATGCAGCTATAAATGATGATTTAAATGCTGTCCCAAACATTTTCACTACTCGGAGGTTTAAAAAAGATTAGAGTGGGGGTGGGGGAAGAATAAAAAAAGTGAACATGTGCATTATTAGGGAGCATCCCATTTCAGCTGCTGATGTAGATTTTGTCCCTTGAATGGCAAAGTGTAAAGAAAGGGGGCTGCTTTTGGCATGCTATAAATCTTCTAGTGATTTTTGCAATATGCCTTGTAAAACCCTTCTTGTATTTACTGAAGGGCAAAACTTAGAAGAAATCTATTTTGAACCATGGGTATTGGTCTAAAATATTGAGTAGGGTCTGGAAAAAAAAGCAGACTCTGAGAGGGTTTGAGATGGTGGTGAGAGCCATACTTTCTTTTACGTCAGTATGTGTTCTCAGGGCTTTTGTCTTTGTGCATGATAGATGCACTGCTTGTCAAAAGTGCATATACTGTATGCTGAGTCAGAGCCATATAAAGCAAAATGTTTGATCTGGGGCCTATAAGAAAACAAAGAGCAAATAAAAATGTATTATAGTGTCTTTTATCCTCCCCTTCGACAAAAGAGGCCACCCAGTCACAGAGGTATAGTATTATTAAATTTTCATTAGCGTGACATAAGATTAAATTAGGGTTCATCGGTGTGCTAAGGCCACTTCAGCTCCTACCTCCTACCCTCATTTTACACGTGAGCAAATTGCAGTTGGTTGGATGCTTCCTCCCTTAGCTGAATCTGAATTGTAGAGAAGATTGCTGTTAAAGGCCCCACAAGATTGCTCTTAAAGCAGTAACTTTCTCCTGTTCATTCTGTTTCTGCTCTGACCAAGGAAGTGAGGTAAACATCATCTCCCTGATTTTATGCCAACCAGGAACAATTTCACTTCTGCTGTCTAATTCATGTGTTTGTGCTTTGAAAACCTGAAAGCTTTGACATGTTGCATGCTATGAACTGATGCCAAGCTGTGACTAAACAATCTCATTAAAAACGCAAAGTAACTGAAGCAAATATTTCCTTTGAAGAAGCCCTATCAGTTAAGTACTCATTTCCTCTTTTAAGTCTGACATTAAAGGGGCAAAGACAGGTGGGCTGATAAGAGCAAGATAAGGCTTGCTGCGTTGGTTTACCAGCTAATTTGGAAAAAAAGCAGAGTCTTGTTTCATGCTGTTTTAAGAGCTTCTATCACTTGTTTTTGTTGTATGAGGGATGAACTGTCTAAATATCTAGAGAATTGTGAATGCTTTTGCATGCACATGCAATTTGATATATTTACATATTTTTGACAAGATGTAATATCACTAAGATAAGATCTCACCTACATAGTACCCATAATCTCTGATGCTAGTTCTGAGCCTCTAAATAGGCTTCTCCTTTAACCACAGCGAACCCAAAACAAATGCATTAAAGTTTGCCTTTGTATTGCTAGAACTGCACTGGAACCTGGTCAGTGATAGATAGACCAATATTCAGCTCTTCTACAGGCTGTACCAGCTGGGATCCAAAACCCCCAGTTTAAGTGAGTCTGCTGTGCCTTTCAAAACAATTAAATCATGCATTTTCTTAAAATCAATGCACAGAATAAAGTACTCTTTCTTAGTGTGAATCTCTGGCTTGTATCCCAGTCAGTGGATTGCCCCCAGAGGAGGACATGCTTTGAATACAGAAGCATAATGATAGCCCATATTCTCAGGTGTCTGCCTGTTTTCTGTATGGATCTGTCTGGTCTTTGAGCTGGTTGCTTCTCACAGGAGACACCTTTTCTGCAGGGTGATTCATAACTTGGCCTTTGCATTCCAGAACAATGCAGTAGCTCTAGGACACCAGTGCAACCGATGGGACTAACTAGCTCTTTTATGTAAGGGAGCACAATCATTTACCATCCAGATACAGAATATGGTTGGCATGATCAAATCTAGTGATTAACTGTAATCCTATCACTCGTTGTTTCTTAATTTCTCCCACAAATAATTTTAGGACACAAAAAGCAAGGATTTTCTTTGCTTTCTTAACCAATGCATTGGACACAACCATGCAGAACTCAGGAAAACAAACATAGAAGAGTCCTATATCAGAATTATTGTGAGTTTATTTTATGTATAAGAGCATCTCATGGCCATTTTGCTCACAGATGTTGCAAGAATATAAATGCAGTTAGTGGTAAAAATGTATACAGTAGTGTAAAGGCTAAAGCCTAGGCCTGGAGGGATTCCCATTGGTTTTAACGGGCTTTGGATAAGGCCCTAAGAAAACACACAAGACACTTTACAGAACAGACTAAAATTGTGTTTAATTTTTTGGCACAATGCTAGCCTTCCAAACTCTACCCTTTCCCTTTCCATCCCCTAAAAATGTAGAGGTACTTTGTTTCCAAAATTTGCAGATGCTGGGAGAGTCAGTATCCCAGACGGGGCTGCCATACCAAGATATGGGGCAGGTTAGCTCTATTAATGCAAAATATTTTGCATCATGTTACAAAACATAGAAACAGCCCATTCTTGCTCTAGAAAGTTCTTCAAGTGGATGTATAGATTTCTTATTACTCTCAGGAGACTTTCAGCACCCAGTTGTGAGTCATACATAACATTAAAGTCTGGCAGGAAAGAACATCTTGTAAATTGTTTCAGATTTGTCTTTTACCTCTTGTTTTAGCAGGCTCCCAAGCTTTTCCCTGGGTCAAGATGCATTCAGTTTCAGAAGAAGGGAGCATGAGGGATTACAAGACATCAGTAACTTTTTCCATGAGAAAATAAAAATAAACTTTGAGTAATTTAAGGATAAGTTCAAGCTTCCCTCTGGAGACTTGTACATGTATTTGCAAAGGAGATAGTTCTGATGTCTACTAAAAAAAAATTTAAAAATCTCCCAACAGGAAAGAATTCATTTGGAGGAATCTCTCTTCCACAGCTGAGACTTTTTAAATCATTGGCTGCACTAGAGAGACTTTGTACGCTCTTCCCAGCCTTACAAACACCAGCTCTTCTCTGCAGGATTTAGCAGTGGGGGGAGCACTAAGGCGCATGCATTTCCCCTTGCTGTTTGCAGGACTGTGACCCTTCACGCCCAGGCTGTAAGAGCCCGATTCTGTCCCCGTTAAAGCCTCTTGTTTGCAGGCTTAGAAACCTGCACTGCACCTGGTTACCATTTGTGACTGAAGACTATGTTAGCTGTACAACCCAGGAGGAGATGGCTTGGATCTGAGACAGACAGAAATACTTCAATTTGTGCAAAAGGTGACCGCGCTTCCCAGGAAAGCTCTGTCACATCCCCAGTGGACAGGCAAGGGAGTATTTAAGGCCCTGACATTAAGTTATCCACTTTATTTTTTTTCCCATCACTTTCTGAATGTTCTTTCTGGGCATATGTGGCCCTTTAATGGAATTGTTTTTTCCTGTATCTTATCATGAGAGCTGCAATTTATCCTCGTGTTTGGAAAAATTTCTAAATATTCACATAAGCTTCAGCATAATTTATTTTCTTTTTTAGCTGAATAAAATCTTGGGTTTCATTCCGTCTAGCTATCTTTGGGGATTTACAGGCCAGTGGGGATGAAACACAGAACTGAACTAAGAGGCAGAGGATAACAAACAACTGTGAGAATACCTAGAATTTCTCGGAATGCCATGATGCAGATCCAGTGCTGCTTTTTCAAAAAGATTGTAAATTATTAATACTGCTAGGAGGAAATGAATATGGTAGTGGTTCTGCAATGTCTGACCTGCTCTGAAATGTAATGTATTTATGCAGGCTTCTTCTCCAAGTTATCATACCAGATCTTTGTTCCTCAGTTACATGTTGCTCCCAAGAACTCACCAGCCTGCTGACAGATAGGTTGGCAGTTTCCTTGTTTTGCTGGAAAAACCAGTGCTGGTGTGAGAGACTGATATTGCAGGAGAAAATATTTTGCGGGCAGCCATGCTTCATTGCCAGTGCAGGGTCTGTGTCTCGTACAGCATGTCTTACCTGGTGAAGACTTGCAACAAAACAAACATGTTTGCTCCTGTCCCAGTCTGGACATGGCTAAACATGGCTGGAGTGTGTGGTCTGTGGCACTGTGTCCTCCAAAGACTCTGATTTCACATTGCTGTGACAGGCTTTGGGCTGGTAGAAAACCCTATTTTCTTTGAGCTCATCAGCTGCTCTTCACGTGGAACGTAGATGCTTATTTGGTGTAGTGAAAAAACAATGCAGAAGTAAGAGTTTCTTAAAAGTTATTGTCATGCTACCATATTTTGATTCCCATTACCTCACACCAAAAAGGAGCTTAAACTTTAGGTTAATTTTCAACATTGCCAGGAATAAAAGACATCTAAAAGTATTTTACAAGAGTTTCTGTTATTGTTAGTAGTCCCGTAGCATTCACAGTTCCATAGCAATATGATGGCAATGATGATGTCAGACTACCACTGTTCTGCTTTTTGTTTTTTTAAATGCATGATGGTTATATCTTCACCACAACTTCTGTAATTCTTTTGGAAGGCAATTTGCAGAATAAGGCAGGAAAAGGGAATTTGCTATCTTGCTCTTTCTGGCCTGAGTGAATTAGGATGCAATGAAAACTGACAAATTTAAGTTCCTTAAGATTCCTGAAGAATCAAATACATTTTCTAACCAATAAGACTGAATTGGAAAGTAGTATAATAAGAGAGATATTTGACCTTAATTTTTTAAGAGGCATGACAACTAGAAATATTCTATTCGCAGATACCTTGGTATAGTTTTACACTAGAAACTTTGTTACTGAATCAGATGTTTTGCTAAACACAAATTAAACATTAGTTAGAGGTTGTGTGCTATGGAATGGTTGCTTCTAGTGTAAATCCATACTGTGGGGTGCAAGTTGCATGAGTGCAGAGGGAGTGCCTTTGTGCACACCCCATTTTCTTTGTGCGAGAGGACATTTTCCACTTTATAAGCCCTTAGAATTATTAAAGGTATTGAGACAAATGTTATTTTGTTAAAAATATTCTTTCTATCAGATGAAGATGATCAAACCCAAGTTTATTTTGTTTATAGAAATCGTCAATAATCTTTTTAGTAAACAAGAGTGATACTGTGTTCCTCAAAATGGGGACATGCCTGGATTTCTCTTAAAGCAGGTGAAATCAGACAACACAGAGAAGTAGAAACAGTAAAAATAATTGGAGTAGTTAATCTTGTTTTGCATTTTAGAAGTCTTTACTGAGACATTTACTATAAACATGACAAACTTGATGCATTCACTTTAAAGGCCCTTCTATTGTGTTTATCAAATAGCTGTTATAGTATTTACAATGCTGTATTGAGTTGGAAAAAATCTGGAGCTGTTTTGTGTATTTTCCCTCAAGGTTAAAGCTTTGAATCATGGGATAATGTGTGATATCTCTAGGGCTTCTTGAAACAGTTCAAGAACACGCACAAAGGACTGTGGTTTGTGCTATATTTGCGCAGAATTTAACATTATGTTCCTTTGGCTTAAGAGCAAAGATGAAGATATCAAGGAAAATATCCTTTCCTTTAGGACCACAGTATATATTTTAGGAGAAAAATCTTTAACTGTTTTGCAAGGTGCAGAAGTTAGTCACACACAATTTTTCACTGTGGTGATTTTTCTTTTAAAACTGCCCTATCAGCCTGATAGGAAGAGTGAAAGGAAGTGCAAAGTAAAAATGTTCCTCTTTTCAGTTAGAATTTACTTTTAAAGCAAGTTATTTATGGTTTGTTTGTGCTATTGTAACTTACAGTATTAAACTCAAAACCCCTCTCACATTTAAAAAGTAATTGCCAAACAAATACTTTGGTCATTTAAAAGAAAAGCTGTGGGAAGTTAAGACCCTTGGTATGTATTTGTAAAATATATTTGTCTTGTTTTTTCAGCTGAAATATCCCAAGAAAAGCTAGATAGTTCTCAGATGGGAGTTGTGTTCTCTCCAATTAATGATGTTTTCATGTTAACTGCTGGGCAGAGGTTATACAAGCCAGCTCGTATTTCCATTAAGAAGTGAGTTAAACTTATGCACTGTAGTTTTACAGCAACATTTGACAGTCTGCATAAAGCTGGCTGCATCTGCAGAAGTGACTGCGATTTACACTGCAATTCTGCAGCCGCTTTGAGTTGTTACAGGTCAGACAGGACACAACACACAGGCGTGGTTCTGCTCATCCATTGTACCGGCAGCTGTAATCCCTCACAAAAAACCCGAGCTACATTTGTAGAAAAATGCCTTCTCTTGATTTCTAGGGCCATGTAATTAGCTGAGCAAAATCATTACGGTTCTTGTGTCCCTTAATGCTTTCCTCTGTTTAGGTTTACTTTAACATTTGCTGTGAAGATTAATGCATTTGTTATTTTGTAACTTGCCGCTTTCTGAGTTTTTGTCTCCAAGTGGTTTCTGTATGTATAAATATGCCAGTGCTAGAGCTCTTGGGTATTCCTGTATCCAAGTACCTCCCAGTCTTTAAGGTATTTCTCCTCTGTGCCACCCACAGAGCTATTGCTCAGGCGTGTGGGGAATAAACAACTCGGCCAGGGTCACACAAAAACTCTGTGGTAGACCAAGAACTTGAACCCTAGTTTCCTCAGCTCCCTGACTACTCTTTTTTTTACTTTTTTTAAGCTCACTTTCTTTACTGCAAAAATCAAACATGCTCCACTTCATGCTTTTTTAATGGTATGGTGTGTGTGCTACACAAACATACCACGGTATATTCCATACCCATGGCATCTGTGGGCAGTCTGTGAACAGGCTGCCCAGAGACACGGTTGAGTCACCGTTTCTGGAGGTATTTAAAAGACGTGGACATGGCACATAGAGATGTGCTTTAGTGGTGGACTTGCACTGTTAGGTTTACAGTTGAACTCAATAATCTTAAAGGTCTTTTCCACCCTAAATGATTCTATGACTTCTGTGTTTGAGGGTGTCCACATTATGGTCTGCGTGGGAGACAGGGTGTGTTTCAGTGCGGAGTGACAGATTGTGTCTACATTTTGCTGTCATTCTGGAGTTTGTCAGGAAACCAGGGGCTGACAGTCTCTGGAGTGAGCAGTGGAGGGATGGAGGGATCCCCTTTCATCTTCCTGGCCTCAACATACAGTGTTTGGCCTCCAGACATGTGTCATGCTGTTTCTATCTATTCTCTCCTGTGCAGAAGCAGCATGGTATTTTACAGCTAGAAACAAAATGAATGAGTTTGGACATCTGTGTTCCTAATATGTACAATTTGCTATCAATTTATCCTTCACTTGAGATAAAGTAGAAAGTGCTCATTTTGATCTTTATCTTTTTAGAAGTTGTCTGTGAGTGCATTTTCAGTCTTTATTGTGCGTGTGCGACAGCTCAGTACTTACTGATTCTACACTTTGTAGCCTTACTCAGATAACGCCTGACTTTCTTTCCAGGTATTTTCAAAGACTTTCTTAGAGCTTAATATTGCTGTAGTCTCTGTACATGAACGATTGCATGGAACAGATTATGATTCATTCTTCTAGAGGAGTTCTTGAAGTTAACACATTACATGCTACTCATACACTGCGGCAAGTTTTTCGGCGTGCTGTGCCATGCGTATTATCTTGCACTTTTTACAGTGTTGCTGTGCATAATCTTTGCTGATTCTGTTTGGCAAGGAATTGGTCAGATGGTTTAGTCTCAGCTTTGATTGTTTTCCAGTTGGATTTGTCCTTTCAGCAGTTTGCTTCAGTTTTAAAAGGGGACAACTGTGCTTTGAATGGTTGACCTAAATCAATACTTCAGGAATGAAATAAAGTGCAGAAAAAAGCCCATGTACATTTTTGAAGGCAAAGCTTAAGCCTTGGTGAGCTGTTATTGCTCCATCGGCTGTGGTAGAACAAGGGCAGGTTTAGATCAGCTGCAGCCATCTCTAGTGAAGTGCAGTGCTTGGCTTTTATTAACCTCTGCAGCTTCAGTTTTCATCTATGCCTTCAAAAGTAAGAAAGTTTTGCAGGTGAAATCGTAGTCTGGTTAGCAACTAGACAGTTGCCAGAGAAAGACAATAGCGTCAGCTTCCACACTAAGTATCTTTCTTCATGACAGTGATGAATCTTTCTCAGGCCATTTCAGTGGTATTGGAGGAGCTGGAGGGCAGCAAAGATGTAGATGGCGTGAAAAACAGAGTACTGTAAGTGAAGAAGAAGCTTTTTGAGTTTGCAGTAATAACAGGAAGCCACTGGAGAAATTCAGAGGTTTTAGCAGCTCGCTTTAGGGTGGAGAGGAGTCTGGAGGTAAGGAAGCTGGACAAAGAAAAGTTGGGACAGTCAAGATGGTGAAGTAGTAATAAAGAGTTTTAACAGTAAGGAAAGTGCAAAGCTTGGAGCTCTTGAAGATAAAAGAGAGATAGGACATACATAGACATTGAATTTATTGTCTAGCTTTGCAAGTTGTTTGTAAAACTGATAAGGTAAACATCTGTAAATTCTGCTTTTATTTTCAAGGCAAACTACTTTTAAGCAGGGTCCTCCTGCCTTAAATAGAAAAGTTTGTTTTTATTAACTCTGCCATGGTGAAATCAGATGAAATCCAACAAATATTCAGAAGGTAAGGTAATGCATGTAGCAGAGGAGAAATGTCTCTATTGTTTGCTTCTTTATGGTATGGGTTGTATAGGTTAGAAGTATGTAGTATGTACAGTACTAGATTCGAGACTCAAATGGTCAGAGTAGAAACTTGGCAGTGTTCTTGGTTGTTTCAGTAAAACCAAGTACAGAAACCAACTCAGGTTTCTTATCCTGTTTGCCAGAGGAGCCAGGACATTTCCTGAAGGTGAAACACTTGAGTTTGGAGGGAGGAAAGGGTGCCAACTGCTACAATGAATGTCATGAGCTAGAAGCATAAAGAGCATATTGGGGAAAAAAAAAGTGCATGTTTCAATAACAGCAAATTGCAACTCCTCAGAAAATGCTTAGACAGATTACCTTAGAATAGAGATAGGATAGGGAGATGTCATGGCTCAAATGATAGTGCATTCGCTATGTATTCCCAGAAAAAGCAGAAGGAGCTGTATTAACAGATATATCAGATAAATATATTTTGAAAGGTATCTTGAGCTCAGTAACCTTCCATGGCCCAGACAAATAGTTTCTTCTGAATTCTGCATTGCTGAAAAGTCTGTAAGAAGGCAATGTCAACAGGACCTACTGCAACATTTCCATGGCTTGCTGAAATGCAAAGACACAGCTTCCCAAGGTTATTTTTGGGAACCAAGCATAATCTTGGGATGTGACATGCTCTTTTGAAGTGCAGAGCACCTCAGAGCCCTCACTGGCTTCAGTTGCTTAGTCAGCAGTTATGAAGCACAAAGAGCATTCAGACCTTTTAGAGTACAACAGACAGTGAAAATATTTGACCTGTGTATTTTCCTCCAACTATCAGACTTTTGCAGAACTCGGGAGAGTATTATTGCTTAAGTTGGTTAAATACAATGTAAGCAAACCTGTTGCTTCTCAACCTTAGGCTTGTTTTTGGACTGTGACTGGATGTAATCTAGTATAGGAAAGGAAAAAAAGATTTATAATTTTTTTTCCATTTTATTTCTATACATAGTCCTGTAAATGTATCTGTTTCCCTTATTATTGTTATTCCTGTGGTAGGAAGTTACATGAGAGTCTAAAGCTTTGGGAAGGTACCTGGGTAACTAGGGTAGTATCTACATTTTGAGATTTTGAGATAGAGGCTTGGTGCTTAAACCCAAAGGTCTCTGTCTCCATCTGTTGGAATGAGAAAGGCATAGCCCCAATGGCTGCTTATTTGGACTCATCACAATGAAATTATAATTTTATTTTAACTGTGTCTTCTGCTACTTTCAGTCTAACCAACATTAGCAACAGCACTGACTTGATGGTCTGCTGTGCTATAGTAGTAGAAAGTTTGTTTTCATTAGAAAATAGCAATTATGGCAAGACCTCTTAAGGTGCTCAAACATAGATTCTGCTTCCTTAAAGACAGGCTGGAGTACTTGGAAATATGTGTGATATAAATCACTTGGGATCCAGTCCAAATCCTTTTGAAATAGAGGGATCACTGTCTGACCTCAGTAAGAAAGAGATCTGAGCCTTGGAGATAGGAGAAGTTTCTGCCCTACTTTAACCACACTACATGCTGTACATCCCTACTGGGGGCTTGAGTGTAGAGAGAGGTGTGTACAGAATCTGGTTGTTCAGAATTTTCCTCCTTGAAGACATTTCCATCCTGGCCCCTAGAGTTGTTCACCAGAGAGTGCTCTACCTCCACCTCTCCTGCATGTAAGGAGTCACACCAGGGACACCACAGAAGTTACCAGGAATTGGGCAACTCTCTACAATGCCTGCACATCCTCTGTGACTGCCTGTGTTGCTCCAGTAGGACAGGGATGACATTGCATGCTGCAGTGGTATGGAAGAGATTTTTCTTTGTCAGTCTGTTGGAACCTTATTCTGTAACTTGGACAAAATTTACTTATAAATGTTAATGGAATATGTCTTAGTATTTTTCTGTTAGTATGACAAAGAGAGAGTACTATTTATAGATGTTGGGACAGGTTATTTTCTTCCTGTGATACTGATAAAGTTACATCCACAAAAAAGGCAAAGAGATTGGGAGAAGTAAGCTTACTGTGTTTTCAGATATCCGTGGATCCCATCAGGATATTCAAAACATTCCAGTTGTGAAAAAGGTTTCAGTAAATGCCTGAAAGAAAATGTTACTCTTTGAGTGTTTAAAGGACGGCTTTAGGACAGGTTTCCAAAATGCATGTGGGCACCAGCTAGGATTTTCAGCAATCTTCATCTTATACAGGAGCAATTTGTTTGGATGCTTTGGGAAATGATGAGTCTCCTCTCTGTCTTTATGTGCTTAAACATCTATAAAGATTGTTCCTGTATTGGTTTAGTAAGAAAATTTCAGCCTAGTAATTATTTTATTATGAAGCTACCTTGAAATCAGCGGTTGGTCATCTAACTCAACATCACTAGAGATCCAGGAATTTCAGTTTAGTAGGCCAAACCTGCTTTCTTCTGTGTGTTATCTTTTGCTGAGTGTTTTTGTCTTCTGTAAGAGAACTTGCTCTTGCTGCTGCATGGCAGCAGATGTGCTGTGGCTCCTGGCTGGTAATGTGGCCATTCCAGGCAGTAGCTTGCTCACTGCCCTAGAGCCTGGCTCCTCTGACTTGCCCTGCAGGAGCATGGCAGAGGAGTCCCGTGGGGCTAGCATAGCAGCAGCAGCCTTTGCAGATTGCTTGGTCATTTCTTCCTTTGAACTCTAAAGGATCTTCATCCCTTCGGATTCATCATCCTTTTTGAGCTGTTGCTATTTGTTTTAATAGTAGAAATGAGTCTGTCTTGGACTAGTGAGGATTTAATATGCTTTTGCTTAGAGCTACAGACTTTCCCTTTGTCCCTTGTCATTCTAATCAGCAGTTAAAGAGGTCAACACTCATGAAGCAAGGAGTGTGGCTCTGGTGGTCTTTGGTGCCTTGTCTTGGACTTGCTAACTGTTGGGGAAGAGCCTGTCCTTTGAAATGGTATAAGTTTTCAGTACTGTCTTGAACAGTTATATGGCACTTTTCTTTTTTTTGTTTTATGATATTGTAAGTATCTTCTCTTATCTCAGCCTGAGTTTAGAGTTTCTGCAGCAGAATTTACCTGAGCACTGATTTGTTTTGGCTTTTTGTGAATTTAAGAGTATGTTTGGCTTTGGAAAGGACAGTGTTCTCTTTGACAGGTATTTGGAACTTCCTGGTTTTATAGAGGTTTTAATGTAATGCTCATTAGTTTAATGAACCTGCTGCCTTTGGTTAAGCCATTCAGCACATATAAGCTCACATCACTTCCAAGGGAAGCTTTATTTCTGCTGACAAATGAACTTTGGCTTTCAAACTTACTATCAGGTCATTCAAGAATAGCATGCCAACCTTAAATACATTGTTTTCAAATAAAACCAGCAATAAAAACCTTAATAACACCATCCTGTCGTTATCTGAGACATTGAACAGTCAGTTGCACCATTGTCAAAAGAAGCTTTGAGATGGCAGGTTTAAAACAAAGGTGACGTTTTTTCATGTGCTCCATGCAACTAGATTAGTTGACACTGCCCCAGCTCTTCTTCAGAGGAGGGAATATTTTTTTCTGGGCTGACTCTATGGTTGGTGGTATTTTTATTCCTCATATAGATTTCAAAACAAAACAAAGCAGTTGTTGCTTAGCTACCCTTCTGAAGTGATGATCTCTCAACATTTTGCAACTCTCTAATCTCTGTTGCATTTTTCGCTTGTTAGAATCTATTTTTACTGGCTGGTGTTTTACCCGGACACTTCTGGAACTTTTTTGTCTGCTGGAGTGGAATGGCTGTGTACTGCTGACTTAAAATTAGAGAAGGGAGCTTGGCTGGGGGTTCTGGGACCAGGAACGCAAAAGTGAGTTTACTGTAGGTTCAGGGGTAATACTCACTCTGATTAAATTCCTTGCTTTGGTTGAAAGGATCTATATTCTTTGCTGTTATCACATAACTCTGTGTAAAGAATAGATTCATTTTGGATGAGGATAAATATCAGGAAGCAGAATACCCGAGTCCTATTTTCTTTAAGACTTTTTGCCTGAGAAGCTTTAAATTAGTATTTTGGAGGCATGACACTAATTACTGCGGAGCAAAAGGGAGCTAGCTCAACCATTTATGCAGTCAGAAATGAATCTGAAAAATCTCTACACTATTTCCATTGAAGGTAACAAGGCATGCCTAATGCCTACAGCTTGTACCTTTACCTTTTTAATGCAGCACTGGGGCATAAGGGAAGTGAAGGGATTTCCTTAATGAAGTTATCATTGTAGAGAAAAATCTCCATGTGATTAAAGGCTGTGGATTCTCTGCACCAAAACGAGAATCATACTTGGCCAAGCAGTGCTAACATTTTGGTGACTCTGACCTGAAGGAAGAGCTCTCCAGGGCTCCTGCAAGCAGAGTCAGTTTGAGACTGGACGTTTGTGCCTTGACACATACTGAGCTGTACCTCTTTGCCTCCTGCTCTCTTTCCTCCATAGCATCTCAAGCAGCAGTCAGCAATACTTGCGGAACTAGCCTGGTCTTCTTAAAGATAGCCTGTTCCCCTGCTAGGTACAGCTGACAGATCTTGGTGCATTTCTATCAGCCCTGACAATGCTTAATTTACAGCCTTTAGCCACAATGCCACTTTCTGCTATTGTTAGAGAAATCAGAGTCTGTTTCTATAAAGCCTGTTACTTGACAGCATTTATGTTGCATGACTAATATGGCAATGGCAGCAATTTGCAATTAGCTCCGTGTCTCTCCTCACCTCCTTGCCATGTGCCCCAGAGGGTATGTGTCTGTCTAAGCCTGACCTGCTTCCCTTTACAATTTAGTTTCTCTATAAAGTTGTTGGGTTTTTTTTTTGAGCTGACAGAGGGAATTGTGTGACTTGGATAACTAAACTATTGAATGAAAGCTGCAGACTTTAGATGATCTGTTTAGATCCAACTGTGCTGTGAAGTCACTGTCATCTCCTGGCTCGTTAGAGTACTGTGCGGTAAGCCAGTGGACTCAGAGGAGTTCCTGGAAGGCAGGTTAGCCACCACTGCCCCGCTGGTTTTGCGCTGGGAGCCTCAGTGGAGAGGGCCATGGCTGAGTATGTGAACACATGTGGTGAAGAAAAGACCCACTCATCAATGGAGCTGGCCCCTCTTGGGGAGGGTTGAGGCATTTTGCCAGGGCAGTGCTGGGGACCTGGTGCTGCCAAGCACTGTTTTGTACTTGACAGAAAAAGCCAGCCTCTAGTCTGGAAATGCGTGTGAGTACCCTGCTCCCTGCCAGCACATGGAAGGTATCTGTCTCGTGGCTGCAGGGCATCCTCACCAGCACACTCAGGAATGTGACATTATTGGAACCCCTTTGAAAGCCCATGTAATAATCTATATATAATCAAGTTCATTCCCTTCGACTTTGCTTTCACACAAAAAAGACCTGGTGATGCTAGATGATCCGCTAACTCTGTCTAGAAAGAAGGATAGTTGAGCAGGTTCCAGGAATGAGGGACTCCTCATGCCACCGATGGAGGGAGAGGGACAGAGGTGGGTGAGTCGGTGCCTCTGATTCCTGCCTGCCCCTTGCAGCAGCAGCACCAACATGTCTCCCTTCCCCCAGCTAAGGCTGAGATTTCAGTGAATCAAAGCTATAGAGCAGAATTGAGTCAGAGCCAAGGAAAGGCTCTGGCTCAAATCCACCAGCTAAAAATGAGCAAAGCTTTTGAGCCTGACTAGAATCTCTCAACAAACAAACAAACAAAAATCCTTCCCCGAATCCTTGTTGTCTTTTTTCCTTCTTTTGGTAAAATCATTCATTGTGTTTTCATCTGTTTTTCAGATTTTGATCTTCTTTTTCCCCTTCCTGATTATATATAAATGTATCCTAGTACATATGTATATTTTAGATGTTTTCAGCCAGTGGTGGAAAGTGTTCCTTTTTGTGGTGTTTTCATTGAGACAATCAGGGGCAAAGTTCTTGTGGCAGTGCCAGGTCTAATACCACAGGAAGAGCTGTGTCCGCTGGAAATACCACAGAGAGTACAGAACCCACAGTATTTTCTAAAAACACAAAATGGTTTTGAAAGCAAGTCAAATAGTGCAAAGTCAGCTCAGATTATTATTTTGTCTCAAATTGTTTATTTGGCTTTGTTTTGTTTTTTGAAGGGGTGCTGAGGAGCTTGGCTTAAGTTAAATCTGGTTTTGCCACCATGTCCTCCCAGTTGTAAGTGCTGCTATAAAGTAATGAAAATGTCACAATTACATCATTTATAGTCCTTTAGAGATTCACAGTTCAGTCAACAGCCAGGAAGCTGCTCTACCTTGAGGTTTTTGTTGACACTGTGTCTTTTTGCAGTCTTTATTCTCCATCAGCATTCAGAAATATAGCTATGGCTGTGATTTCTGCAGACTTGTGTCTCTCAATGAGTCCTGCTGAGATAGTGTGCTACTCCATGCACAAGTGCTTGCAGGATCAAGGGCCCCAATCTGTAAAAAACGTAGCATGAGTAAATAACCTTACAGGGAGGGGGTGGGGACTAAATCTCTGCCATTAACAAGAAAGCAGCTCTACCCAGGCATTGGAATAGCATGGGAACATTTTTCTTTTCCTCCTCTACTTTGAGAAGTAGTTGGGAAATACTGATTTGATCTTTTTATTAATCAGGGCTGTTCAAGACCACATGCAAACTATTGAATAAACTGTTTCTTCATAAAAGTCTATATCACAAGAAGAAATTTTAAAAATGAAGAATCTGGAATAGGCTGGGAAGCAAGTGTTGAATGCTGAGGTTTGGAAATATATCCTTATGTTTATGGAACAGCTTTCTTCTGCAGGAAGAACAGCCAACTCAATGTATTATTAAGTAAATGATTTCCCAGTGACAATGAGTTAATAGTGGTTGTTGTGCAGAGGGTAACAGATGGCCCCTGGAGTGAGTATGCTCCTGGGCCTCGGCTGATGCTGTAAACCGTAAGAATACTGCACAAGTAGGTTATGAATGGTACAAATCCAGGAGCCTGTGTCTTCTCCTGGGAAAATTCTTGTTATTGCAATACCAGCCCTGTTACTGTATGCTCTGACTCTAGCTTTGAGAGCTAATTCAGCTAATTAGCGTTAGATGTCACTTTAAAAGTTTTCACTGCTTTCACCAGTGCTACGTTTTACTGTTGCTTAATTATATTGCGTGTTATCTCTGTTGGTTTTCACCCGTGCTTCAGGTTTTGTTATGTGCACAAGCATGCTATTAGGGCTGCTCTGCATGCTAAGAAGCCTCCTTTTGTAGCATGGAACTTTTTTTTTTAAAGGTCTAAAACTGTGCTTTAAGGATCTGTTGTCCTTCCTCATTAAAAAATGAAGAAGGAGGACAATTTTACACAGTTTATTGTATTCCACTTCAAAGACATTGTCTGCCTGACATGAGAACTTGGTAGCCTTGTGGAAAAAGCTAAAGCCAGTATAAACACCATGGGTGTCAGAAGACTCACAGATAAATCTGAGTGGAGCTCTCTGGCTAGGGTATTTGTGCAGACATATAATCCTTTTCCTCTTTGTCTTTAATGTGTCAGTGTGGTCTATTCAGGATTCACCGTGCCAGTGGCTTTCTGGAGCTTGTGATGGATCCCTAGCTCTCCCCAATAGTTATCCCTTATGAACATGAAGTCACATCTCTTTAACGGGGCAGTGTCTTCTTGTGGGAATTGCACCTGAAATCACACAGATTTGAGGGCTTTTGCCACAATGGCGGCTGTTCTTGGAATCTGAGGTGACTGAGGTCCATCATCTCTCCTGAACCTCAGACGAGCACAGCCGTGTTGTTCATGTGAAGGACATCTGCAGCACAGTGGGACAGGGCTGTTCTTCTCAACTGTATATGCCACTTTTATGCTTGCTTGTCCTTGAAGGAAGGGTCTTTCTGTCTCTTCAATATTGTGTTAAAATCCTGTTTAGCTGCTATGTGTTTTTTCAATCCTTTCTTTCCCATAATCGCCAATTAGCAAGATGTGTGTTTACATGCAGATTCTTCCTTTCTAATTAGCTTATTCCTAATGCCCTGTTGATTCACTGTCATAATCCAGTTTTATGTGACCTCACAGTCTTTTTGTGCCTTCTCCATCCAGGCGACACAAAGCAGTCAGCTCCAGACAAAAGCACGCAGACAATTGTTTCTAAAAATGCACTTATTACACGTTTAAAGTTGACACATGTCAGCATTAAGCAGAGCTCTCATCTTTTCCTGGACCGCAGTAAATGTGACACTCTTCATTCGAGCCAGCCCAGACCACCCCTCTGAGAGTCTGGGAAGACAGGCCTTGCAGGGAGCCCCAGAGGTCAGCAAAACAGGCGCTGTCGGATTAATGAAATATCAGAGCAGAAGTTTTCTGAATCTCTATGGTTTAGCAACAACTCCTGTATAGAAGGCAGCAGGAGACTGAATATGTGGTGTAAATGAGGCGTTCTGTGTAGTTTTCTTTGGGTCCTTCAGTTTAGTTAGTTATCGCTTTATAGAATTTTCTAAATAAATCCATAAAATCAAGATAGCACACAGCCATTCATGAGAGTCAGGGCTAGGATGCAGAGCCCCAGCAATAGCCTCAGCAGGCCAGCTCCTGTTTTAGTCTGCATGTTGTTTATACGCTGCATGCCATCTTCTGCCAAAATAAAGATTCCTCTCATCCTGGTGGCTTTCTTTGATGTGTAGCAGGGCAGATGCCTTGTACATTTGGAGGAAACTGGAAAAGTCTATGTTCTGCCATATCCAAAGGTCATGTTTCCCAGAGACTTTTTCAGACTCATATCTTTCAGGATTTTAGTCTTGTCTGAGAATAAGTAAAAAAAAAATAGTATTTTCCACAAAACAAACCTTGGTTTTGATAATGGGCTATGAAGCATTCACAAAGGCAGATTGCAGTTTTGGGCCTAAAGAGCATACAGATATCATGGTCTTTTAAAGGTTAAGGGAATCACAGTCCACTGCAGCTACTGATGTAGAGATAGATGACAGGCTTTACATTGGTCTGTGCATGCCGCTAAACCAGCACAGAGGCAGGTGCCCAAGATGGAGGCTTTATGTGCTGTCAGGGACAGGGATTATGGGCTGCAGGACAGCTGTGCTGGAGGGGATGACAGGTCTGTGACGTGTTTGCCAGTGACACCAGCCGTGGGTCAGGAATGGGGAGCAGGCTCCACTGAAAAGGGAGGGAAATTCTCACTTGACTGTGGTAGATCCTCCTGCCTGGGCTCTGCCCAAAGTACCAAAGGATCTTCGGGAAGGAGAGAGGGGATGACCAAGAGTGATCTGTGCCTGGAGTGATGGAGCTGAGAAACAAAGGCATGCAAAATGTTAAAATAGTGAAATGCAGCAGGTTTGTGGGAGAGCAGCCACTTGGCTGTGGCACAGCTGGCTGCACCGCGTGGTGAACGGCCCCGAGCTGCGGGTGGCTGTACCAGGCTCACAGCCCTCTGCCACTGGCTGCTGAGGGTGTCACTGGTCTGGCTCGAGCCGCCATCCATCTCTGCTTAATGGAAACAAGAGGACAAGTGGATATTTGTTTGAGAAGGGGGATGAATAAATAGGACTGGAAGCACAGGGGAAAAAAAGACTGTGAGAGTGAGAGAGGAAAAAATGAAAAGAGGAAAACCACTGAAATACAAGGCAGTGAGGAGAGAAAAAGCAGACAGCGAGAAGGGGAAACACAAGTACAGCAAACAGTGAGCAGGAGGAGTGCTTGCTCCCTCCACTGCCCTGACCCCGCTGACCGAGCTCTCTGGAAGCATCTCATCATCTCCCCATGAACTATCCTACCCCAGGGCACAGTGCCTGACTTTTCCCTGTTCTGCAGTGGAGCCTAACCCTTACCTACCCTGTGGAGGGCAAGGTCTACCGAGCAAGGACAGGAGCTCTCCAGGCGCAGCTGCCCATGCCTGCCTTCTGAAAGGACTGATCCTTCACAGCATCGACTCCTTCTGTTTCATACTCTTGGGTCTCCTTAGAAAGGGAAGAAATAAAAGTAATCTCCTTCAAGGGAATGTTTGGGTTTGTGCTGAGTTGAAAAAGCACAGGCACAGAGGGAAGGGAAGGGAGGCATCTGTGCTAGCAGAGGTACCATTTCACACCGTGGGCACGGATGCACACCTAGGATGGCAAGTCAGTCTGATTGCTGTAAGGCTAGACGAGGTGTGAATGGGTTCAAAGACCGTGTTTCTCGGTATGGTAAATAGGGTTTGCAGCATTAAAGGATTTTCTAGGTAGTTCCAAGGTCCGTGGATGTTTGAGCTCCTGACTTGCCTTGCAGTGGTGTCAGGCTCCTCCCATTGGTCCCCTGGCCTGGCAATGTGGACTTTGCTTCCGTTATGACTAGGTTAGAAGGGAACCAGTCCAAAGCTTTTTTTNACCAATTTGTGATCCATTACCTATTACTTGCCCCTTCTTGGCAGACCTCACTAGGCTTTGGATCTTACTGCCTAGTCTCAGAGCTGGGCCCTATGTCTTATGACTATGTCCTTTCTGTTCTTCTTGTGCTCTTTTTTCTGGAAATTCATGACCATATGCACCAAGATAACTGCAGCTGGGAAAGGGGTGCATTGCTGGGCACATGCATTTGCGCTGAGTGCCGTGAGCCAATTAACCATACCAATAGTCTTTCAAAGTAAAATTCAGTAGCAAACTCCCTCTACTCATTAAAAATAATCTAACAGTCAGTTAAAAGCTTTTCCAAACAATAACATAGTCTTTGTAAAACTACATCATGGTGTTCAAGCTATATTTTGCCAGAGACCATTAATTGGGTGCTTGTCCATGGCCAGAGAAGAAGAATTGTGAACCCTTTGAAGCTGTCCTTGCACCCTATCGACTGTGGTTTGTTCCTTATGCTGCCAGAGAGGAATTTTTATGTTCTGCCCTAAATTAGTTTTCAGCCTTAAACTGGAAAACCTGTTTTTTTCTCCTGAAGGGACTTGCCATTTGGATGGCATGCTGCTTTATGCTGGGGAGAGTCCCTTGAAATTACAACAGGAGAGACTGAAGCTAACTGGGCAGACTTATTTTGACTGGAGTCACCGAAGAGGTTGGGTCATTCAGATCTTCAGGCAGACAGAAAGATCAGCACTGCCTATACCTGTGCTGGAAAGCTGCTTTGGTTTTCTGCCAGATGGAAAGCTAGGACCCAGTTACATGGGTTTGTAGACAATTTTTCAGAGACAAATGAGTAAGACAATGCAAGTAACAGGAGGATGTTGAAGTAGATTACAGAGCTAAGGAGTTCCCATCTCTGTAGTTGAAGCCTGAGTGGGCCCACCATGGGAACTTTCCCCTTTCCAGAAGGAGGGTGGAGAAAAATGTGCTGAGGCTCTAATGGAGTGGGGTCCAGGGCTGCTGAACTGCAGGGCTGAAAGTGACCCACAAAGACACTGTGGCAGATACTATGCCCCATGGAGATGGATTCTGCTTCTGGGCCTCCCAGAGGCTTCAGCAGTGAAGCGTCTGCAGCCAGAAACTAAAGATAAGGAACAGAAAGGTGCCTCTCTTAATTGACGGTGGTCTAAATGACTCAATGCCATGGGAATCCCCCTTTAACTTTGCTTGACAAGTGAAGAGGAATGTTTATGCTGCTTAGTAATACTGGCATCTTTGTTCCATAGTAAAATGAGATGTAGGTGGTTTTGTTCTGAGCAAATGTACGCCTTTGAATGGGTTACGCTGTTTGATGAGGTTAATGTGATCATATCAGTGTACTTACAAAGAAGGAATAGCATTGATGGATAGTCTTGCAAAATAGGTTGTATCTTGTCTGCTTTATGGTCCAGATATTGAACCATCTGAATAGCTATCAGAAAAGAACCCTATAAGTGAACAGAGAGGTTTTGTAACATTTTTGAAGACTTTAAATGGCTACATCCTTGACTAGACTTTTGCTGACAGAAAGTTGAAAAGGTTTTCACACTGAGAGTCCTTGAAAGTCAGTTTTTCCCTGCCAAAACCCCTGTCCAAGTTCTCTTTCAAAAGCTGGTAAAATTGCAAATGCCTGAAATGGGAATGAGAGCAACAATACCTCATGCAGCTGATATGTTCACAGTGGGACACTGTAACAAAGAGGTAACAAGCAGATTACTATATACAATTTCAATTGAAAGTAATTACTACAATTTTCAAAACTGTGTGCTGATGGAATAGCTTCAAAACCTGCAGTTAGGCACTTTCAATGAAATATTAAGAGGGAATAAGGCAAGACTTTCATGTGGCATTAACTCCGGCCTCAAGTTGTGCCAGGGGAGGTTTAGATTGGATATTAGGAAGAAGTTCTTTACTGAAAGAGTGGTTAGCCATTGGAACAGGCTGCCCAGGGAAGTGGTGGAGTCACCATCCCTGGAGATGTTAAAAAAATGAGTAGATGTGGCACTCTGGGACATGGTCTGGGCGTCAGGGAGATGTTGGGATGAAGCCTGGACTTGATGATCCTAGAGGTCTTTTCCAACCTAAATGATTCCATGATTCTAACTCCAGGGTGCATGAGGTCATTTTGAAGAGGGACTTAAACATTAATGATTTTTAAAAAAAATCTAGAAATACTTAAGGTTTATCTAGGTGCTGAATTATCCCATTCTCACTGAGCATGCTGAGTGCACTGTGTGTCTGCTTTAGCTTTGAGATGTCATTTGGGTGTATTTACATTAATTCAGAAGATCACTTTCAAATGGGCTTTACAGAACTTGTAAACAGAAAAAAATGAAGCTTCTTGTGGTAAAGGTGGATGCCAATTTTTTTTATTTCTGTGGAATCTTTTATTAAGACAAATTTTGTCTTTAGTCATTGCATTGTTAAGGAGAGCTAGCTGGGCTGATATGCAAAGCAGCCTCTTCTATATCAGCATGAAGAAAAGTAACTTGAGATCTACAGGTCTGCTTGAGGTCTGCTGATTTTTGCTTTGCTTTGCCAGAAACAGATCTAACAGGCTGTAACTGCTTGTGTAGTGCCATGTGTGAGAAGGAGCAAAATTGAGACTCACACTGCCTGGCCAGGTAAGAAAATAAACAGTGAATTTGCAGCCATTTTTAATATAAGCTGTAGGAGTGTCACCTGAGGTTCGCAAAATGGGGGGCAAGCAGAACTGGAGGTCATTTCCGAAGTCTTGTCTCAATGTTTGACTCAGTCCCATTCCTCCTTCAGTACACTTGGGAACTCTGTATAGAGCAGGAATGAGTGGAGCATTTACAGCATCCTATAAATGCACTTATTGAAGGGAATTCAGCTTTTCTTTAGACTGTATGGTGCCTCTGGGACCACTCTCTCTCCCAACTGGCTGAAAAACAATTGCACCTTCTTGTTTCCCTTTTTCTTTAGAATTTAAGCTCTTTACTCCCAGGATTAACTAGCTATGGAGGTAATGGTAGTAATGAAGGATTTTAGCCCTGGCCAGCAGACTACACAAGCCTGTGATACATGGTGCACTGGCAATCAGATAGCTGTGCAGGCTGCCCTCTCCTCTTCTCTGGGATGAGCTCTGTGTGCTGCTAAGCGCTCGCTTTTCTTCAAAACCCTAAATTCACACACTGACTTCTGAGATTGCTTTTCAGCTGGGGCATGGTTGTAACTAATTTTTAATGTTTAAAGGTGTAAAGAGCCAAAGTCAGTAATTTTTATGTCCTCTTTAATGCCAAATGTAAAACTAGAAAATTTGATTCCCTGATCACTTCTGCATTTTTCTGCTTTGGAGTTGAGGATGGAGGATTTAAAAAGTTGAATTTCAAGTACAACACATTTGGGTTTTTGATATCCTGATTTATTCTATTTTTGCTTAATGCATCTTCTTGGACTAACAATTTTCTTCCATACCACTTGTTCACTATTCCACTGGCTACTGTAGCAGTGGATTAAGCACAAAACAAGCATATAGGCAGAGTGGCTTTGAACAAACAGGGTTTTGGCCTTTTCTGTGTTCTGGGGACATGTGCAGTTACTGGAGTAGGAGGGATGACCTGGGTCATGAAGGTCAGTCCTCTGCTATTATGGGCAGCCACAGCATTAAATGTCTTTCATAAATGCATCCTGTACTGTCTCAAATCTAATTAGTTTTCAGCCTTTCCCTGTTCCTATTAGAAGGTTGTTCTAGATCCTTCCTCTTCTGAGGGTTTCTAATCCTCCTTTATTTCAATCCTAAACTTACTTATGGTGATTTTATACCTACTTCTGCTTATGCCAAGGTTTTCATCAGTAGCTCTTTTCTCTGCTTGCTTTTTTTCTGGTCCAGCATTTTCATAGAAAACAGTCATGTGTCCTTCCAGTCTTCATTTTGCAAAGGTGTTCATACCCAGGCTTACACTGTGAAAGCAGGAGGAGGGCAGAATGAAGGACACATTTCACATTAGAAATCTAGGTCCATCTGTCAATGGATATTATTTGGGCTAGTGGTAGAAGTAGCCATGATAGACTCAGTTAACTATAGCTGTGTCTCTGGTCTGTTGAAAGCGTTGCCTTCCCCTATGGCAGCACTGTTTCCTTGTGTTACACCCCATCCATCCACCTCTGTTATTTATTCCATGTCATATACTTGATCTGTAAGATGCTGCCCATTTTTCTGTTTTGTTGATACAGCACAACAGCATCCCAGCCTATAAAAAGGGCCCTTGTATATACCAGCCATACAAATAAATGTGAATAGTGGAGCTGATGGGAGAGCAAAGCTGCAAAGGCACTTGAGGTTCTCCTATTGCAATAAGAGTGGTAAAGATTATTAGAAGGAGACAAATCCAGGAAACTGAGACTTGATTTAGGTCTTGTCATCTAAGACTTGTGATCTTTAAACCACTTGGTTAGATGCTGCTTACCTATGGAGGCACTTGGGGACTTAATTCCATTGCATGAACAGGTGCCTGGTACATGCCAGCTGTGATGACCTGCAGTATCTCAGATGATCCTTCTGAGCTGCTACACAGTGTACATAACATGTGACCTACAGACAACCTTCTGGATCAGCAGGGAAGACTGGGAGATACCAGGGCATCGCAAATGGAACAGAACACCTGTGTTTAGATTAAAACATCTGTGGATCTTAAAAGTTCTCTTTCTCTTAGTATGGCAGCACTCTGATGTACTTAATTACAGTACAAAGACCAAAAGTAAATATATTTTGAGAATTGTAATAAAGCTTGGTATTTTAGGGAGAGTGGACTAAAAACTCTAAAACAAACTCAACAAAACTTGCCAGGATGTCCTTTATACAGCAGTCCCCCTCCATGCTCTTCCTAAAGTTTTGCAGATCACCATTAATAGATTTTTTTTCTAGCTATGGGTTGTCTATCATGTGAAGTTTTGATTGTACAAGTCTTACATCTCATGCAGTGAGGCTATTCATATAAAAAAAGGACACTAGTATAAGGAAGAATTGAGGGCTGTGTCTCATAGACTGCAGAGTCATTAGGGTAGAGGCCAAATTTCTGACATTTGCATGTAATATCAACATTTAATTAGTATGTTACAACAATGGTGAGTAAACATGACCATCTCATTCAAGTCTTTCTCCTTGTATTGTATTTCCTATTTGATTTTATACTAGCCAGTTTTCTTTAGATACTTTGTTTGCCAATTACTAACATGCAAGTGATAAAAAACCTGTCAAATATTAATGTGTTGGAGGTTTTGTCCCTCACCTTCTTCCCTCAGTATGAACTGTTTTTTAATTGAGCAGCTTTTGGGTCTGCAGACACCATTGATTTATTTCATGCAAGCTCTTTTTAGCTGTCTGTGTTGTTACTATGGCAATAGGAAAACATAAACAGTATAAATGAGTAATGATGATAAGGAATTGTTAGCTGGCAACAAAGATGATATGTTTTGACCCTTTTTGAGATTTCTTTTGTTGTCTAAGGACAAACAACAAAAGAAAAGGATGGATTTCATCTGTCACAGGAACAACATCAAGGTGGAGAATATGGTGAATTGGGAAGGGATGCATTAACCCTAGGACAGCCTTAGACCTTTGGTATCTGCAACAAAGCCTTGGTGCCCAAAAAGATGTCCAGAAAATGTTGGAATGAAGACCCAGACTTGTTTCTTATTATTTTGTCCAGGAGTGTGAGCTGTTCTGGCCCACAACTCTGTTTCTGTAGGAATTAGTTGTCATCTGTAAAATGTTGGTTGGACTTAACTCCTCACATTGTTTTACCTCCCAGAGAGACTCCAGTTCTCAGCAGCTCCAGCCCACTCTTCTGATCTGCTTCGTTCCTCCCAGCAGGAAAGGCAGTATCACCACTTGCCTCATTGCAGTGAGATGGGGGTGCTCAGGTGCTACCGAGGGACTCCCAGATCTCACAAGTCACCACAGACCCTGTAGAGCGAGTGGTTTGCAACATGGGCTTTGCCATAGGTTTGCACAGAGTCCTAGCCCAATAGAACTGCAGCCTGCTGATCTGGGGACACTTCAGAAAATGTAATTGTTAAGGAATGTGTCAATTTTAAAAAGAAAAAAAGAACAGTCACTCGCACAGGTACTGGAAGCTACATTCAAAGCATGGCCTCTTGCTGGTATAAATCTGTGCAGCTGACTGGAGTCTGCTGCAGTGACAGCTGATTATGCTTTCCTGAAGATACAGCTGTCAAATAGGTTATTTGCTGTCTGCTCATTCATACCTTTCATAAATGCTGGGGGGTGTGTAGTGTTACCTGTGAAGGATTTTTACTACAGTTGCACTCAGAACTAATCTTTCCAGATTTGGTTTAAGTTTAAATCAGATTGGCAACATCTCTATTTATCCAGACTTTTCAAGGATTAAGGTGCTGCACAGCAGGAGCTAAAGTATCAAAATCTAGTCATCTATTTTAAAATTAATTTGGATTCCTGGGATTAATAATTGCAAAAGCAGTGGAATAATGACCAGTGACTTGACAGATGTCCAGTGTAAACAGATTATGAGGTTGGTGCTAAGCCTGTGCATTGCCATTGTTGTCTTTCTTGTTTTTAAAGACTGTGATTTTAATATAATCTATTAGGGAGTCTTGAGCTTTTAGTTGTCTAACACATGTAGAAAGCTGTTGGCAGTGAAATGTTCTTCAGTCAGTTGCAGCTGTGAAAAGCAGAGCTCCCTAAATAATAGTCAGAAGGGTCAGATCCTCACCTGGGGCATTTTTACTGCTCCTGTTACTCATATTCATTAATGTAATAGTCTAGTACCCCTTAAGATCTATTTGGGTGATGGTCACAGCAATGAGCTGTAAGTGCACTAAAAGTTCTTTTGCCTCAGAAGACATGGAGTTGAAGTTAAATAACAACAAATGCAAGTTGAAGTTAAATGAACGAAACACCTGAGGTGTTTTTCTTGGCGTGGAATTGTAAAAAACTTGATATATGTTAGCCTGAATTTTATGCCTGGTATATATGATATAAGGCATAATATTGCAATGCAAAAATGAACATACTGTTTCTAAAAACTCAACGCCTATTTCTGTAGTATAGAACATAGTTTTCTGCTGGGACAGCTCAGAGGCAAGACTGCAAGAGCTGCGCCTGTTTAGGCCAGGACTATGTTTACCTTTTTGTTTCTGTTGCGTCTGTTGGAACACATCCACTGCAACACTCAGGGAAGCTGTGCTGAGGAGCAGTGCATGTCTCACATCTCCTGAGTGGGGTTGAGACCAAAGGCAATGCTCAGAACAGAAACCTCCTCAAGTGCCTTGACCTGGTTCATTTGGGATGAGATGCTGAAGTGACTGCAAAGAGAGCAGAAAGTTCCCCACTTAGATTCCACTTGGTGAAACACAGACCTCATTCACTGCCTGCATGGCATGCTCCAGTGCTAGTCCCTTTCAGAAGCTAAGATATATGAAAATGGGAAGCTTTAGAGGTATACGATAATGACAATTTCCTGGTAATTTGCAATAGTTGGTTAATGGAGAGTCAGGGAACAAAGAGATGGGATATGGATTTATCAGTATCAAATAGATGTAGCAGCTTTATTTCCTAGTCTCATGACAATACTCCATCCTCATTGGGTTAGTTGCAAGAAAGTCAATTTATTGCTTTTGTGCTATAAAGTTAAACCCACAACTTCCTAGCAAATAGAAATTTTGCGATTTTCAACATGGTTCAAAGCTAACCCAGTACCATACAATATGTGCACACAGCTTTTAAAAACTTCAGTTGATCATAGGCATAATTTCTTATTTAAACTGTGTTGTAGTCCAACCCATCTCTTTATAACAAGCCAAGATAAAAGAAACATTTTTCCATTCCAAGCAGTCAGTAGGCATTACACAACTATTTCCTTTATACTTTCTGGTCTGCCAGAGCCTCATGCAAATTAAGTAAGATTAAGTGTAGCTACTATTGTTTTTCCAGTAAGTTTTTCTCTTTCCCTTTATAAATGTATGAATACTTATAAACTAAGTTTATGTGCTCTGGAGATGTCAGTAAGCACTAACTGAGATTTGTATTTCATCCTGAAATATCTATGAGAAATGTAATAATTCACTTACCCCCTGCTAGGATTTCTAGGGTCCTTACTAGAGTACATAGTTAATCCCAGCTGTTGTAATACACAGTGAAATCCTCTCTTTGAGGACTGACAAAATCAGTCCAAATGCAATCCTAAGAGCAAGATGTAATTCCTAAAATGTCTAGCTTGTCTGATTGTAAATGAATGTGTATTATAAACTTTGTTGGGTACAACACCAAGCCAAAATTCAGCCAGCACTTAAGCACAAGCTTAATTTAAAATTCTCTTGGTTTTAAAAAGATATGTTTGTGTGTTGCCCTGGGCACGATCCTTTCTTAGTGGAGATGCAGGGCCTTGGTTTTCAACACAACCATTTCCATGGAAGACAGTGCCTGTACTCTCTCTAGGCATTTCCTAGAAACTGGGATTCAACTGGTAAGGATAGTCATACACAGATAGATGCACAGTCTGTGTCCACCTGCTTATCTGTGTGTGCCTACATCCCTTTGCAACCCTGCCCATAAGCTGTGCTTACACTGTTTTCAGCTATTGCTCACAAGTTGAGTGTTTGCAACCTTTTGTGTATTTGGCTGTTTTTTAAAAATTGTTTTTAAATGCTTTGACTTAAAGGAAAATAGCAAGTCCTTTACTTTGACAAACTAACCAGCCTTCAAATCTGGGAAAGGCTGCTACAGAGCAGAAGGGAATAATAAATTTCTCATTTCCACGGTGACTAGGGCAAGAAATATTGTATCTGGCCTTATTTGTAGAGAATATTGAAGTTTGATGAGTTGGAAAGCCCTCCGAACAGAGAGGACAGTGAAGCAATTCAGTAGGTTGCTGAGAGATATGGAGCTTAAGAGAAGCCTAGGCAAATATATGTTGAGGGTGACATAACTATATTAATCCTGCCTTGGGATAGAGGGTGATCTAGATGACCTCTGCAGATGCCTTCTACCTCTGTGATTTTGTGTTCTGCCCTGTGAAAGTATAAGCTTTTCTTGTAGCGTAAATTATTGACTAACTTCTTTGCCCTGTGCAGGATGATGTCTCATCTCTGGCTACATTTTGTTCTGGCTTACCTGTTTCTGTGTTTGCTGCTCTACTAGGGCATCCAGTAGAACCAGCTCTTTCCACCTTTGGCCATTATTAGTGATATGTGGTAGCCCAGGTTACTTTTGTCTGTCCCGAACCATTAGATGTGTGATAATCCAAATGCTGCTTATCCTACTGCATGTCTCTTTTGAAAAGTGGTGGTCTATATTTGGGAATTGGGTGCTTATTCAGACAGCTGCTAAGACAGCTGTCTCAAACTCGATCAAGGCTCTGACTTAGGGCACAAGACTTAATCAGGCTGATCCTTGCCCTCTGACTCTGTTTTGCTTTGCACTTAATGCCTTTCTTGCTCAGATCAAAGTCCTGCAGCAGTTGTGATCTGTTTCTGCTGCACTGATGCAGCACTGCCAGCTCCAGGGGATTAAAAATTGCTATTCTGAACAGAAAAAATGCGCTAAGCTTGAGAATTTAATTATATATATTTTTTAATCATAGCATCTTTTGGTTCTCTCTGCTGACATTGTAGTATTTGAACATTTAGGATTCAGGCTTTTTTCTGCAACTGCAAGAGGCAGAAGTAACCTTTTGCCAGGAGAACCCACGCTCTCATGCAGTCATGTGAGCCCAGGAACTGGAACTCTGGGGGAAAGATCAACTATCCTGAGAACCCTCTAAGAGATTCTAGGCATGGCAACACTGGTACTTACAAGTGAAGATAAAAGGAAAACATTGTGGGGTTTCTTTATCCCACCTTTCAATCATGTAACGTCATCTGCATGCAAGTCATTCTGTTTGTCCATCTAGCCAGAAATACAGATTTTGTGTGTGTGTGTGTTCAAACTCTTCTGCGATGTTGAAGAATTTTAAAGCATACATTCCTAGTATATGACCTCTTTAGCTATATGGTGATTATTAATATTACAGAAGCAACTGAGAGGAAATGACATCAGTAGATAAGATGAACTGTGCAATAGCAGAAGCTTTATTCACACTGAATACACTATTCATTTGCACAGAAAGATCATTTCTCAATTCAAAGAGGAATATTCTAATTTAAGGTCTAACTTCAGCCATATGTCAAAATCTCTACAGAAACAAAGCTTACCACTGTGCAGTGATCCCATAAGGAACACATTCCCCTTTGTGGATGGGCGAATGGTAGGTGCATCTAACCCTTGGAGCTCTCGTTTTGCCTGACAAGCACTCTTTTTATATCAGAAAACATTTCAGTTCAGTCCATTTGCTAATTTAATATAAAGTGACCCAAAATAGGTGTAAAATATAGGAAATACTGTAGTTAGTGGACTCCAGGTTAACTCCCCCATAAACCTAGGCTAGATTTTTATTACTCATTTAATCTGATTAGAAGGTGCTTTTACATTGCACCGCAGAAGTAAAATTCCAAAATACTCTTCCATGAAACAAAATCATATATAAAAATCTAATTGAACGTAGGTGATAACAACAGATATTCCAGACACAGAAAGTTGAAAGGAGTTCTCTGTTTAGCTGCACAGAAAAATGCAGGAAACAATGGCCTGACTTGCAAAATGAGTCTCAGTGGTATGGCATTGTAGAGATAACTGGAAAACATTTTGCATTTTGTGTCATACCTGCTAGTCTGGGGCCTTTGGCCATTGAAACATGGGAGGGAAATCCTGTAGAAGTTATTAGCCTTTTTGCCAGACCCTATCAAGAAAAGATAGTAACCTCTATCAGCAGATTGCTCAGCACAGCCTCCCACCCTTCCGATGCTGTCCCTGCTTCTGTGGTTTCACACAATAGGATTCCATAGTTTCATCTATATTTAAAGCCATGTGCTGTCTGCCTTTGGACACCAAGTTCACCTCTGTTGATATAAATCAGAACTTAACAATGGAAGGCTCTAAATAAGTGTGCCATGTAGATGACAGAGTTGTATAGTCACGTATCTCCACTTGGGTCATGTCACAACACTATCATCACTGTTGCAGGTCAGAGCAAGGCCTCTCTCCATTGCCTTGTATTAGCCGTAAGCCTTAGTGGAATGAAAATCTGGATAGGGAGCTGTAGTAAAATAATATTTTCATCCTGAAGCCATAGGGGTTTTGCAGAAAACCTGTTTTCTGGTAAGATTAACTTCTTGACATGGTTGGCACACCCTGGTGAATATAATTCTCTGATAAATCGTAGTTCATCCAGACTGATTTGCTTATTCTTGGAAGTTTTTGCTAGTGATATATGTGTTTTTAATTCTGTCATATAACCAAAGATAGAGGAGGATTGACAATTATCAGCTTCAGACAGGACTTTGTTTTCTAAACCCTTCCTTCTTGCATTCAAACCGAGGAGTCAGGGAACAGTGACAGAACTGGTACAAATGCATACTCTGCTGAAATTACAAATTAATTGAAACCAGGAAAATTCTGATGTATGTAGAGCGAGGAATGAGAAGCAGTTTGGTTGTTTTTTTATAGACCAACTGGCTTTTATAGACATTTGTCATTCTTCTGTGTGTTTTTACTTATTTTTGTCTAGCCATTTGTTAGCCACCTACTTGTGAGTATTTAGGAAAAGCAAAGTTTGCTCAGGTCACAAGAGTTATATTGCAGATAGATTTGGCCCAGTGTGTTTGCCTTGTCATTTGACTGCAGCGTTGACCTGGTTATTGGTGTGTCTTCCTCCCTGGGATTACATACTACATTTTTTGTCTCCAAAGAGAGGAGAATTTGGCGAGGAGAGTTGAGAAGCAGCTGGCTTTTTCCTGTTGTGCCTTCCCTCTGTTACTGAGAGTCGGGCAGTCTCATGGACAGCTCTAAATTTAGCCTCTAATTTTCGTCTTAGGAGTCTCTTCTGCTTAAATTTTGGCTAGGAGGGATACCTGGGTGAGAGGAGAGTTGTGGGACTGTACCTACTCAATTACTTGTCCCTCGGGAACATCCTTGTATATTTTCTGTAAGTTGCCTAGATTTTCCCAGATCAGAAAGCCCTGGAAAGGTCCTAGTCTGACCCTTTGCCAAGAGTTTCTCTTAAGAACAAGCTTGTTTAGAATAGGATTATATTCTCTACATCCCTTTGAAAGGGATAGCTCAAAAGGCAATACAAAGGACCTGAAAAGTGACCTCTTTGTGCCTCTTTACCAGTAGATGAGAAGGGAAGAGTTTTTTCCAGAGGATACCATTTTCCTTGTTACAGTTGATTGGGATGCAGTAGTGAAGCTCTGTATTTGTGGTTGATGGTCAAATATTACTTTTTGCAGTTAAGACATCTTTAAATTGGACAGATATGGGCAGAATGACATTCCATTGGAGCAAAAATGTCTTCCCCTATGTTTCCTGTCTGCCTGCTACAACCTGGCTTTGGGCTATTGTATGCCTAGCTGAGAGGTTATTTTTTCAGATCATATTTGACATTTGCCCATAGCTGGAAAATAGGAGAGCAGATTCCAGAAAGCAAACACTGAAATCCAAAAAGGAGATGTCATACCTACTGTATTGGTTCCACTGGCAGAGTGCTGAGCTTGCTTTGTGTCAAAGTATTTTACGAGAATATTATATATTGTATGTATATATACATTATATATATATATGTCTAAGACTGATGGTAACATGATCATAATGAAATGGCACCTGTGTTTCCAACTCTGCCTTCCATAAATTCACTAAAGTTTATTCTTTTTATTCAAATCAACTTTTTGCATGTTTTAAAATTATGAGAACATCTGCAAAATATTTAGATTATCAACAACATGACTTCTCAAAAATTATGTTTTCAGGATCATAAAGACTTGGAGTCAGATCTTAAACAGACCAAATAGGTATAATTCCTAGATTTCCAGGGAGCAGCTCCAATTTGCATCTGCCAAAGATCTCTCCCTATTTCACTGAGACAGTAATTCTCATGCAAAACCCACCAGACATCACAAGATTCCAGTAGTTCCGGTCCATTTGTCTGCTGCTGCTAGGAAGTTGTTTACTCTTTTGTATCACTCTCTGCTGACGTCTGGTCACTGAACAATGTCATCAAATTTCCTGTTTTTTGGCTTGTGGAAAGTAGCTCCCCCACCGTATGCTCAGGCTTTGCTGCATGGAGATCTGTGGAGCCGGATGCACCCAGCAGACAGGATGTAAGGTTAAATGCAGCATAGCTAAATAAATAAAGTAGGTGTTCAGTAGTGAACTAGAGCTGCCTACTTACTAGGAGGATAAAGCTGGTGGTTTAAGTATCAAGCAGTGATAAAACCTACATTTGTTTCAGGTTGTGGTTGTTTTTTTTTGTAATGGCTTTTGGATTTTTTTTTTTTTTGGTGAATGTTTTTTCTTGCAAAATTATGTTAGGTAGCTTCCTGAAGCAGCCTGGAATAGTTTATAATGTGGTGCTGTATGATCTATATGTGAAAACACCTCCATCCAAGTATTGCAAAGCATCTTGCAGGCTGTTGCCTGTGAAGCTGCTAGTGCTGTGATTCTGTAGACAGAAGAACTGTCAACAATGCATTCATCAATAGTTCCTCTACTAGCTAGCGCAGCAGAGTCTGGTTGCTGAGATCAGGGGTACTGAAACTCTGCCAGGGGTCTGATCCCCTAGCGTTTTTGGTTTACTTGGTTTTTGGCCAGTGCCACAGGGTTATTAACTTCCACTTGGACAAGAACCAGTGGTGAGCAGAGCAGACCTTAGTTCAACAGTTCTTCCAGACAAAGCTTGGGGCAGCTTTACTTGATAATGCTAACATCATAATATTAGTCTCCCATCATTCATAGCAAGAAAATATTGAAAAATAACAACCAACCAACCAACAAAACCCAACCTTTGCAAAAATAGGGCACACTGTGTTCTTTATGGTACTTGAGTCTTGTTCTTCCCTTGCTCTTTTCTAGGTCTGTCATGCTCCAAATGGTTCCTCCCAGCTTAGCATTACTCTGTCTCCAAATACTATTGTTCCTTCCCGTAACGAGCTTGTGTATTTGGCAAAGAGCAGTTGATCACTTAATGAAAGCAGTTCTTGTAAGGAATCTTCTGAAGTCCTTTTTAATAAAGCAAACAAACAAAACCCAACCAAAACAGAAAAAGAAAAAACTCTGCAACTCAGAACATTCAGAGTTGTCCTCCAGAGCAGTGAAAAAGTCAAGGAACATCTGATGACAGACTGACCAAAAGAGTGTGCTGGAGTGGTATGTAGGAACCAGCCCACCATTGTGGGGGTTGAGTTTGTCTTTATTTTTGTAAGGTTTTTAATAAAGTACAGCCAGAACGTTTTGCCTAGTGCCTTTCTCTACTAAATTCAGTTTTGCTGCACTCTCAGTGATGTTTTTAGTAACTGGAAATAGTCTGAGTACTGAATGTGGATCGTGTGGGCTGTCACCTCATTGAAATGCTGAGTTCTCTTTGTCTTTTCTGACTTCTTTATGTTTGGGTCTGTGCAGAAAAAAAGATGCTGTTTCCCTCAGAGTATCTTCCTTTATGGTCAGAAAAGAGTATAATGGGTTCCCCCCCAATACAGAGTTCCTGTTATTCCAGCATCCTGCATCCCTAATGGACCCCTAGTCAGTATATAGAGAAATGAACTAGATGCAGTACCCAGCCAAGGGTACCTGGGAGAATTCGCTTTGCATCTCTGGGTGTTTGGTTGCATATGCAATGGGACTGTCTCATTAAGCTCACACCAATCCCTAAATGCAATCATTCTCCGAGAAAGCTGACGAGTTGGATAAGATGTGGTCAATTTGCACTTCAGTCAGTTAAACCTTTGTAGTGAAAACCTTGCGCTCTGCACAAGTGAAAATAAAGAAGTTAGTCTAATCCCTGGTGTAGACCTGCCCATAGCACAGGACCCACATCAGTCACCTTCCGATTTGGAACAGGCACTGTCTGTGCTGAGGGAGGCTCAGGAAAGCAGCAGGAAAGGAGACAGCTGCAGACAATGAGTTCAGTGCCTAGGCAAAGGTAACACTTCATCCAAACAATTGGCAGGGGCTTCTCTCTCTTTGTTTCTCTCCCGCTCTTCTTCCTCTCTGTGTATTCCCTGTTCCCTCCTCTACGTATTTTCAGAGGTTCATCCTGTACATTTGTGCCCTCCCATCAGATAATGGTGGTGGTGTTTGATTCTTTTGACCTCAGCCCCCCCCATCACTACTCTGTTTGCAGTACTGTCGTCTTAAATTCCTCCTGTCCTCTTCTCCATTCCCCTTTACAGCTTCTGCTGAAGTTTGAACCACTTGTGGTGTTACAAACAACAAAAATGATCTTTGTGGCTACATTTCCCCTGTGGCAAAGCTGAATGAAACTCCCGGTTGCCTGTATGGACTATAAGGCTGGGTAGAGCACTCCATCATCAAGGAGAGGGGACCAAGAAAGAACGCTCTGCCACCCAACCTGTTCTGTGAGCCAGGACATGCAGTGAAAGCACGGTGGGCCCCAGGAGGCCTAATACAGTGTATTCCTTATCCTCCTGTGGAAGAGGAGAGCTCTAAACAAATTGTGCCTCTGGGACACCTCAGTACCAACCTTCTTCCTGGGGCCCTTGACAGGGGTTGAGACAAAGAGCTCAAAATCAGAGCCTTCTGCCTCCTGCTCCTGCTTAAATTTATTCATAACTTGCCTTCATGGAGATTTATAAGTACAGGTGCAAGCTAAAACCCCTGAAAAGATGTAATTCATTTTATTTCTAACAAATAAATTCCAGATGTTTGCCTCTGACTCCTGGAGTGCTGATATAATCAGCTTAAGGCTCCAGTTGTTCAGTCCTGCATTAGATGACAGAACAGAGTGAAATGAATGCTCTCACTATTGCCAGTGGCTTGCAGTGAAAGGGACACAGTTTTTCCAACCAGATGAAATTGGGAGAGTTCCAGGTGAGACTTGGGAGACTTGTGTCAAGAAAACAACTGTTAGGCACTACAACGACGGTAATAACTGGATGATAAAGAAAATAAAAATAATATTGTATGACAGCAATACTAGAAATCATGGAACGTATTAGGAAGAAATATATGCTATAATGCCGTGTTAAAAATAGGTCCATAGTTATCAGGCATTTCTTGCTGTAGACTTTGTGAAAAGCTTCTTACATGGGAAATGTTAATTTGCATAGTGCTGCTTGCTCTAACTAAATTCTTAAAAGTCAGGCTTGGGGGAAGCGGTATTTTTTCTTGACAGGCAGAGCCAACAGATTCTTCTTACTCTAGAAAAAATAGTGAGCCAGTTTAATGGTAGTCTTGGTAATTCTATATGCCATACAGATTTTTAAAAAATAGAGTAAGATGAAAATAAAAAGGAGAATTGCTAAGCAAAATCATTAGTTAAGCTATTAAGTTGTCATAAACACTGTGAAATTCTGTCTTAAAACTCTGTCTGAAGTAGAAATTTAGTATGTGGGATAGGAGTATGTTTATGCCATCAGCAAAATATTATTTGCAACATAGGCATGTTTATCTTGTTAAAAGAAAAAAAAAATCATTCTTAAATGGTTGAAGTATTATTGAGTTTATAGTTCAAACAAGCCATGCTTTACTTCCCAGAGAGTACATGGGTAGCAACAGCAGGGATATATTCCTTAAGAATGAAGAGGGACATGAAGCTGAAATATCACACATGCTTGGTAGGCTAAGTATTTGTTACATCTGTCTAACAAAATAATTCACAGGCGATCAGCTCTTCAGCATTCAGGGCCAGCTGCACAGAGGAAGAAGGCCTCAGAGAGCAGTGGTGGACCTTGTATTTGTCCAAGTGTCTTTTTTAGCTTTCCTTGCTCACCGAACTCGGAAAAGGAGGTGTGCAAGAAGGCAGAATCCGTGCACTAAATGCACTAGATAATATCTCTTCCAATAGCAGGAAATTGTCAATTGTGTCATAAAACCACTGCAAATCTTGCTTGCTTCATCTGGAAAGTATTTCTGGGTACAGCCTCAGATTGTGGCCTGCAAATTTTGTTACTCTGTTTTGTGGGGAGCACACTGTGAGTAATTTATGTCTAACGTAGTCGTGGTTTGATGCCACATCTAATATTTTCCTTCTGTTTCACAGAAGGTTTCTTTTGTTGAAATACATTTGAATGTTCTTAGCAAAATTAGATTACAAAATAAAACTGGATTAAATTATGCACCTCGTAGTGTATTCTGAAGTTATCCAGACTACGACAGATTGGTTCAAATTAAGCAGTGAAGAAGAATGTAGAACTTTGGTGTTCTGTGGTAGGTGCCTAGACTGTACATGTTAATGGTTCATATACTTAGTCAAAATATATTCCTGTCCCAACTTAGTACTAAGATTGTAAAGTTCAACATTTAGCAGCATACCATTTGTTTTGTCTTTGGAGGGCAAGGGCAAAAGAGATTTAGAAAAATCTGCTAACCACACAAATATGAATGTGGTAAGAACATTTGTCCTGGCTCAAAGGAACATGCAAATGCATAAAACAAGTCAAATAAAACTTCCCGTGGTTGATAAAGCTTTCCTAATCCGGAACACTGCTCTCTCCTGCATCTATAGTAAGTAATTACAGCCTTATGTTCAAAGTTCATAAAGGAAGAAAAACAAATCAAGTGATCTATCTGAGTAATAAAACTTTTCAAGAGTCCAATCTGCGTAATTCTTCAATGAATTTATAGGGGTTTTTTTGGTTTTTAATCCTCTGGGTGACCTGTAGTTTTACTGTAGCTTTATTGGAACTGTTAATAAAGCGAGTCTGGCTTTTACTTTCCCTTACATGAGACATTAGACTTTATACTAGAAAACTATTTATCCCTGATATCTAATTTATTTGTAACGTGTGTGTTACATTTACTGTTTCACACAGTCTATCTTTACCATTAAATTGGTTTATAGAAATGCAGTAGAATTTTTACACAAAGCAATAGTTTTGTTTTATTTGAGTCCTGCAAATTTCCAGCTAGGTTTTGTGTCCTAGAAATCAGGCTGAGCTCGGAGTTATGCCATGAAACTACACTAAATTGGATATTTCATTAATAGATTTTTTCTGTTTGCTTTGGACATTCTTCTAGTATTTCATTGCTTGGGGGAAAAAGGCAAAAGAAAATAAATGAGTACAGTTGGTTTTTTACTCAGCTTTGCTGGAGATACAGAGGCGTTTCTCTTTTGCGTGTTGCAGGCAAGTCTGAGGAGCTCTGAGTCCCCACAGTTTGGTTGTGCAGATACAACATCCGTCTTCCCTGAGGGAGGACACTGAGGCTTGCAAATTAACATTTCCTGCTAAAATTTCTGGTAAAAGCTCCCTGCCGGAGCTATCAGCAGTCTGGATCACTGTCTGGGAAGAAACACTTGGTGCAGGGGAGGAAGAAGGAAATGGTGACTGTGAACTTATTAATGGTGTCGCCAGACAGGACTTTAATGTCTATTTTCTCCTGTTTGTTCTTTGGCATAAAGCTTTCACACTTGCAGCAGAAGGCCTAGGTTTGTTGCATTCTTTCATAGAAAAACCAGCAGAGTGAGAAAGCAAAAATATTCAGGGTGGAAATGTATCTTGGATAGTTGCAAAACAGGTTAAATGAGCTTCCGTCTTGTCAGATGCCAGAATTTGTATCCCAAAGGAGATTTTGGATGGATGCCAGTTTTCCTTGCAACTAATAGGGTGGAGTTTTTTTGCATAGGTTGACACCATTTCATTATATAATGACTGAGTGGAGCCGCTTTCTTTCATATAGCTCTTTCTTCTAATTCATCATTGTTATCCAAGTAAAATGAGGATGTTGTTGCTTGACTAAATGATAGTGCATGGAGCTCTGTGGCATGTGACAGAATAGCCCAGGATCCTCATGTGTGCACAGCTCCAGCACTGATTCCTATTGTAAAACAATTGTGCAAGTCTCAGCTACAACATCAAACCTTTTTAGATGAGCCAGATAGATTTAGGTGTCAATAAAATTGTGCAGAAGGTGGCAGGTACCTGGTTATCCTCATATTTGAGAAGCTGTTTTCCTGCACTAGTCCAAACTCTGTTCTGCTCTCATCCTGCAGCCCTTGCTGGGAGGAGCAGAGAACCTACTTATTTCAGAGATCGCACATGGTGCTGATGTTCAAACAGCCCTTACGGAAGGACCCACTTCCTTACGAGTCTGAGGACTTTTGACTTAAGAACACTGATAAACCTTCTGAAAAAAAAATAATTCCTGATATCCTATCTACATTACAGGGAATGCAAGCACCGTTTTAAAATGGCTGTTCAAATAACACATGAAAAGTCCACATCTGCTTGACCAAATGCACCTTTCAACCACTGCTAGCTGAGTGCTTATAAGTGTTCATTATTTTATTCAGCAGTTAACTGTCCATGCAGTTTGCAGCTGAATTTACATCTATACTTATAGACTCATTCAGTGATTTTTACCCCTGCCTCATGGTAGACTGCTCTGCTGAGACCTTGGTTGCCACAGCTTTAGTCCTGTGAAACTTTATTAGAGGTGGTAACATATTGGTCACTTTTTCATCTCTAGAGAGAAAATCATGCCCCATAGTAATTCATTTTATACCAGCAGTGTCGTCTTTTGGCATATCCAGGAGTTCTTCTGCAGAGAAAATGCTACTTGTAGGCAGAATATGCAGAGATTGCTTTGCATCAAAGGTAGTAGTACAGTTGATTATTTTAAACCATGTTTTCTTCAATTAAGTAAAATGGAGCATGCCTACCACAAATTCAGGTAGAGTAACATTCTGTTTGCAAGAGAACTAGAATGAAAAGTTGCTTTGCTGCATCAAATTCTACTTAATTGCATTTGTGATTATAATGAAACCCCCATTTTACTAAAGACATGCAACATTTAGGGGGATCGGCATTACTGTAGAAAGGTTCTACTATACTTAAGGAAAAAAAAAGAGTGATCCCATCTATGGAGCGTGTAATATTTAATGAGCTCTGTGGGCTGGCAGAAGCACTGTGTGTTACTGAACCAGACTCAAGCAGAAAACCAGTGTCAGGTTTCAAACTACCCTGTAGGTCCTCAGAAATGAAGAGGCATCTGTATTAGAGGAAACCAGTCACTCATCCCCTCAGCCAGTGAAGTTCCTAATGGTCAGAAGAAAGAAGGGATCCCCAGCACTCTTTAAGCCATTTGTCTGTTTTCCTTCTTGTGATAAAACCTGGAGTTAATCTGTTGGATTGGTCATTGGTGTGAGCAAGCAAAATTAATGCTAAACCTTAGAGTGAGAAAAGGATGTACTACTGTGAGTTTCCTCTTATTTTTTAAAACCTTAATATGAATATGCCTGCAATCTCAAGTCTTCATTTTTTGGAGACAAAGTTCTCTGTTTAGAAAAGATTTGAGCGCCAAGAACCTCTCCTTTGGTTTTCTCAAGTATCAGTAGGCAGCATATTCAGCCTGGTAAACCTGCATTCAATAACGAAAAGTACTGAAATGTTTATTATCATTATTGAGCATTTCTCTTTCACTTCACTGGCCTCTATCCTGCTGACTTCAGCATTTATTCTATCTGTGAAATTATGTCTCAGAGACTGCATCTTTGCTGTCTTTAGAGCAGTTCCCAGGCAGGATACTGGATAGAGCACAAGTGAGTTCCTTACTTGGGGTGGGCAGAGCACACACTTTGCACCGTACAGAAAAGCACATGCCAGTGGTGCCCAGCAGGTTCACAGACACCTAAGCAAACTGCATGAAGGTGTTGTGTGTGGCAGATGACTGAGAGAATGGGGAAGGAGGAGGAGGCAGCTCCATCCTATCACCATCCAGTCTCAGAGGACTAAAATCAGCTGGCTTATCCAGGATGCCCTCGTATGCAAAAGCTGGAGACATTTGAGGTAAAGTTGCAATGACAAAAGCTTGTGTGCAGTTCTCAGCTGGTCAGGAGGGGTAATCTCACCTTGCTCCTTGCCTGACTGTAATCTGACAGCAGTTTGCTGCAGGCCATTTCACGCTGCTTGGGAAATGTATGCTTTTATGATAATAGATGACAGCAGATAGGGAGAAATGCCTATGGTCAGTAAAGCCTGAACTGTGTCAGTGCAAACAATGGGTTATTAATGACAAAAGAAAAAGCAAGTTTCTTTCTTTAACAAATGGAGGCTTAGGACAAAATAGAGACCTAGGAAGCCTAGCAAGATCATCTGTCTGGTTTATGCTATTTTTGTGCTGTACTTTCTTGCTTAGCTTGATCTGTTTGTCATGATTGCAGTGTTGGTAGATCAACGCATGAAAAGTTTGTTTGAAATAAATTGGAAGTCTTTCTGATAGATTGGAACTTCCTTTTAGTCAGCTGGCTCTGTTCAGATCCAGATGATGCAAGAAAAACTGCCACTGAAATTCATGGGCCTAAAGAAAAAAAGTGATAACGATGGACATCTATTGTATCCTGATGCATCTATAAAATGAAACTAGCAAGTGGCATCCACTAGAAAGAACTAGCTGATAGATATGGAACAGATCAGTGCTTATTGCTACACTCCAGGATCTTGCAGAACCACAAGAGAGCAAGCAGTTTTAGTAGTATTAAACAATAGAACTACTGTGCCATATTTAAGTCTCCCAGAGTGCTGTGCAGCTCAACTGTTAAAGTGCAGGCAGCAAGAATTTCCCTCTGGGCCAGAAGAATGCAGTATTTGTACTAAAGTGTCTGCTCAAGTAGGGGGATGGAAAGTCAGCTACAGCCTGCCTGAAAAATTAATACACCTGAGGCAGAAGTAGATGAATGAGAAGTCCCTTTTCAGTTAGACAAAGACATTAGTAAAGCTGAGGCTGGATTTATTCGTTTGGAGTGATGCAAACCCCAATATATTTAATGCTCAGGTTTTGAATGTGTCCTGGCTAATGACCTGCAAGACTTAAAGACCAGTTTCTTCTCTGTCTTCTTGGCTAGCCTTTACATCTGGGTAGAGGTTATTTCTGCCAACAGATGAAAGAGGATAGCACACTGAAACTATTATATTGATGCTGGCATATAAGGAGTTAGTTGGTCCCCAGAGCTCAGTTATAGCTCTCCTAGCCAGTTGAGTAACCAGACTTGGTCAGGTGAGGGGAAAAGGGAAGAGGAAATAGGTCTTTCTGCCTTCTGGGAATTGCTAGACGCTGTTTTTATGTGGCTGCCTTTAAAGCATTTTGTGAGACAGAGTGTGGCTGGTCCTGGTTGCAAAGAGAAAAAGAGAGCAGTCTCAGAGTTGCTAAAGTACAAAGGAATAGCTGCTGAAACTCAGAGAGGTGTAATATCCACACATACATGCTGTTCAGCTGCCTGAAAGGTAACATCTCACAAAGGCAATCACAACCCTTATTTGCAAGTAGCCCCAGAATACCAAGGATGCCTGACTTTGGATGACATCTGCTCTGAAGTGCAGAATATTCTAGCTGACCCTTGAATTTTGTCAAAAACAAATAAAACATGGAATTAGGTGCTAGTGCCTTAAAGGTGACCTCTTTTTTCATCTGAAGAAATTCCGTTTCTGCATATTGCACATTCTGTTCCCGTTACCCTTAAAAGCTGAACTCTCCAAAAAGATAAACACTTAAAAACTTAATTTGACTTTGAACAGCTGAAAATGTTCATGCTACGTTTTTTTTGCATTGATAAAGGCATCCATTTCTGCAACCTATGTATAGAAAACCATTATTATAGGGTTTAAAAAATTCTTCCAAAGCCAGATGACTTAAGCTGCTGATTTTCTCTTAGTGCAGAATAGAACTACAAATACTGTGTAGCATGCCCTCACCACACAGAAATACTTGGCTCTAGTTTAGTGAGCAGCCCGGGGATCTAGTGTGGGGAGAGCTCACAGCCTCCAAACAAAGATCTGTGCATATGTTGCCTGAATGGAGAAGTTCTTGAAAAACTTTTAGTCAGAAAGTGGGGACCTTAATGAAGACCCCAGGGACCCATCTCAAATCTTAAGATGGGGAAGGCCTAGAGCATTTTACATTCGGTGCTGGCTGGTCATAAAATCATTTGGCAAAATGACTGTGGGGCATAATGTTAAGGGTATTCACATCTCCAGGGTTGTTGTAGAGTGTATGATTCAAATTTTTTCTCTTATAAACAAACAAATAGATGAAATTTCAAGCCCTGTGTACTTGTGCATAGCATATGTGTCTGTACGGGATCTCTGAATCAGGTGGATGCTGCAGCGGATACAACTTGGTAGATGTGAATAGCTTTTGAGGTGAGGACTGGTTTCCATTCCACTTTTTTCTCTTTGGACAGAAAAAGTCAGCGTGGATTAATGCATAGATGGCACTTTTTTCCTGATTTCTCTGTGATTTATTCTATCCCTTTTTGCTGTGTGTTTCATTGAGAATTGAGGACTCTTGTGGAAGTACAGAGTGTGAGATTTGCATAGTCACTTTGAGGGAGTTCTATCTACTTACCTTAGAAACCAAGGATAACACTGCAGTTACTGAGTTGCAATGTAAATTGTGTTTGAATTATCAGAAACTATGATTTTGAATTTCAGAAATCAGTGGGTGTTTTCCAGATACCAGCTATTATCAAAAGGTCCTGATATTACCAGTGCTAGCAGCTGTTGGTTGGCCAGGAAGAAGAGGGATCTGACGCCGTGTCGAGGTCTGCTGGGGCTCAGCATGAGGTGTGCTGAGGTGTGCTCTCCCCCTTGGTGCCTTGGTTCCTCTGAATGCAAAAATGGAAACAGCAACCATTTCCTCCCTCTACAAGTTTTGAGGTCTGTGTAATAGTGCTATAGGCACGCTAAGTGATAATGACATTTATTTATCACTTAGGTACCCTATCAAGAGCTAAAAAAATCCCCCAAATTGTTAGCATGTTCTGTGTAAAAGTTCTGACCTTTAACAATGGCAGGGAGTGCTGACTGCCTTTTGGTCCTGTCGTGTGTTACCACAGTGGGCCACTCATCCGGGCCAGAGGCCACCAAGGCCTTACTGCATTACAAATAATATCAGAAGTCCCTTTGGGACAGCATCATTAGCTATTCCCAACAAAATGGAATGATTCACTTTTGTTAGTGCCGTACTTGCAGCTCCATAACTGAAGTTTCCTATAATGAATAAGGGGAGATTTTAGAAACGGTGCAAAATGGGAGTTCTCAGTTGTGTTTAAAGTGTGCTAGAAGGCAGCGAGCCTGATTTCACAACAGTATTAGTCCAATTTTGTTCTAATTTAGCTTTACTTATTGCAGTGGGATAACACTGAAGAAATGTAGTGGGGAATTAGGCCCAGAATACAAACAACAAACAAACATATATAATAATGGTTGGCATGTGTGGCAAGCTGAGCACCTAGCCAGAAGTCAGCAGGGTCCTCCTTAGGCCTGGGAGAAGCCTGCTGAAACTAGATGGCCGCAGTGTTCAGCACTGGGTCCTGGCACAGCAATGAAGCAGTCCCAGTCCCAGCTGGGTGTAGATACCTTCTGGGTAGCTTCCCTGGGACCTGGGTTAACCTCAAACTTGCCTCCAGACTGAGCAGTGGAAGAGGGGCTGGATTTTAGGTGTCAGGAGCTCAGGAATAAGAGTGGGTCTCTGGGCTGACAGGGCCAGCAGCTTGACTCGAGAGCTCTGGCAACTCATTATGCTTGATAAAGCTTTTCTTTTCAACAAGAACTGCAAGCTGTCCAAATTCTGTGTTGCTAATGATGTGAATCAGAGGCCAGAGTTTGGCTCATTTATGTCAAACTGGTTCACAACCAGTGCTAAACCTTATGAAATGAATTAAGAAGACATTACGTTACCATATTGCTTACCCTATCTGTTGTATCATTACATAGTAGCATCACAGATAATTCTTCTAGGAATCAATTTAAAGGAAAATAGATAAAAGGAAAACTATACCAGAACAGAACCTCGGGTGATCTTCAGACCTTATAATATAGCTCTGAATCTGTATTGTTTTGTTGACAGAGATGCATCAGTGGGAACCCAATTTAGATTAATGTAAATGCTAGATTTTATCAAAGCAAATTGCACTGAGTCAGAATGCTACATTATGTAAATTACCAAGTCTGTGACATTTGTCTACATCTTTTATGAAACAGAAAGAGGAAAAAATATCAAGGGTTGGACTTAACAGGTTCCATCTAGATTGAACAGTAGTTTTGGTAAATTTTATTTGCCTTTCAGAACTCTTGCCTTTGTATTTCAGCCAAGAACAAATAAACTGACTACATACATCTTAGTGTTTTTGAGAGCCAGGTTTACCGCTGTCCTTGAATCTGTTGAGCAAAGGCAGAAACCTGGGATGCTTTGTTCCCTCTTATTCTTTATTCAAGCTGTTGTGACCTCCAAACAACAAAAGAATTAGCTGCGTGGGGCCAGACTCCCACTTCATTTACGCTAAAGTAAATCCAACATATTCTCTTTGTATTTGGTGGAATTACTGTGAATTTTCACTGTTGCTAATCAGGTCAGAATTCAGACCATGGACTATAACATTAATTTTATGCTCTAAACAATTGTGCGTGTTAGGCAGATCTGCTCAGCTAGCATTTTATGTAACTTGTACCAGTGTTAGTGAACAGTGGTGTTAAGTATCTAGCAGGAAGTGCATGAAAAATAGGAAGTCTTAAATTTTCTACTTAGGTAGATTTCCACTGAGAAAGAAATAGGTAAATGGCCATGGTTCGAATTAGTATTCACGTATTTCAGAAAGTGATAAAGATTGTTATAAACAAAGAAAAATGTGGCTAGTGAAGACCTGTAGCTGCTCCAGAACATGGAGACTTTCTCGCCCAGAAATGTTAGACACACTGAGTCAAAAGCCCCTCTCTGCTCAGATAAAGGCACCACACTGCTATGACCTGAGTGGACGACATCCTGTACCTTGTCATACCAGTTGATACCGAGTGGGTTACTACCTAGCTTTAAGCATCCAAGAGGATTTGGCTGAGGTTTCTGAGAGGGTATTATCATGTAGAATTCCTATTTTTGGCATTAATAGATCCTGAATCACTTTAAGGCATGGTATAAATCTGTGAGTTCATTTGAGCTTTAATTTTCTGGGGTGACAAATCTATGCTTAAAACAGCAGGTTAAATAGAAAGGTAGTTTTTCCTTTGTGAAATGCATCTCTTTTTTATTCTTAGAATTATCAAAATTTGGGTTATCTTAACAGCCTATAGCTCCTAGTATATCTTGATGATCAAGACTGTCAAATCTTGCTGTGATGAGTCAACTCATGCTGATTTGTATCATGTACCTAATATATGTAGAAAACAAGTATATATTTTAAAATTAGATAACACTTTTTTTGTGATGTCTTAAAATAGCTGAGTAAAATGATGAATTTTGCTGGCCGTAGTCCATTAAGACTAGGTCTTATGTCTTATCATTGCAGTTATCTGTGTCATATATTATAATCAGTCAGAGCCTTAAGGTTGAAGTCTATTTGAAGAGGCAGTTATTTAGTGTTACAGAAATTCTCTTCTCATTGTCTGCTTTCTAAATGCAGATGTTAGCTGTACAGCATCAGTTTCCTTCTGCAATCCTTTCAGCAAAAGTTTGTGTCACTTCTTTGTTCAAGTCAGTTGCAGGAAAAATAAGTTGTCACATGTCCTTCCTTGAAGTCTATCCTGGAAAAGGTGAGAGCAGCAAGAGCAGAAGTGCTACCAAGCTGCTCTTTAGAGAGGGATATAGCAGGAGGTCAGGGCTGTGCATGGCAATTACATGCCCAGCCTAAGAGTCATTCCTGTCATCTACATAGCCCCATCTGTGGCAGAAAGGAAGTGATGGAGCAGTCATGGATTGTGGAGGAGGATTTCAGGTGAGCGTTCCAGCACCCCAGGACACCAGCAGCTCCTTGGCCAGCCCTTCTTGTGAGTGGGTAGTGCTGCAGCAATCCACAGGCTTGCCTCTGGCGAGGGTTACCTTGAGCTGCACAGGGCTCTGCTTTAAAACATCCCACAAAAGCTTCATAAGAGAAGTGACTTAAGAAAATCAGCCTCCAGAAAGAACGCATTTGCCCCTCCATAGCAGGAATTTTGCATGGGAGTTAATAGCCAAAGGATTTTTTGGGGGCTGACTCTGCCCTTTTAGGAGGTTTGCTCTCCTTTCTAATTGGTAATGGTAAGAGAGGCATTTTGGAGAAAGCCAAGATATGAGACCTCTAGCAAACAGGAGACCTGTGGGCTGCTTTGATATGTCCCACATGCCAACCAGGCAGTTTATCACCATAAGGAGCATGTGGATTGAGCTGGCTTTATTTCCATCCTTTATTCCTTTCTACATTTGTTCATTGAGCAAATTCATTTAAAGTTTTTCTAGCTGTAGGAATTAAAAAGAAAACCAAACAACAAAACAACCCAGCAACCATGAACAGACCATTCCTGTAGGTTATGTTCTGGTAAAATGTGAAGAATGACTCATAGTGAGAAGTACTTTACCAGGTTATATCAGGTCAACTTTGCATTTGTTGTACTTTAATCAGGTCAGTTACAGTTGTTTGGGTCTGTCTTTTTAAAGTTTAGTTCAGTTGTTTTTATTTACCAAACATTCACTTTTCACCGGAAACATAAAGTATGTCTATCAGCAGTTTAGATGTTTGCAACCTTGCTGCTACAACATGCAGATCATTTCTAGTGAGAGTTAAGCAACACGCAGCAGTTGGTAGATCTCCCAAGGCCAGTACCTTGGGACAGATCTCACTTCGTGCCAGGGTCAGCCCTGGTTTCACAGAGCAGAAAGTAAGGTGTTAAAAAAGGAAGGCAAATTTTGGGGAAAGTAAGCGTTACCAGCAGTAGTTCAGCGGGTCAGAGAATATAAAATGGCTGCAATGGCTGTGTTTAAGCATTTAAAGTAGCCTGGGGTTGATTATCTGCTGTGTCTCTAAGCAGAGGGTGTAAACACTTGCAGCTGCAGTAACTGAGCTGCTCTCTGCAATTAAAGCTAACTAGTAGTTGCTGTCCTGCAGCCTGCTATTACAGCCATCTCTCATCCCCACAACTGGAGGAACTGAGCTGCAGCTATTGTGGAAGTTATACTAGCACAGATGAGCGAAAAAGGCTTGCATTTTCAAAAGCCTAGGAATTAGTTACTGTTGCAAATGATGCTAGCATTTAGATGTCTCTGAGATCATAAGCCCTGGTGCCAGTCTGTGCTCCTGGAATGGTTTAAGTACAGGGCTGCAATGAGAGCAGGCAATGCTGTCAGAAATCTGTGGCAGGACCCCTTCCTACTGTCTCTTATAGGCTGGCCTCTAATATTATTTGGCCAAGGTAAGATTTTCAAAAGACTTGCATTTATAGTCAGGGTGCTTAAAAGTGTCCTGGTCTCACCAGTCACATGTGCCATACTTACTCATAAAGTTTGCATCAGCAGTTAGTTCTTTGGCAAGGGACTCAGTGCTATCATGATCAATTCCAGGAACCTAGAACTAGTTCCATCTCTGTCTTCTCATACACTCTCTTGCAGGTTTGTGCCTGTCTGGAAGGCTGTCACGCACGTAAGTCATGTCTGTCAATCTGAAAATGTACTTGGGTTTTTGTTTTGCAAGTAGGAGAGAAACTTCAAGGAGGAGGTAGCAAAAGGTGTGAGCAAATAAAGATGACGATGTGTTCATGCAGTTACTATACATGTGAGCTTTGGCTAGGTTTGGTTTTGTTATAAACTTGCAGCATTGGAGGTATTTTTACAGCTCCTTTAGTTCAGCTTTAGTTGAGAGTTTCTGCTAATTCTTGCCTTGATTTTTGACACAGTACTTAATCAGCATGTTACTTCTCAGTGCTACCAGCAGCATACAAAAAGTTGAAATGATTAATCAGGTTATTTGAGCAGATTTCAATGGGATTAAGAATTAATGGGAGTTCACCAACATTTTCCAGCTGAGATGCAGACCAGGGTTTTTCTTTACTCAGGACAGCAAGTTAACATGTAACAAGACAGTTTATCTCCTTTGGGCAGTGCTTGTAACTTAAGCTTAAATGGTGCATAGACAGGTATTTTCAGTGTAGAAATGGTCACAGGTTTCTGGCAGAAAAGTGTTTTTCAGGCTGTAAATGCTGTGATGACTATTCATTCACAACCTTCTTAAGAGAAAGAAGCATCTGAAAACCAGTAACTGGCAATAGTGGGTTTATCTCATTTGTTAAAAGGACTTGTTTGGAGTTGGGCGAATAGTCCAAGGGTACGCTGGCCTGATAGATGGGGTTTTACATACCACTAAATGCCAGTGAAGTTCAGCTCTGGGCCTGAACCTCGCAGCTCAGGCCCATCTCTTGGTTAAACTGGAAACACTTGCTGCATAAAGCAGCAAAATTTAATTTGAAGTGTTGTTATGGTCAGAGAAGTGACTGAAAAAAGGCATCTTATAATCAGTAGATATTCTCCCTCTGTGTCTCTGATGCATTTCTGCTGATCTTACTGATTCAGGACAAGTAGTTACTACTGTCAATGCTGCAAAACCAGTAACACTGGTGCAGAGAGCTGCATTCCCTTCTGCTATGTGCATTATCAGCAAAAGTGTTTGCTATTTTCTAGTGCAGAGTTTGAATAATTGGATAGTAGGCCATAAGGGCGAATACAGCAGCTTGATTCTTCCACCTGAAAAGAGATTTTTGGTCTTGATATTAGAAAAAAAGATGACTGGAGAGTATTTAAACTGAGCCAATCCGGCCAGAATGACTGAGGGTAAATCTGAAAATCTTCCATGCTATTTTAACATCAACTTTTAGATGCCTTCTTAAATAACACAGGTAAACACTGGTTCTTGGCTTGTTTTTGCAAGCACTATGTTGCCATTTTTCTCAACTTGTTTCTTGCTTATTTAATGTTGCAGTGATGATTTCCAGGTTGATAAGTAGATAAAACCACACATGAGAAACTCTGAGGGCTGAGCAATGGATCAGAAAGGTCATAGAAAGAATGGAGTGTGTGATTCTAAAAGATTTTTCTGTGGCACATGCTGATGAATCTTTAAAATTACTTATTGGAAAAATTCTAGACTACAAAGCAATAAATCTGATCTTCAAGTGTGGTTTTACTTCAAAAAACAGCAATGTAAAAATGCCACCTTTGTGTTCAACAGATCTTTTTCTTTGTACATATGAATCCAGAGATATCTTCCATTTTCTGCATTGCCAAAAATAATTTTCTGCTTCTTTTTTACACCACTTATCTTTGAAGAATCTGTGTAACTCCAAGGACCATTGGTTTCTATTTCCCATTTTGAATCGGGAGCATTGTTATTCATTCTAGTTTTCATTTCTGAGACAAGAGGTGAAAAATGTTTAAGCACATAAAAGTGTAGATACTTGTCTCATGGGAATTCCCAAAGAAGCTAACCTGTGTAATCCTGTTAGAGTCTTCCTCTGTATTTATATATTTAACTACTTTAGAAAGTCCATCTCATACCAACTGAAAAGTCATTCATGTTCCAGCTTGATTAATGATTAATCATATTGAAGAGAAACAGTTGTGATCAACAGCACTTCTGGTCATTGACCTCCATCCTTGCAGTGACACATGAGAAGGAAGGATCCCCGCCCAGTTTGTGCATCCTAAGCTAAACTGTTTGCCAGTGTTACTTTAACAGAATGTGGGAATCGCGGGCATGCAGAAAGAATGACATATGGCAGCATTTTTTAATACGTGCATCATCAACTACAAATATCTGAGTTCTGAAATCTTCCCTGGAGGGACTGGGCAGGAAAGAGGGAATGCAGCAAAAAGCTCTCAGAGAAATGAAATTAGTGTGGTTTTGTAGTACTCTTGTACACCTGTTACATGTGAAATTCTAAGAGCAGAGTTATGTATTTTTGCCTTTCTTCTGGAGATGTAATGCGTTTTTTTAAAAAAATTAAACATTTTCATGTTTTGCAGAACAGTTGGAGTAATAGAGGATACAGAAAAATAACAATTTGTCTATCAAACTTTCATGACTAATCCATTACTTTATGTTTAAATTAATAATTAAAAAAATGATGTGAAGAATAGCTTGTTGACTTCTTTGTTAATGCAGCTTAGCATATAAATTTACAAAAGCAGAATAAGACCTTCATGAAGAAGCAGCCTCATAATGATAGCAATATATCTGTAAGACAGTGGTAAATAAGAATTGTCTTCTCTAACAGAGGTAATTTTTCTTCTTCCCTAGGTGTATTTGTATTAATAGGATCCCTTCTTATTTCTTCCAGGCACCAGTAACAGATGTGCAGTTTGGCCCTATGAGACTTCATCAGAATCAACTTCAGGTAATACAGTAGTTCAAACTGAAGTCTTAATTTCTGAAATGTCACAGATGTTAGCTTGAAATTTATTATTAGGATTTTGGGGGTATAGAGATCTTCACAGAGCATTTTTGTCAAGGGATAACGTGCACCTAACAGATTTTTATCATGATGTTCTATGTGATATCCTAGGTGATTCCTGCCTAACTCTTTTCTCCAACCATCTCTCAGTTCATAAAAATAGAGCTATCTGTAGTTCTTCCTGCTATCAGTTAGCTTGTAATCAGTTTAGTGTGTCCCTTGTTTTGTATTTTACTGGTAGTCAATTCTTAATCAAAATATCACCAAAACTGTACTAACCCAAATGTCTGTTACGCCAGTATCATTACTCTTACCAAACTTGCAATATCATCACAAAAGATATGAAGTGAGCTTGGCAAAGTACAGGGATTTTTGCTACTCGTTGACTGGCATTAATTCATCCTCCTTTATCTCTTTGTTAATAAAGTTGTATGTCAGTTATCCCCATATTTTGTCTGGGATGGATATGAAGTTTGCAGATACATGACTCCTTTGGATGTCCGCTGAAAACTCTCCTGTATTCCAAGTCTCTGAACCATTAAAAATCCAAGATGTTCCTCAGGTAGTTATTGCAAAACTCCTGAGTGAAAGTAATCTGAAATTGGTAGTTTGAAAATATCTGTCTTCCAGAACTGCAGTTCAACATCTTCTGTTGCCAGAACAGATAGTAATATCATCAAACATCAGATCTTAGGACAGCCTCAAGTATAAATCAGAAACATTCCTCAAATATTTCTGCCTCTTTCATCGTTACTAATGATTGTATTTCTTTTGTCCAGTCATAGGCCACTCTAAAATTTGACCAATTTATGCTGGTAAGATAGCTGGCAGGTGTGAGGGGAGGAGAAGTTAGACAACATTACATTTGTGCCAGAGTCAATCATACAACTCAGATCTGCTGACTTGTGGTGCTATTGCTGAAAACCATTCTTCCACTCTTAGTGTTAGAAATTAACTTCACTAAATATAGCCCAAACTATGACATGTTTTTGCAAACAGTTTTGCAGGTTGCTATAAAAGGAATCTGAACTAACTGAGAACAAAGTCCTTCATTCTTACAAAAATATGCACTACGTGGAAATGTTAAGATTTACTGGTAGACATTCCACCAGACTGGTCCAAAGTGTAACCAGCACTGGAATTCCTGAAATCACCCAGAAGATAAACGGCAGTGGGATGTGGTGTGAGTTACACATGCGACACATTATTGTCTGACCAAAGCATATATCTAAGTGTGGTTTGATTAAATTACTGAAAAATTGGTGGTCTTGGGACAATAGACCAAATGAGAGTTTAGTTATCTGTCTTTCCCAAAAGGCTGCATATACTGAGTCATCCACAAATTCAACACTAATGTAGAACTATAATCTGCCATTCTGTATATTCTTTCAAGCAAAATAAGTTTTCTTCTACAAAATATTATCCTAAGGCAAAGCACAGTCACATCAGTGAGAGTCTACCTTAGCTGACTTTATCTCCTGTACCATACTCAATCCTAAAATTTGAAATACATTGTAGAAGGAATTGGGCCTTATCATACTTTGGGTATGTAGGCATTGTATTGATTTTTAAAAGGCTCCGAGAGATTGTTATTGGCAATTACACAGCAAGTTAGGACAGAGAAAATGCTGGCTCATAGATCTGACTTCCAGTTCTGGATTTCAACCATGGTAATCTCCTTCTGTGATATAAATCCCATGGCAAGCTTTGCATAGGAGTTACATGTGGATGTAGTCCATATACAAAGGTCCTGCGTATGATTTCTGTATTGCGTGAGTTCATCTTGACCAGCCTGTCTGTAGTTTCCAGAAACTCCACAGTGGGCTACATCCAGTACTCTGGGGAACTAGAATGCGATGAAAAGAAAAGCATATTTTTCATCATGCCATTGAAGGACCATGATCCTAGCAAGAAAAACAAAACCCAAAAAAGCAATTGTGGGACAATTTCAGAGAAGAAAAGTAGACTCATTGTTTTTTCATGTACACTGCCTGAAACATAGGTATCTAGTCTCAACTGATTGCTTAAGCTCTCATTGCAGCTAACGAGAGAGCCACTTCCTAAACTTCTTCATCCCGTGTGGATATACATGGCTCTGGCAGACTATTTGATCCGCTTGAAACACCTCTGTATATAGACCATTATAAAAAGCAATAGTCTATAGACAGCAATTCTGTTAAAAACAACGGACTAAGCCTTGGAAGACTTGTTTGTGATGATTCACTGTCTGTCTTTAACCTAGGTACTTTTAGTGTTTGCCAAAGAAGATAACCAGAGTAACGGGTTCTGTTGGGCATGTGAGAAGGCTGGATTTCGATGTAATATTGCCAGGACACCTGAGTCTGCACTAGAATGTTTTCTTGATAAACACCATGACATTATCATTATTGACCATAGACATTCCAGATACTTTGATGCAGAAGCATTATGCAGGTAAGCACAATTTCAGTGTAATTAATGCTTGACTATATATATATAACTATAGTTAACACTATATAAAAAACATAAGTTTTTATTGCTTTTATATGACCCTTTTATAAAATCTATCAAACATATTTTTTTGGACAGATGTCCACTGGCAGCATCAAATAATATTACCTCTTTACATCTGATAGCTGCAGCATTTTTGCTTGCGTGCTGGGGTATCTGAAACTCAATCTGTCTTGGAGCCACAGTGCGCAAATATTTCGCCACCACAAACTGTTTGGTTTTTGGATGTTTTGTTGTTTGGTTTGGGGGGAGGAGGGGGACAGGGTTTGGTTTTTTTTACATACTGGGTTTGTTGTTTGCGCATTAACTGCAAAGATCACGTGCCATCAAGCAATTTAGTGAACACATTCACTTCCTTAGCATTCTGAAATTTTTGAAATATCACTTGCTGTTGAGTAACTCCAGATGCAAATAGGCACTGTTTTGTGTGCACGTTTCCATACCTACAGCATTTGAAAATCTGTTATGAAGAGCAAAGTTGCACAGTGATTCCAAAAATACTTTCACAAACCTCTGTAAAGTATGAAAAAAGGGGAAAAGGATTTGTCTTTCTGAGTCTCTCCGTAGAGACTTGACAGGCAGTGGTGCCTTGCTTCAGTGACTTTCCAGTGAAATAACCCTTGGGAATGTGTCTAGACTAAATAACAGTCTGTGGGGTCGGGGTGGCAGGGTCAGAGTGTGTACCCTTGGTGAGTTTGGTGGGTTCAGGGCACTGGGACAAAGGCTCTTCTCCTTGCTAAACTAAAGTAACTAGATAAGATCTTTGTCAGGCAAAGACTACAGATATCAGTGCTGTTCTTGTTATATTTTTACTATTCTGTCCTAGAATAAAGTAAAACGCTCCTTAAATGAGTAAGGTCAAGTCCTTCAAATAAGTCCATTACAGTCCCGTTTCAGAAGGGAGAATTTTTGCTATTCCTCCACTGAAAGTATTTAAAGTTTAGATTAATCTACCTTCTCTGAGTCTTTTTTTCCCATGGAGTCTCAGACACTACTAAGTTGATTCTCCTTTCTTAGTGGTCCAGCAGACTCGGGATTTTATTTTTGTTTTGTTGTTAAACCATTTAAGGAGACATTTTAAGAAAAGTACTTGTGAAGACTCTGTAAAGTCACGTTTTCTGAAATGTGAGCTTAAAAGAAAGTTAAATAATCTTGCTTTTTATTTAAAGGTCTATCAGAACAACGAAACCCTCAGAAAATACAGTCATTATTGGTGTAGTACGAAGGTAAATACATCTTTACTGTCACATGATCAACAAAATGTAAATCTTAGGTTTGGAAAAATAAACACTACATTAAAAAACTTGAATTGTTTTGGTTTGTTTGCACTGGAGGCTTTAGGAGTATGTTTCAAATAACCTCTGCAACATTGTGTATAGAACTGTGGAACCGCCTCATTGATCTGTATTTTGGTATTAACAAAAAAAAAGCTTTGAGCATTTCTTGATCTGTCTTTCAGTCTGATTAAAATCAGCACAAACAGAAGATCTGTTGAGTTACAAAAAAAGATGTAGAACAATTTGATCAAAGTAGCATCTGACTGTAAAGTTTTTTTAAAAAATAGACTATATTATGACATCTCAGTAAAGTAGTGCATATGCTTTTTTCCTCCTCCCTCTACAAACATTACTTATATATCATAAAATAATGTAAAAGTAATGAAAATGCAATCTATTTAATCTGAAGTACAATAAATGGAAGATAATTTCCTCAAAGTACAATTTTGGGGATGTCCATTTCTCAGAAAACATTTATTCTGTAAAACAGTTCTGGGGTGTTGAAATTTCCCATTAAATATCCTCTTTTGCACCACCATCTCTATTGAACAAAATACCCTAATTAAACATTTCAAGGGATATTGTGAATATAATCTTCAATGTTTTCATGCCAGGAAGTCTTCTGACATGGTTACCATTGCTTCTACAGTGGGAATTGTCTCTCATTGAACTAATACAAAAGAAAAGAGGAAAAAAAGGAGCAAAAGAGCAAACAGTAACTCAAGAGCTTCTTCATGTACATCAGAGAGGGCACCTGTGGTTCTGTGGGCCAGCAGTTCCTCTCAAAAGTGAGGAGATCTTGGAAGCTGGGCTTGCTGACTCACAGTTAGGAAATTGCTCAAAAGGAGATTCTCCCCACAATTCATTTTTGTCTTTTCAAAATGTTTGCGTTGCATGTTGGGACCAGATAATAGCCCCTTGAGGTGACAATATCTCAGAAGCTTGGGTTCTCAAACTTTTCAGATGTATCTAGTATCCCTGGCTGCTGGAAACTTCAGAAGTGAGCTTGCCTTCCACTGGGACTGAGTTGGCTGTGTCAAGTTCCCACGTGCTAAACACAAGCATTCTCGAGTCGCAATTTAGGATTTCACAGACAGAAAACTTTCACACATTTCCTTTCTTGCTGTGAGAAGCATAGTCGAGAAAAAGCATGACATTTAGCCAATAGTGTATGGAGGGTCTTCACCTGCATTTTCCTGAAGTTCAGTTTATTGTTTTTTGTTTGTTTTTTCCCCCTGCAGAATGCCTGTCCTCTTCCTATGTGCTTCTAGGAGGCAGCTTTACCAGATAGCTGGCGTGAGAAATGGGGAGATTTTTCTAACAGCTGCCCTTCTCTTTCTGCATAATCTTGGGCAAACCTTGTACTTCAGTAGGCATCATTCTCTTCACACACAAGAAACAACTACACAGAAAACAAAAATAAGAGGTGCCATAGGATTCAAAATTTCACACATAAATAAAAGCTATTGTGCCATCTGCTGAACTTGACCAGCTTCCATCTGCTCATTTACAGAAACTTAGCATCATGGCCTTTCTTCCTGAGTCCAGCCATACGTGCACATATGTTGGAGTGTCTTTTAACAGCTAGTATAGCCAGGTTTTTCAAAATGATTCAGATATCTCATTTTAGTGGTATGTCATCCCGAAGTGACCTACTAGAAGGCACTGGGTAGGCTACACTAGAAAATCCATTCTCATTCAAGCATTTTGAGTTGCCCATCTAAGATTTGGTACACTCCAATAACAAGCAATTTCTTAAAATTTTGGCCATATAGACTTTCAAGTGTCTCTTTGACTAGGGACAACATAAACAACAAAGAATCTAGTACCAAAAAAGAAGGAATAGTCCAACAATCTAGCTAAATAATTTGTTTCCTTGAAGCATTAGGTTTTTTGTGATGTAAGCAGCTCATTACATGAAAAAAAGAAAGTAATATTTTGACTTATGCGTGCCAAAGATAAAAGCTTATAAAAACCTCAAAAAAAAAAATAAATTCATAGACGCTCTAAGGATCCAGCCATATTAGCCTTTAGTTTGACATGTAGGGTACAGTTATGTCAATGGCTTATGAAATTTGGTCTCGGTTGATTACAGAAATAATCTCTGACTTTATCATTCTTCTTTAAAAGGCATGCTGATCGTGAAGAGTCATCAATATTGCCCCTTATCTCTGCTGGCTTCACGAGGGTACGTGTGTTTTATACTGTACTGGGTTGTTCTGACATTCTAAAATCATCATGCAAGAAACTACCCAGAAGTTTGGGTGTCAGTGACGGTTTGTGTCAGTAATCCAACCTGTAAGTCTCATTCATACTGCTCATAGTTATAAATATATCCCAATTCTGAACTACCATACACCAGTAGAATTAGACTAAGTAGACTAAGACCAGTAGAATGCTGAGTAGGTGGATATTCTCAGGAATACAAGAAGTGGTGCTGAGACTTTTCTACTTCATAAATTTATTTCAGAGTAAGTAGATGATGCTTTGCTTGAAAGGTTAACATTGACAAAGTAGCCTCTAAGTGACTGCAGCAGAGCCAGAGAGCAGCTTGCAATGAGCAGCAGAATGTGCTGTAGGAAATCTCTTCTGTCAAATGCCAATTCACGAATCTAAGTAGGCTTCAGACACCATCAAGTGCTATTATCTATTTGAAGGCACCTGAAAAGCATTACATTGAATCTGTTCCTTGGCAACTGTTTCAATTAAGCAGGAAAGGTGCTTATTAGTGCGTCAGTAAAATTAATTCCTCATTGCATTAATCTGACAATGGAACAAAAACGTGCATGATTTACAGTGTGATGCAGAGTATTTGGTTGCATGCTCACCAGATTTTTTGCTATGCCATCACAATCCATTTGCACTTATTTGCTTGTTTGTAGTAAGGTCCAACTACAGGAAATGCTAGCCTGAAAATAACTGTACTTATATGTACAGAGTCATTCCTTTGGGCACAGAAGTAATCCAAAATAGGTTCTGAATTATTTATGGATCAGAGCCTTGAAGATGGGACTAATGGCAAAGTGCAGAAAAATTTCTTTAGCAGCCTTGATGTGGTGGCTCACCTTTGATAATCAATCCTACCTCCCAAACGATCAACGTCTGTGGCAGTTTAGCATGAGCAAAGATTTAACATTCAGGTTCATACGTGGTAAATGTGAGATTAAAAAACAAAACAAAACCAAAACGGAGGTCATTGCTATACAAGCCCCCAAATGAATAATTGTATCTAATAGCAGGGATGTTTGTCAAGAATTTTTCTGTCTTCTGTCTATGCAATTTGGAGTATTAGCAATTGGAAGCTCATAATGATCTCAAATTTTGATTACTTGAGACACAGCATAGTTTTTTCATTGTTATTAAGTAAGTAGCATGAAAGTATATAACTTAATTATAAGTAGATAATTTTATATATTGATCATGCTGACAATCACAGAGAATAAACAGATTGGTGAACCTCATTGCTAGTGAGGATCTGTCACCTTGTAAAAATGCAGGAACCAGAAGAATTTTACTAGTTCCCAGAATTAATCTTGTTGTGTTACTTGTGTTATAACTTGTTCATTTTTGGTACATCTACTCCTTTTTAGCTCTTTATTAAGCAAAAGAAAACAAAACTTCATATCCTTAAGTATGGAAACGTGTATTAACAAAATATTTCTAATCTTTTATTTGCAGAGATACGTAGAAAATTCTAATATAATGGCCTGTTACAATGAGTTGATTCAGCTGGAATTTGGAGAGGTGCAGGCACAATTCAAACTAAGGTAATTGTACCAAAAACATGACGAACAAAAAAAATGCTAAGTCAGCCACATCCTTAAAAGAATATTTATTTTACTGTATTGCAGTTAATTATAGAGTCGGTTAGCTGAAGAAAGTATGTTCATCAGTAAAGCACAACTTTACTCAGTAAGGAGTTGCACTAACTTATTGTCATATACAATAAGAATTAAGTGGATTAAATTTAATCAGATGCCTTTTTTTTTCTTTTATCTCCAGGGCGTGTAATTCATTATTTGCAGCATTAGAGAAAAGTCAGGAAGCCATTGAGATCACAAGTGAAGACCATGTAATACAGGTTTGTTCCAGTTATTTTTATAAGTACAGAAAATTGCTTGGACTGACTGTATTTTATTTCATCTATGATTACGTTTACTCTTTCTTGGAGTACAAGAATCTAACTTAATGGTTCTAAAAACATTGGAGTGAGTTTAGCCTTAGAGTAGAATTTTCTCCATTTAAAATATCTTGCATGAATCAATTCAATTTTAAGGGAGACTGTTGGTTTTGAATGATTAAGGGTTTACTCTCTTGTTTTTATTTTTTGTAATGTTTCTTTCATGAATGAATGCAGTCACTGACTTGTATGCATTCTTTCACAAAAATATTGTATGTTAATTTGATGCTCTTGAAGCAATTGTGATTGATGTTCTATTTAAATAAAGGGAGTACACTTTTTACTGTTTGGTGCAGTGGAATTCTTGGGCCAACTGTCTTTGAATGTAATCTTCTCTTAAAAATTCCTTTAAAAAAGAGAAAAGAAATTGTGCTTAGGTTTGCAGTCCTGAAAAACATCATCTTTATAAGGGAATTAGGTCCATCCCTAGCTATGAAGACCGCGAGGAGTAATTTTATTATCAGTAAAGGGCTCGAATCTAAGCCTCTGAAAGTTATAACATCCATATAAATTGTACCTCTTGACCCGAATCTTGATAATGGCAATTTCATTGAAGGATGTGCCTTCTTCATTCCTTTCACAAAAATAACACAACACATCTTGAAGTTGTTTTAAATACATTTTTTCAGACCAAATTTTGCCCCTTTGCTGACAGCCCCGGAACATGAGAGAACTGACCTGTGCAAGAGTCCTGGGGCTCCAGCAGGCAGGGCTTTCTCACTGGCAGGGAACCTTTAGGAAGGAACCTTTAGGGGCTAACCTTTAGGTGCAGAGGGCATCCAGGGGCACCCTTTTCATTTCTCTCATCTTGAAACACTAAGTTGTGAGACATTCAGATGCTTTTATGACAGGACCTATATCTGTAACTCAGACAGCAAGAGGGTCAGGAAGGTGTGGGCTATGGGCACTAGTCTTCGGTATTGTTGAGCAAGGGCCACAAAATTCCGGTGAAATGCAACATTTAGTTCAGAGAGAAAGTTTTATTAGATTAGAGAGTGCTTTATTAGATTCTGTTTCTACCAGTCTTCTTGCTGGGCTTTGCCTAGACATGAGAATAGTAACAGTTTGCCCTTACACATAGTAAGATGATGAATTTGTCAATAGATAAGGTTAATGTTCCTATGGTATCCCACCACCTAATCTGTGATTTTTTAGGAACACTGAGGTAGGCTTGAGATTTATTGGTTTGAGAACTGACAGAGCTCTCTTTTCAGGAATTCACGCTGTCTGACTAAAGTCTGTGGATATGTCATACTCAGCTGTTTCCGTAATTTCCCTCTCTTTGCTCATATGCACACACTCTGTACAACTCTTCTAGTTTGGACATTCCTGTTTTGCTTCAGGAAGAAAAGAATGTAGGCATCTCTCTCAGAAGTAGTACTTAAGGAGATTCATTTCCAGTTGGGAAAGAGATCCCTTGATTTAGCAAATAGAGAAAAGGAGATTTTGTTGCGCTTTAAGTATTCAGTTTAATGTTTTTTGTTTGTTTTTATTTCACAGTACGTCAATCCTGCTTTTGAAACAATGATGGGCTATCAAATAGGTGAACTAATAGGAAAGGAATTGACAGAAGTGCCTGTAAATGAAAAAAAAGCAGATTTCCTAGATACTATTAATTCCTGCATAAAGATAGGAAAGGTGAGTAAGAGCATTGTATTACATACCATTTACTACCTGTAAAAGTTATCATTCAGGGTTGACATGACACAACCTGCAGCTTCACAGGAGATGTAGCATTTGCAGCTTTCTTACTCAAACAAGAAGAGGAAGTAAAAAATGCTCATTTTTAAGGGCTTCTTTCTCTTTTCTTGCTTAGAAGAGTTTATGAAAACAAGTGATTTGCTGTCTTTCTTTATAATATATGCTGTATGTAGCAAAAGGTCTGGGAGTACCAAAGAGAAATGGGATGGATGCACATGTTATCCAGTGTGATGTAAATGAGAAAAGAACCATGTTGAAGTGTTTCAGCATGAAATGTGGAACTTGATTTGCAAGTTCAGAATGTAAAACTAGCAGAAGAGGCATCTGCAATATCACTTGAGAGTGATAGGCAGTGTCGGCTGCCAGCTGCCAATATCTTTTATTGTCTAATGACATGGGAGCTGTCTGATGGATTTCCATTAGAAATGTTTGTTGCACCAAGAAAGTGCATGAGGAATTGTAGCTGGCTTCAAGGGAAGTTATTAGGGAGAGACATTACTGCTTGCCTGGTAGCTCCATGATGTTCCTTTGGGACTACTGTGGCTGTAGTGTGAGGATCCATCTGAGAGCTTTCACTTGCATTTTGACAATGAGGTGTAAATGCTTCTGATGTCATTGCACATATCATAGGACCTTATAGAAAGAAGATTATGGAGGTTACACAAAGAGATTTGAGAATTGGTGCGTTTGTAGATGCGTCATGGCCTATGCTCTGACCTGAGTCAGGATAGCTAGTTGGGTCAGACTGACTGTACATGTGGAAGCAGCATGTTATTGACACAGAGCAGGAAGATGCTAAAATGAATCACGGCACTCTATGTATGTAGGCAGTGATGCAAAAGCACCAGTGCAAGGTTATGATGAGTCATAGTCTGTAAATCAGGGCACTAACACAAGCATTCCTCAACAAAAGCTGCACTCTAACTGGGTGCAGGTTCCATGTGCATTTCAACAAGAATGTGCTGCTCATTTCTACACATATTGGCCTTTCAGAAGACATCCCAGCAATAGACAGTGGCTTGGATTATGGTGCTTCACACCTCTGTTGCCTGACCAAAATTGTTTCAGTAAATGTGTGTAATACAAAACTGATGTGAGGAGGGAGTATTTATTAAGTTATAATTCAACCACATTAGATGTGTCAGGCTTTAAATCTACAACATTAATTCTCAGGACATGAAGTGATCAAATTTTTAATATTTTAGTGCAATCATAAGAATGTCTTTAATAACAGAAATATATTTTACTCTATGAATGTAAGAAATCTAACCCTAATCCATCTCTTGGCTCTAGGACTTCTAGCTGTGAGGGCTAATGACATACTACTTATTTAAACCTGTCTATCTGGAACAGCTTAAGTTGTTTCAGGTGGATATATTCTGTTTACATGTTATTTTTATTTCCCTTTGGATATAGTATGCAATCTATGTAGCCTAACATTTGTATATTAATTGAAAAATTAATTGCAAATTAAATTCTTACAGGAAGTATTTGGGAGTAGAGGTTAACTGTGTGGAGCAACCTTTGCAATACTGCAGCCTTTTGAAGGTGCTCTAGTTTGAAAACAGTTGTGCTGAGATGGTTTGTATGTTGTTTTCAGGCTTGTGATTTCTTTATATCCTAAATTTAAAAGGCTGCTTCCTATTATAATAGGCTATTTATTAGCTACTGTAGGTTATAGCATACCAAAAAAGCCAACTGTCTACTACTGTGATGTTCTTCCATCAACAGGTCTGGCTTTTCTGTTTTGAACAAACATTATAATATAACAAAAATAATGGAAAGCAAGATTTTTCTAATCTTTAGAAAAATGTAAAATGTATAAAATCTACCTCTAGTCTTTGAATGGAATTTAGGAAGATCAACTCTTGCAGCATTTCCCCTCTTGTGCTGACAAACAGCGTTGTGTTCAGTATATCCAAACAAAAGTTCATAAGCATTATACACAAAAATTGTTAATTGCATGGTACATATTGATTGTTGGGTCAGGATGTTGTTTCTCTCAGCAAAAAAAATATCTCTGGAAGTTCATTTTTTGTTACTACAGCTGGCTGTAATCTGTAGGAAGTCAGCATTATTGAAAGGCTTTTTCACCCATCCATACTTGAGGAATTAAAAAACAAGTTGTACTTTCTTCATTCTTCTGTTCCGTGATTCAAATTACATCCATTAACATGGATGTAATTAAGATGAAATCTGCAATTCTGACTAGAATTCTTACTGCCTCTGCACTTTGACACGAAGCTCTTTATCTTAGTTTTGCTTTTTCTGAAGTGAGATGAATAGCAATCGATAAATCAGATAAGTAATTCCTCTCACTCACTGTTTGCACGTAGCTATCTTCGCAGAGGGGTGGGAGAGCTATCACATGCTATGATAAAGGTCTATGGCAATTCCTTCCTAACTCAGCCTTACTTTCTGAGAGATTGTTTTTAAAACTTCTTGTGTTTATTTGGGTTTGCTCTGTTTTCTACAAGTAACTTGCTCCACTTTGCTGTCTAGCGCAAGAAGCCCCAATCGAAAAGGAAGACTGAAGTGGAGGATTACTTACTGTGCATGTATGAGTGCTCAGTGGACAGACTTCTTCATGAAGTTTGAAACCTCAGTGTTGATTTACTCTATAAAGGGTGAAACTGCTTTTTAAAATGTGTATGGTATTTACTCGACATTCAAACCCCGCATGCAAGGCCAGGCAGAAGTGACTGATCACCGTACTTTGTATCTGCAATGTGGACATAATGATGAGCTTGACTGACTGCATGTCTCGAGAAGTAGCTCTTCTCTGTTGGATTGCTGACAGAGGCCCTGTGATAGAGCATATGGTGTTCTTAAAATATGTTTAACTAACATCCCTGGGAGAACTTTACCTACCAGCAGGAGTTTGGCTTGGACCTCATATTTCTCAGAATTCTGCTGACCTTTTCCCTCACACATTTCCTGCCACAGTTTCACAGGTTTTAGAAATTCACAAGTTGAAAATTGATCTGTTGACTAAGAAGAACACATTAGCGAATAACCTGTCTTGAAAAGGATGCGCTTTCAATGCAGGAATTATCCAATCTGTACCTTATGACTTCACCCCTTTGTGCATATTCCAGATTTATTACCTGGGTTAGAGATCGATTACTCATATCTGCCTCATCCCGGTTGTCAGGAAACTATTGATACACATACTTTTAATTATGAGAGCATTGGGTTTTGTGATGTTTGCTCTGTCTTCAATTTGTATTCATCATGCAGCTCATAGGATAAGATATTATGCTTGCTTCACATTTTGTTATGCACAGTTCTTTCTCTGACAGATCCTCGGAGAAGCCTTTCTTATTTTTTTCTGCACAGCCTGTCACCATGAAGCTCTCTGTGGGCTGGAGACTTTATGTGCTGTCTCCATCAACATAAATGCAAAACTCTTCTCTCTGTACCTGTGCTATGGCTTGCTTGGCTTCAAGATCTGTCAGTCTAACATAAATAAATATGTATCATGTGCCTCATGAAGGTATTTTTACATATGTTTGTAAGATCTGATATACTTTCAGTTGAACTCAACTGAAAAACAGCAGTTGGCATAGGTAGTTTGTATTAAGTGAATATGTAATATGGAATCAATTATTTATTAATCACTTGGTATTTATTAGATGTCCAGCTCAAAATACACATCTATTAAAAAAGACCAATAACAACTATCCTAGGGGTGCAAACAGCTGCCAGGTTACAAAAGCCTGGCTCTGTTGGAAGGTTACTGGCCTAGGTGTTGCTGCCAGAAATGAAAAGGGGAGGTCTTTGCCAGGTCTCCCCCCATTAACCCCCAACACCATAGAGGTGGGACTGGGAAGAGAATACATGGTTTCGATTCCTATGGCACTTGAGGTTTGGCTGTTGCCATCAGGATACTCACAGGCTGTCCCTCTGGATGTTCTTCATATATTGGCAGCAACACAGTGGCCTACAAGGTTAGTTACAGGGAAGAAATTTGAGGATAAGCACAGTTTGACCAGTCCTGACTGGTTTTGTATTGTAAGATAGTTTTCAATGAAAAAAAGGTACAAAGCTACAGCTTCTCATCCTGTTTTATATGAACTTCCTTCCACTTGAATTCCTTTTTCAGGAATGGCAAGGAATGTACTATGCAAAAAAGAAAAATGGAGATAGCATACAACAAAATGTGAAGATACTACCTGTCGTTGGACAGGGAGGGTAAGTATGAAAGCTAAAGCCATGATTTAGGTCTGAATCAAGGCTCAGTTTAGAGTTCAGTTGCTTTCAGCAGACATTTGATTATCCTGTTACTCCATACTGTTTATATATATATATATACTGTTATATACTGTTTATATATATACACAGTTTATATATACTGTTTACTGTGTAACGGAAACTTATGCAAGGAAGAGAGCCTCAGACCTCTGCATTTAATTCCTTGGGCAAAATCAACTTTGTGCTGTGTGCAGGAAAAGTAAAATTCTCCTAATTCTCAAAAAAAAGGAGCCAAAGATCCAGATGTGCTCACTTCTGACTCTTGCTCTTCTAATGCTCCCAGAAGTGCAAGTGCACCCTCCTCTTCCTATGCTTTATGCTGGGGCCACCAGGGCCTATGTCCCATTCCACTGAGCACCTGTGCTATGTCCCTCTTTGCTCACCTATTCATAGCTGTTGCCGAGGGTCTTTCTGTGATAAGGTCACTGTGTGCTTTGATCCTGGTTAAAATTCAAACACATCTTAAGTTTTGTGCGTCTTCCACTTAGTCCCAGAGTAGAGCATTTGGAGCACATGGGTATATGTTAGTTGTTGGTAAATTTATGATGAATCCTTCCATACTATATGGGGAAAGAAAGTGGATCAGATTGCATGCAGCAGTAGTTTCAAAGCCCTCTAAGGTAAAAGGAACATTAATTAAAAGCACGGCACGCTATCTTCCAGACTTGACTGAAAGGTGTGTCTTCACGAAGGAAGCGCCAAATGCAGCTTCTTTATGCAGTTACTTACTAAAAAAATGTGGTTGATTTAATCCCTGGAAGTAATTAATGTTTTCTACTCTCCATCAATAGAGTGAAAATATATTTTCAGCTTAAGATGCCAAACTTGTAAGATCAATGTGTAATACATCCATTGCTACTTACGGAACAATCTAAGTCCATTTGAAGCTGACTTAGAAAGTTTCCTGGTAATCAGTGGAATAGTTTTAAGTTTGATTGTTGTAACCCTAAATCCTGTAGAAGGTTTTGATTGTTTGACTGCACTGTTGCATCTTTTGCATATTCATACCTGAAATATCCTACAGTAGCCCAGAAGAAGATGAGGTGGAGGTGGGGGGGTTGCGGAGAGGAAGAGGAAAAGACAGTCTGCAAAAGATGCTTCCATTTTGTATTCCCCATCATGTGCAGAACTGTGGGTTTTTTCCATTCCCAGTTGAGCCTTCCTGCCAGAACAGGATTTGTCCTGTATTAATTTGTTGCTGTTGCTCTTGCCTATTTTATGTATCAGCACTGAATTAGAACTGGGGTTTGGATGGGAATTAACACATTGTTTTTTGCCTACAGAAAGATTAGACACTATGTGTCAATTAGTAGACTGTGCAATGACAACAATAAGGTAAGTGAAATAGTGCTATGCTTGCTTTAGTTTGAGCCCTAAATACTATAAAATAATGGTAAAGTTCTGACTAACTGGATTCCTCATACTAAATTGTAGGTGGAGAAGACGTGTGAACGTGTTCAGGCTGAGTCTCAGACAGGTATGACACATCTCTTATGTCCTAATAAGTGGAGAACGTGCCTGGGGAAAGAATAAAGCCCATTGTTAGTGATCTGACTGAAAACCACAGTTGCACAGGACAGTCTGAACAGTGCTATTCAGCTCGCAATAAACTTGAAATCCAGTTTGAAAGGCAGGAAAATAAATACAAGCCCTCTCTACTTGCCTCATTGTTTTAAAAGTGAAATGAAGCAACCCACCCTTGAAAATGCAGTAATAGGGCCCAAGTTGGTATTGTGGTATTGCTGGATTCAGTGTCATCTTTCAGTTGTATGTAGTGGATCCCTGTGATAAAATTAGAAGTAAGAAGGATGCTGTCTAGTTGCCATGTTGCTGTGGCTAGTCTATAGCTAGTGGCATGTATGTTTGCATTGCTTTTAACTGAATTGTGGGGTGTTTGCATGTGGGTGGAAATAGGATGACCAACACTACTATTCACCCTCATCCCACATATCAACACTTCAATTAAGACATCCTTGGCATCCATGCTGCAGGTATTTGTTAATTGTGCCCTTGGTGGCACGGGTGGTGTCTGCTGGAGCCTGTAAGGGACCTAGGATACATTCCCTAATTTGCTAGCGTGTCGTCTACTTTGGTCCACCAGCTTCGTGGCAGTTGTTACTTGAGTGAACTCAGATGTGTTGCAGAAGTTATATTCACAACTACAATTGTTTCACTGTGTCAAGAGAGGAACTTTTCCCACCACCCTGTTAGATCCCTTCTGCAAAAACACTTTGGCATGTTCTGCCAGAGAGTGTGACTGGGTTCGTGACAGTATAATTGAGTAAGACTTCAAAAAGGAGCTTTCATTGGCTTTCATCTGCTGAAGCATTGTGGTAAATGTCACTCAGGCTTTTTCTGAGTTTCAGTTCCTCTAACATACATCTTAGGGACAACTTAATGTCATTGTACAATGTCTTTCTCTCCACAGATATTCAGACTTGCAGACACAAAGACAGGAGGAAAGGATCGCTAGATGTCAGATCCACAACATCACGAGGGAGTGATGGTATGTTAAACAAGCAGGTATTTCTGATTTCTATGTATATTCAGATTCTTATGTGCATACATACATATAAATAGAAATATAAGTACGTACGTGTATATATACACATACATACACATAAATAATACAGCAAGCCATCGAATAATGAACACTTTTATATTTGTCAAATAGCCACATTTTCTTTTCTTGAACTACTTTCAGTCTTTTTTTTAGCCAGAGGAGAAGGGAAGGCTATCATCGACTGTCCCGCATGGAAGACCTCATGAGATTCAACACCGATACTTTCAAGTACAAATGGCAAACACTAAACCTAAGAAGTTACTACATTTCTTACCTCTTCTCTTGATGGGAACACGAAGATACTTTTTATGAATTTTGTTTTCTTTCCACTATGTTGTATTTTGCTCCATTAGATCACTCCAAACTTGAAAGATGAGTCACATAATCAAAAGTGCTGCTGATACCTACATGATTTTGTTAAAGCATACATCATTACAGTCTAGGCAGCATACACTGTGAAATGTGGAAGTAGTTCTGTGGCAGTGAGAATACAATCATGCTCCAGTGTAGCAAAAATAGCATGGATTCTTCTTCTTAAGAGTTGCTCAGCATAAAGAGTATCAGAGATGTGTCTGCATTTTATAGGTAGCGCAACATAATTATCCAGAAAAATCCCATCTTGGCCTTTTCTGTACAGAACCAAAATTGCTAACTGATATAAAACATTTGGTTTTCAATTTTCAATGAGTAATAGGCCAGAACCTCTGCTGTTTTAATTTGGCATAGCTATCTTCACTTCAAAAGAGCTTCACTGATTTACCTTGGCTTGGAAGCTGACTCATTATGACTTGTCATGTTGCATCAGGGAGCAAAAGTAGATATATCCTGTAATAACCTAAGTGCAGTAGTTACCTACCCGTGCCTGCCAGTTTATACACACACACACGCACACACACACACATATCTGTATAGTCTTTTAACTGAGTTTTTAATTGGAAATTTGTTAAAATAAAAAAACAAAGCCATGTTTTTTCCAGGCTGTTACAACTACTTATCTCTAATTGGGGATGCCAGTGGTTCAGCAAGCATCTCTTTGCACTTGTGTGTGTCCCTGGCATAACAAGCATGTGTATGCATTCTGCAATAGATTGCCTCTGAAGAGCACAGCAGGATAAGCAGTTCAGAAAATGGATCAAGATTTCTTGGCTGAATCCTCCTGTCATGCCTTGTCACAGAAATTGGGATACAAATTCTGCTTTTATTTCCACACAGGCAGCTCACAAAGGCGGCACTCTTCTATGGCCAGGATCCATTCCATGACTATCGAAGCACCCATCACCAAGGTAATGTGCACTGTCACTAGCTGTTGGCAGTTGTGCTTTACTGGAATACTCGGGCACAAGGCTCCAGTACAGCATCCAGACTGAGGAGCAAGGCAGTGTTGGCCTCTGGAGCTACTGCTTGCTCCATTCCACCTGCCCAGTGGTGGAGATCTAAAAAGACATGTTCTGAACAAAGTTCTCCCAAGCCTGCTTAGTAGAGCACTCTCCGTGTGGTCAGCCATTGCATGGCCCTTTTTCAGGGCTTTTGCCTGTGTGAAGGAGGGACTAGAGTGCCTCCTTTTTACTTACGCATTGTAAACTGCTTTCTGAAACCGTTCAAGGATTTGGCAAAAATCAGCTCGGTAATAAATTGAGAGACAAATGGCAGAAGGTTATATTAAAGCCATTCAGAGACATTTTGAGACTGTGCCTTGAATGGGAAAGACTGCTGTCTTTAAGGCCACAGTTTTGTTCCCAGAGTCAGTAGCAAACATCAGTGGTTTATTAACATCCCTTTCATTTTGATCCTCCCACATGTGGATTAAAGTTGTATATCTAATTTACTTGCTATGATTTTTCCATAGTAACTGGTAAGTGTCTCTGTTCTTTCTTAAATCACTTCTAAATTCAAAACATGTCTAATGCTAAACCAGGTAATAAACATCATCAACGCTGCACAAGAAAGCAGTCCCATGCCAGTTGCAGAAGCTTTAGACCGGGTTTTGGAGATTCTAAGAACCACTGAATTGTACTCTCCACAACTGGGGACAAAAGATGAGGATCCACATACAAGTGACCTCGTTGGAGGGTTAATGACAGTAAGTACATACTGCCACAAACAGGTATTGATTAATGTTCCACTGCCTGATTTTCCCAGTTACTCAATCTTTATCATCTGGCATGTGCTTTGCCTCTACAATGCCAAATTTTCAGGAAAAACTTCAGACCCTTTTTCTGGATTTCTTTCACCCTACATTAATAATGTAGCTCTGAAAATGGAAAGAAAATTGACCGGTCCCTTTGGAGCATTAGTTTTGCTAGAAATAGAAAGGAAAACAAATTCATTTTTCCATGTGATTCATTTTAGAAAGGTATAGATGGGAGAGGAAGAAAGAAAGATAGCTAGGCACTTGTATTTATTAATTAGGGTTAGAATGGCATGTCTGGCGGGCTTTTTGAAAGAATGCAAAATATGTATTTTTGTTGCTATTTCTTGGATTACATTCAGACCCATAGAGACTTACAGAATGGTCAGAGTGCTTTGAGCCAGAAACATGAATGTTCACGTATTAAAACACAATCATGCTCTACAGAACTCAAAATTTAAATAAATAAGGCAAGAAAAAGTCTGAAGAGGGTGAGTATTATGTTGTTACATTATGAAAAGAGGGACAGAGCCATTGGAAAAAGAAGCATTATACCCAAAGTTGAACAAAAGGCATGTAGCAAAGCAAGAATTGAACCCAAACCTTCAGAGCCTGGAGTCTGACCCTCCTCTTAATAACTACATGAACTTGGATGAATGTTGCCTGTGCCTTAAGGATTTATGTTCCCATTAGTCTCTAGGTTGCATATAAAAGGTTGCCTCAGGAAAAAAATTGACAGTGTGTTGTATGCAAAAAGGCTTACAAGATGTGAGCTTTTCAGAGATGTCTCTGGGCTATTATAATTTAATGCTGTAACTATCAAGATGCCTTTGCAGCACCCCGAATCTTGAAATGGTTTACATACATTATTGCATTTTAAAATACCACAGCAAATATCTAATGAGAAGAAACATACAAGAGACTGCAAGAGTTCCAGAAGACCTGAGTGGTTCATATAGGGTTGAATTTACTAACTCGGTAGACAAAATATATTGTTCCCTTAAGTATGAAAATATAAGAAGAATATTGATACATGTAATCACTAAAGTCTCACAAGTGACTCTTTTCTCCTGCTGAATACACACAGTCCATAAACTCAACTGTTTTCCCCTTTTTGTAGATTGTTGATTCTTATATACATTTGTATTCTGACTGTATTCAGTCCATGGTCCCAGAACATGTAGGTGACTATATTGCAAAATACAAAATCCTTCCTAAAAATAAAACAAAGGCTATTTTATGGAGCAATAGAAGAGCTGAGAAAATCCATTTTGGTGTAAAAAGGTAGATGGTATAACATGTGTTTTAAAATTATCTGGGGGAAACATTTCTCCAGCAAGAGATCTGTTGAAAACAGAATCATATTATTCCATTTCATGTTTAGAAGTTATGTCTGAGTAGGGGAACAAGTAGCAGTTACTGGATTTGAACTCCCAAGCAGGATTCATGATGGGAAGGGCATTCTGAGTTTAAAGACAGATTTGCCAGAGACAATTATACCTGCTATTTCAACTCTTAAAAAACTAATCTTTGATTCTAAATGCTAGACAGCATCTGGTGTCCTAAATGTTTGTGTCATAGCAGTGCTATTGAGGAGTCATTGAGCAAGTTATAGGAGTAGTACTCCCTTTCCTTTTAATTCACAAAACTCCAGACTAATTTACTTAAAAATGTGAAAATAAATATGAGATATAACAATTCTTTTGAGTGCAGACACTGCATGTTCAGATAGAGCATCCACATTTACTTCTGGTTTTTTACATTGTGGGCTAAACTTTAGTGTGCAGTAACTAACAGCTGCATACATCAAAATAGCAAGCAAGATTTGGGCCACAGCATTTAGAATTGTGAGCTGAAAAGTAAATATTAAACATATCATTCTGGTTTAATCCTTCGTCTCGTTTTGCACATCTAGGCATCATGCCAGAAGTAAGCCTTGGAGGCCTAGAAATTGCAGAATAAACAAGCATACGTTCTTCTTTCGATAGAAGGGAAGCCTCAGAGTAATTTGTTGCTCTGCAATCCTGGCAACAAATCACAAGATTCTTATGCTGCTGAGGTGACCTGATCTGCCAGTGCCAGAGGGAGGAGAGCAGAAGCATGTCTCCATCCATTCCCTCCCACCGCCCACCTTTGCTTGTTTATGGGAAGTATGTGGACATACCATGTCTGGTTTGTGGCACACATCCAGAGCCTGTGTGTGTGTTGTCCAGACAAAGGTGGATGTGAGGCTGTAATTGTAGACCTCCATCTGCACCTGAGAAATGTGAGTGTTTACATATATGAGTTCATATAGTATCCCGTGTCTTGCAGTTTCTCATCCATTATGAACTAAATGTAAACCAGGCAAATCTTAACAGTAATCTTAACAAATAAGGGGGAGGCAGCTTTGATGACTATGACAGGTTGCAGTCAGGCTTCTCTAAAGTCACTGTGCTACTATTTGGTGTCATCTTGTTGTAGACCTTTTGTACAATACCCTGCATTTAACTCTCAACCTTTATTGAACAGGATGGTTTACGAAGACTATCAGGGAATGAATACATATTGTCAGCAAAACGTAAGTTTTAATTTTGTGGTTACTGAGATATTAAAACATGTTAAGAAGTTTAAGAAAAGGGGAAATGTGATCAGATGTTATTTTTTCTAGGCGTTTTTGGTTTTGGTTTAGTTTTATTTATAAGCATTGTTCTGCAGCCTCACTGAGCTTTATAGAAAGGAGAGTTGCCGGGCATTACTACAGAAAAGAAAACATGCACATTGAGTAAAAGTGTATCTCAGGGTTATTAACAATGATCTGCAAATATATTCCTCAACAGAAACTCATCAGGTTGCTGGCAGTTTGATCTCTCCAATCTCCCTCAATGACATACCCCCACAGATAACACAGGCAATGGAAAATGAAGAACACTGGGATTTTGATATCTTTGAACTAGAGGCTGCCACCCATAAAAGGTCAGTAAACTCAAGACCTCATAAATAGAAGTTGCTGAAAACTGACTTAAAGAGCTGATTACAGGATGACATTTAATTTCTCTACCTGCTTTTAAAATTGAATTACTTTTATTTTTAAAGTCAAATGTTTGAAATTTTCTCGCTGTCATTTCTAATTGTGTATGAACCCATTAAATATCTTCTGTTTCATCATACACCATTTCCTGCAGATTCCCAGTGGATGTAAATGAAGATTATATATCTCTGATATGGTGTAATAACAAAACATCATTTTTAAAGCCTTCATTTTCTGTTCTCAATAACAGAAAAGTTCTACAAATCAAACTGCTGTCTTGTGGGGATTCAAATTATGGCAAACTACACACAGAGTCACAACATGCTGGTCTTAATTTGATCAGTTGATACAGATCATGTTTTATTTTTTTTCCATGTAATTGGGTAATTTTTATTCCTAAACAGTTTAAATACAGCTTTTCAGCAAAATTCCCATTGCCATTCTCAGGGATTAGAGGAAGGTCTTTGTTCGAAAATCTTGGCAGGCTACATTTTATGTGTAAGATTAACTGAAGAATATTTACTGAGAAAAAGTATGGCATACCAATTTCTATCACAGAAGTTTTCAATAGGAGATCAGCAGTTTTGATAGCCTGTACTTCATTTGTAGCAAATGCTCCTGCTAAGACTGTAAATTGATCTTTTTGTTTAAATAGTTGTTTTTATTTTATCATGATTATTAAAAGTTCTCCTTTGGGTCTAGTTTCATGTATCATGCTTTGTCTTAGCTTAAAGCTTCTATGAGACACTAATTTGGAGGATAGATCCTGCAAGTCCCAGACCCGTAAGAGCTTTGAAAGGTATTCAGAAACAATGTCTAAGAAAGATATCTGGCATTTAGTTAACACATATGCACTTCATTTTTAGACCATGGTTTTATGAGCCAAAAAAGTGGAAAAAGACCAGGTTTTTATTCTTCTTGAAAGTGGTTTTATTGTAAGTAAAGAAATTTGCATCCAGTTACTTTAGGCTTTTTTTTTCTGCTTTGCTACATTACCATTTTTAATGAAGTGCTATAGATACAGTAATTTTAAAAAGTCAAAATATAGTCAGTCTGTGTGATTTACAACATCTAATACACGCACTGAAGTAACTTAGGAATTACATATCCCAGCCAACATCCATGAGATCACCAGATAGGTTTCTTGATTCTTAACGATTTAGAGAGACCACAGAGGGACAAAGGAGGTACTTCGTTGCATGGCCTCTTATGAAAGGTATTATAATTATGATTGCTTCCTGCTGTGTTTCAATAAAGGCAATTAATTTATTAAAAGGATGAAAGTGATTGTCAATGAATCACAAGTGTGAATATGTTATTAGTATTGTCTTCAATTCCAAGTAGACATATGGCAGTAAAGCAAAGTTAATTCAATAAATCTAAGGTTTAGTGCAATACAGTTCACTGGCACAGAAACCTGGAGAGTCCTTTCTCTGACAATGCTGGCGGGGGGGATTATGGGAGATTTAACTTTAGTATATTATGGTTCTAGTATATGACACAGTATTGTTGAGTGTTTTTGTCAAAAGATGCACATCCAACTCTAAATGACCTCAGCAACGTTAAATGACCTCACCTGTCAGGTACAGCTAAAAATCAGAGTACTGATGCATCTGGAATCAAGCAGCACAATTAGATGCCAAAATAAGGGTTTAAGATCTATTTCTAAGAATCCACATTTGAAAATATTTACCAGAATACTTCTATCTCTCATCCTCTGCTGCATGCAAAGTCAGCAAGCAATGGAAGCCTGCAAGGGTGGGTGTAAAAGAAATGGAGCAGATCTGCAGTGCAGAAAGAAGAGTGATTGCAGCATTGTATAGTATAGATATACTTAATCTAACTAAACAAGCTAGTTTAAGAATCTGTGGCAGCAGCAACATTACCTTCCTCCCCTCATGCGCAGAGTTTAATACTTGCTAATTTATCTCATTTTGACTGCAGTCTACATTTACACAAAATAGACTCCTCAAGCCCCAGAATACTGCTACATGTAGTAGCAGAGCCTTTTAAATACTACTGCAAGTGTCAGGAACAGGCATAATTCGGAAAGCATGCATGGGATGTGTACACAGAATATTTCTACAGGTCTGGTTTGTAATTCCAAAACAAGTCCTTATGCCTAATCTGACATGTCATTGGTTAAAAGTGCTGTATAAATCCATCCTATTTATGCTATATAACATACTTTCAACCTCACTTGTTTTAAAACTTTGTGTTTGTTTCTCTCCACAGGCCTTTGGTTTATCTGGGTCTCAAAATATTTGCTCGCTTTGGAATCTGTGAATTCTTAAACTGTTCAGAATCAACTCTGAGGTCGTGGTTGCAAGTTATTGAAGCTAACTATCATTCCTCCAACTCCTACCATAATTCTACGCATTCAGCAGACGTGCTACATGCCACTGCTTATTTCTTATCTAAAGAAAGAGTAAAGGTGAGTACACATTTATAAAAAACACTGTAGGCTGGAACTACAGGTGCGTTCAAAGGAAGATCTCTCAAAAAAAAAATGCCAAGAGCCAAATGTCTACCTAGTGACAATCTAGTTTGGTGACTCAGAGATCTCAAAAGGCAAAGAACTGGGCTGCTTTACATGAGTTCTAGGATCTCTCTTATAGTATATGTGGAAGGATGGATACTAATATTAGGAGAATTGAGCTAATCTTGATGGGAAAATAAACCTTTAAAAACAAATTATTTGTGTAGTTAAACTTTCTCAGATAGGTAAGCTAATGACACAATTATTTTTGTGACAGTACATGCCAACTATAGATTGAATGTCGTCAATTATCATCTCTTGTGTCTTGTGATGGTAATTTTGCAGAAGACTTCCAGGACAATATAGGCCATAAAATAGGTTCAGTGTGTCCAGAGCTATGTCACCCACTGGACAAGATGCCCTGAGGCTTAAAGACTCTCTTCACTGGAAGAGAGTACTGAGAAAGATTAGTTGTTGAAGTTCCTTGTACCATAACACCCACTGGCTTATTAGAGCCACTGACAACCAGAAGAAATCAGAGCAACCTTTGTTCTCACATGGCCATAGGGCAGACCAGAGAAGGGGAATTAAAACAGTGCTTCCATGTGTTTTCAGTAGAGTGGTAGTACATATTTCTGAGTAGGATTTTTTAATAGAAATTTTTACCCTGAATTGGCCTGCCTAAGGATAGTGCTAGTGATGAGCACCTGGCTGAGACATTTGTGACTGTAAATAAGCTTCTGACAGCTCATTAAAACTGTAGTAAGTCCCTTAACCTGGAGCTGCAGCTCATTAGTGTGCTCTCCAGAGGCTGACTTACAAATACGATATGCCAAGTGGGAATAGACCTTCACTGGGTATTTTCAGCCCCTGATTTGCCAGAGGTTTAGCTGGTCTTCCCAAGAATATCTATGAAAAACAGACAAGATTTGGACTCTCTTCAATGCTGCAGAAGCATAACTGCCTCCTCCTTTTCCAGAATATTCTTTCCATTCCTCTGTAGGCATAGAAAAAGAAAAAAATGTTGCAGCAGAAGGAGCACAATGAAAATTCAAAATTCTCTCTTTATCTTTTCAAAGTTACAGCCCAGCTGCTTTTATGTTGCCCAGAGTTCAGCTTAACCTAAGTACAGAAGACCAGATGCTGACACTCAAATTCACACTGAGAAGATGTTTTTCAGTAAACTGAACTTGGTTTTTGCCTGGGACAATGTTCTGGCTCCCAAATTGAAGCAGTACTCTGAGAATAATTTCCACTTTTGTGCCACAGGAGTTAAGATGACAAAGTTAGAATCCTTGACCTGAAGTTGGGGGTAAAGGTGTTGTAAATCGCTTGCAAAGTTTGTTATATCAGACTCGGTAAATAAGCAACAGATACACTGCTGTGGTCCCGCAGGTCAAGTGTTCTCCAGTTTCTGGCCAGTTCCCATTTGCATAGGTCTTTCTCAGCCCAGATTGAGCACTGATCAGTGTGTCCCTCTGAGGAGAGCCTGTTCTAAGAATCTCTTGTCTCCTAACTTTATACCAGAAAAACAGAATCCCATCAGCAGCAGGTGAAAGAAAGAAAGAAGCAGCAAACACACAGCAGGTAGTATTTAAGACAACCCTAACTATAAATCTAGAAATAATTCTTAGCCTTTTCTTGATGTCCACAAGACATTCTTGACAGTCCTCAATTAATAATGTCCTAGATCCATCAAAGCCAAGTCACTGCATTAATTTCAAGAGGTGTAAAGTAGGGTAGGGATTGTGTTTTCACCTACCAAGTATAACCATTCTAAATAGTACTGGCAAAGCCAGTAGAAAATTTAGAACTTAAATTCAAGCTATTTGGAATAGAACTTACCTGCCCCACTCCCAGATTCAACTGGGAACATTTCTGCTCTTTCTGCTCTGTCTCTTTCATTTTATTAAAATTCTTAGCATAATTTTTTGTATCTATGATCCTTCACAAAAAGCCAGCATAAACACATCATAAAGGCTAGTTTCCAAATGTATACAATATATTTCTGAAATACTTGGTTCTTTTTCTCCTTTATGCTATTAATACAATATTAAAAGTTAAGTATAAAACCTTAGAAGTCAAATAGTTTTTTATTTCATTATAGGGAAGATATAATTAGACATAAAACGATGACCAATGTAAGCAGACATAAAGCATGGAGTGCAGCATGCTAAGAGAATCGGAATCTGATGCAGGAAGGTTAGAACAGTATGTCATGTAGTTCTTCCATGGATCTAAACCATCAAGTATTCTTCATTGAATTCATATTAGCTGTAGCCCCAGGACAGTTATTATAGAACTGGATATATAGGAAACATTCCTTATATATTGCAAATGTAGCCAGCATGTAAGTACAATATGATTGGGGCACATTAAGTTTCCAAAAGAAATGAAGGAGTCTGGTGGAAATAGAATAATTTTTAGCTAAAGACCCTAACTCCAAGTGAAGGTGGTTTCCGTGTTGTTAGAAAACACAAACTAATTTATTACTTTTTCAATTCTTTAATTTGATGTGCTGTGTCAAAGATGTGGCTAAGGCAAAATTCAAGAGGCACAAAAAGGCCAAAAAAGTCATGCAATGTTCAATGAAGTTTATAATGAATTTTCCATCGCTCTGTCTAGAACATCTGACCCTCAATGATCTGCAGAGTTCTGGCTTTTATTCCTCAGCAACTTGGCTTAATCCTATGGACAGAGTAGAGTTTCTAATGAGTCTGCCAGGAAAACTAAGCATCCTTCTATTTTCAGCAAACTTTGGATCCAGTTGACGAGGTTGCCGCACTCATTGCTGCCACAGTCCATGATGTGGATCACCCAGGAAGAACAAATTCTTTCCTGTGCAATGCTGGCAGTGAACTAGCAATTCTCTACAACGACACTGCAGTGCTGGAGAGCCATCATGCTGCCCTGGCTTTCCAGCTCACCACCCGAGATGACAAATGCAATATATTTAAAAACATGGAGAGGTAAGCTTAAAACCCAGGGTCCTTGTCTGTCCACTAACATCTCTCACTTTCCTCTGTGTAACATAAGGTAATGCGAACAAGCATCCTAGAGGAGGGCAGTGCCGTGTGGATAACTGTCTGTAGCCCTTGTGCAAGTTTGCTTCTAAAAGAGTAGAATGCTTCTGTGTGTCCTGCACAGACTTAGGAGTAATCCCATGGTTTCAGTTCCTCCTGTGGATCAAAAAGCAGAGCCTATCTAAGGAACTTACTGTAAAGCCTAAGGTTAGCAAGAATCATTTTGTATCACTAGACAAAGAGGAGAAAACATGGCTGAGTGGGTTGATGTTTTCTAGGCAGAACATGGATAGAAAGAGTCACAGAGCATCAGTCAAAAATTAAGTGCCTTGTTGCAATGGGAACAATAATGAAGGACCTGTTGTTCTTCTTCCAGCCCTAGAAAGGCATTTAGGGTGAGGATGTGACCATTCCCTCAGCCCTCTCAAGATATAGCTAAAAAGTATTGCTGTAAACTTGGCTGGAGCATGAACTACCGCTGAATGTCTGTGCTAAAAGCCTTGGGTACATACCGGTGTGACATGTTCTGGCAGCCCTCTGAGTAGCTGGAGCCTCTCCTGCCCAGCTCTTGTACTGTTTCTCCTAGAGATCCAGTCATGCCTCTAGCACATATTTCTCTGCACACATCCAGCTGCCCAAGCCTGTATTACTGTTGTTTCTTCCCCCAGCACCTCTCTTCAACAGAAATGGTCTGTAGCATTTTTGTTAGACTTGTTTTAGCAAGTGGCCCTTTGTGAACCAGCCAGCATTCTTAATTGTTTCCTTCTTTAAACAGGAATGAGTACCGAACTCTTCGCCAAGCCATTATTGACATGGTCTTAGCAACAGAAATGACAAAGCACTTTGAGCATGTCAACAAGTTTGTCAACAGCATTAATAAACCATTGGCAGCGCTAGAAGAAAATGGGGTAAGCAACACTGAAAGTCCTCCTTTAAATGACCAGGCAGGGACTGGAACTGTGGGCAGCAGGAAATCCCCACGTGGTATTCTGAGAAAGTTCATCAGAAACATTGAGAAAGAGAGACTAGAAGCATGTCTTTCACCTCTGGGTTTGAATGCCCTTGTGCTTAATTCAGTCGTCACACGTTTTGAGAGTGAGTGGGACTCACTTAGACCCTGTTAATAATTCAGTGCTGCGATGTTGTACTTGGGACCAGAACCTTGGACTGGACATTTTCTTGTTAAAAATGCCATTTTTATGAACCCAGTCACTCCCACAGAGAGAGTGCTAGGGGCATTGTCGTTGGCCATTTCTGCACAGGAGCCAAGGTTTGCTTCAGAACAGAAGCTGAATTACTCGCTACAGGGGCTGCTGGTGGTGCAGCATAAGGGCGGGTATATTGACTGCCATATGGTGCACACACTGGAAATGAGGGCCCTCCGCCTCCAGTACTGCCTGGCAGTATTCATGGGTTCTCTGTCTACTTACTTTAAAAAATCAATTTAACTTGTTACCAGTCAAATCAGAGCAGGATAATGACAAATAAAGCCAAATCTTAAAAACACCCTCCCTCTACCCCTCCCTTCTTTCTGGGCTTAACTGTACTCCTGATTTTCTCTACCTCTTCCCCCTCAGTGGCAAAGGGGGACAGGGAATGGGGGTTGTTGTCAGTTCATCACACGTTGTTTATACTGCTCCTTCCTCCTCAGGGGGAGGACTCCTCATGCTTTTCCCCTGCTCCAGTGTGGAATCCTTCCCATGGGAGACTGTCCTCCATGAACTTCTCCAACATGAGCAGTTCCCACAGGTTGTAGCTCTTCACAAACTGGTACAGCATGAGTCCCTTCTGCAGGGTGTAGTCCTTCAGTAACAGAATGTTCCCATGTGGGCTTCCCACAGAGTCACAGCCTTCTTTGGGTGCAGCCACCCCCTCCAGCACAGAGTCCTCCATGGGCTGCAGATGGATATCTGCTCTACAGTTAACCTCTGTGGGCTGCAGAGGGACAGACTGCATCACCATGGTCTTCACCACAGGCTGCAGGGAATCTCTGCTCCACTGCTTGGAGCACATCCCGCCCCTTCACTGACCTTGGTGTCTGCATAGGTGTTCCAGCAATTTGGGGTTTTTTTTTTCCTCCTTGAATACGTTATCACAGAGGTGCTACCAGTGTCATTGATTGGCTCAGCCGTGGCCAGAGGCAGGTCTGACTTGGAGCCAGAGGAGCTTCTAGCAGCTTCTCAAAGGAGCCACCCCTGTAGCCCCTCCCCTGTTACCAAAACCCCACCACACAAACCCAGTACAGTATCATATAGACATAATCAATAGCCATCTGGAACCCCATGGACACAATGAAATTGCCTGTTAAAGACTCATTCTGAAAAACCACACCAGTTTCAATAACAGCTTCCACCAGCAGTTTTGTTGCCAGTAAGAGCAGTGTATAATTTTGTTGGAATGGTTTTTTGCAATGAGATTTTCAGAAATGGTTATAATATTTGTATCGGTGGCAACATCCTGTAGGAGCTGTAAAGGCTTTCTGTGTTTTCTTACCATGTTTTTTAGAAAGCCACCTTTACGACTGTTCTGCGTAATCTGAAGGTGGGAGAGGAACAGTTCGTATAACTTCACCCATCAGAAGCAGACTGGAGCTTAATTGGAGGAGAGTACCTTTGTCCACAGGACTATATGCTAGAATTAGCTTTGTTCTTGGCACCCAGCGATGCTAATGAGAATTATGTGAATGTGAAGCGGAAGTCCCAGGAGGGTACTGGTTTTACTGACTAAACTAGGAGAAAGGCTGCCAAGTCCTCAGTTGGACAGCCTCTCTGGGTGAGCACAGCAGTATTCAGCGTAGAAGAGGAAGAGACATGGAGGAGAACAAGGGAGCTGCTGCTGCTGGGTGTAGTGCATCACACTGACTGACCTTGTGGAGTGTGTAACTCCCTACGGCACCTGGTTCTGCTGGAGGGCTCTGTACTGACCTGGGTCGGTGCTCAGAGCCCCTTCCCCCAGCCTCAAGAACTGGGATGCAGCATTTTTTTGAGCAGCAGCATCCACCCAAAGAGCCAAACTCCTCTTCTTGCCTGTTATGGAGAGATGAATAGCTGTTGCTGCTGAAGAACGGGGCTTGGACCTTCACAGTGAGACAGTAAAAACAAATACAGTGGCATGCAGAAATCACACAAAAATTTAATTCTGCCCTTGAGCTCCAGGGGCTGCAGGGAAGTAATCTGCCCTGCAAGACTTTTGCAATTCACAGCAAATTCTGTCCAAGGATGGGAAGAAAGACCAAGGGTATATAATTTTTCTTGAAAACAAGAAGCAAAATGTTTCCCTTATTTTAATTGGGAGTTTCTCGGTTCAGCAGGTTCCTATTAAAAGACCTGTTGTGTGTGAGTGGGTGAACCAAATAATTTGCTGTGCTTGTTACTAGCAGAACAACACTGGCAGATCCTCTTTCAAGTCCAGTTGTATATCTGGTTGCAGCGGCAGCTTGTGCTTCCTGGCCTGGTTTCCAGTCATGGCTGTGACTCAGTGTAGTGTTTGCAGGCTGAGCTGCCAACTGTGTGTTCCAAATGGGACAGTTCCACCTTTTTTGTATTTATTATTTTTATACATATTTGTTCAAAGAGCCATGCTGAGAAGCTGCTCTGCTTGTTTCCTTTCTTCTTTTGTTTCATAAACTGAAAAAAATCCTTTCCAGCTCCAGCATCCTTTATCCTCCCATTTCCCTTCATGATGTCACCTAAGCCTATGACAGGAAGCTAACATCTGACATGCAGAGACACCTCTGCACTCTGAGCAGGATGCTGGGACTAAGCACAGTTAGCACATTTTATTCCCAAGACATCCGCATCCAGCAAGTAGAACTGTGCCCTTGGTTTGAACAGATCATAGAAATGAACATCCTTTCTTGATTCCTGGTGGTTTACCTACTAGGATATTCTCTACTATCCTTAACTGAATGATCTCTAATAATCTTCCATGCTTAATTTCCATGGTTGTGTTTCTTTTGGCTTATTCTTATGTAATTTTACCATGCCTCTGGAGATGTATGCACCTTACTTCATTTCCTCTGTATCTTCCCTTCCACATATCTAAAATAAGGGAAAAGAATTGGTTTGGGAGTCTCATTTTGGTGAGAACTGTGGAGCTGATCAGTTTCTTCCTTTAGGAAGGACTTTCTTCCCCACAAGACCTTTCTTCTGAAAACTGTGTCCTAATAAAAGGTCAGAATGTTTCTGCTGGTTTGTATTACCCTCTTTGTACTGCAGGAACTGGCAGCACGTTATTATTATCACTATTGTTACTGTTACTGTTACTTCTTCACTGCTCTGACTAGAGACCAAGACCTTGTTAGGTACCAGAGAAATCTAGTATACTCCTTGCTTCAAAGAGTTTCTGTTCTGAGTAGACATTATTGCAAATTTCTGTACCTACCGACTCCTAAAGAGTCAAGTAATAATGTTGTACTTAGAGGTAATTTTAAAAGATATTTATTCCTGAATCTCTGTCCTTTGGAAGCTTACTTCATCAGACAATAACGTTCACAGAAAATAGCTTCTAACCTGGATCATTGGAGCCTTTACTCACATTAGCTGCGTATCGGCTCCAAATATAGAGTACTGTTGACACTTTTATATGTGCAGCCTGGGAACCAAATATAAGCTGTATGTGGGCTGAAAACTTTCCTAGACTTGCAGAGGAAAGATGAGGCTGTTCAGAAGCATGTTTCTAATTTATTGCTTTAATACTGATAAACTCTCAGAAAGCAAAATTCCCAGCCAGGTCAGAGACTGATGGGCTAACATGGGCCCAGTGGAAGGGAATGAGGAGCATGCCTGGGAGACAATGTGGGATCTGACTCTCCTAATAGTAGTAGTGCTGTCAGAATGATTGATGCTCATGCTGATGAGGTTTGCATGCAGAGGATGACCATCTATTCCACTCTTAATATGCAAGTCCATTAATCCTTGTATTTTAGCAGAGAATTACATTTTTCTGCCTACACAGCACTCATCACTATGTGTGTAGTGATGAATGGATCATAAGATATAGTGGGATTAGATGACTTGCCCAAAGATGCCCAAGAGATCTGTCACAAAGGCACTGACTGAATTCAGAAACTGGAGTCCAGTGCTAGTTCAGAACTGTGCCTAACATTCATAGTCCCCCTATAAATTCGGTTGGACATAAAATATGGTAGCTAGGACTGCTCCCTGTAGGATCTGCTGAAAGCATTCCCAAGGCACAAAGCTTTTGAGTAAGTGCACAGGATCCTTGCTAATGGATTGTTTTTAATTTTTAAATGTTACAGAATAACGGCGATGGAGAGTCAATCAAAACTGTTCTCACATCTCCTGAAAACCGTATCCTTATCAAACGCATGTTGATAAAGTGTGCTGACATCTCCAATCCATGCAGACCCATAGAACAGTGTATAGAGTGGGCTGGACGCATCTCTGAGGAGTACTTTGCACAGGTAAGGCAGCTAAAATGGGCTGCTGAAATTCCAGGTGAGCATCTCTTTAAAAGGGAAGAGAAGGGTGCATATACTGCCAATGTCCCAGAACATCTGCGGCTGCATTACGTAATGTGAAAAATAACATTTTTTTAAATTTTAAATGGTGGGATGTTATGCATGCCAATACAAGACTAGATGCCTTCAGAATACAGACAAAAGTTGACAACTACTACAGTGCGGTTTTTGAAAAATTTAAGCTTTCAGGTTGTTCATTTTGGAGCTGGGCTTTTTGAATTTTGCCTGCAAATGCATTCCCAGCACAAGAGGCAGAGGGAAGGGTGCCTTCTGTGTACCCACGTGCTGGCTATGCCTCAAGAACGGGATCACCAGATCCTAGTGTTAGCATGGGAACAGCACTCACTCCAAGAAATGCTGTAAGAGCATAGCACACTGTGCTGAAGAGAGATTTTAGGAAGATGGGGAAAAGGAGAGGGCAAAGTCATTATTACAGATATACTGCAACTAGGACTTGGTACCTCAGAGGAGGAAAGAGGATAAAAAACATACTTTGCTATCTCTGAGTTGTGGAGATTGTCACTTCCATCAGAGATTGAAAACGGTCAAACATCTTTTAGCTCTGAAGCAGTCATAACTTACTGAGTAATGTGTAAAGTTACCTAAGGTCAGCTTTCTGTGTAGATGAAGGTAAATGTATGACTTTGGGGAAAACACTGGAAGGCACTCTTTGCTGTTTTGCTGAAACCTAAATGACTAGGTGCTTAAGATTAAATTACTACTGCTTCAGATTTATTCGGGTTCCTCTGTTATTTAGCAGTTGCATGCTCTAGTCAGTGCTAAACAATCTGCTGCTTAAAGAAGTCCATTAACAGGATGTGTCTTAGATGAATAATCACAAGAGTGTTTTTTGCAGACTGATGAAGAAAAGAGGCAAGGTTTACCTGTTGTGATGCCAGTTTTTGACAGAAATACTTGCAGCATCCCCAAATCCCAAATATCATTCATTGATTACTTCATTACTGATATGTTTGATGCCTGGGATGGTAAGCAAAACTCCGCTATATTTCCTGACAATAACTATTTTGTAAACTTTTGAAACTACTGTGTTATAAAATTGCTTTCTTGTGGCCCCTAAAGAAAGGGGGAGAAAAGGGAAGATTTCTGCGGTTCCAATAAGCTTAATAACTTTATTATTGCTTAGAAGTATTTTGATACTGCTACAAGCCATTCTTGTAGCTTCTCTTTAATATATTAGATTCAGGCAATGTTTAACTTCCTTCATTTTAAACTTGCTTCTCTGTAAATGACGAACATATTCTTCTTGATAGCACTTTGGGCACAGTCATTTTGTCCGTGTTAATATCAGTTATTCTTCAAGACAAATTTCTGCAGTCTGGAAACAGCTTGGGGGAGCAGCTGTTTCCTTCCAAGTGCTGCCTCTGTGGTAAAAGTGGTCAGAAATGTGACTCTCCTGAATGCCAGATCATGACATGTGACTGAGATTTGATGAAGTAGAATAATTACAAGCATAATTAGCTATGCCTCTCCTGGAAAACTGGGTCCCTTTGCTGGGACTTGCAGTACTGGTATTAAGTAGACTTACAGAACTGTTCTCAGTGGCCCTAGAGATAGATGAATGACAAGAGCTACACAGCCAAAACCATTTCAAGTATCAGTATGACAGATTTAAGCTTTCCTATTTAACACAGTTGCCCAGACATTTCAAGTTATATTTAAGCAGACAGAATCATGTGACTGTTTCAATCCTGCAAACTAAATACACTCTGCCCTTTCTTCCTTAGCATTTGCAGACCTGCCAAATTTGATGCAGCATCTGGATAATAACTTTAAATACTGGAAAGGACTAGATGAAAGGAAGCTGCGGAGCCTTCGACCGCCACCAGAATAGCAATTAGACCATGGTGTGTAATTTACTAACCAGATGCATATTTATTCAAGCTCACTTTTATCCATGTGATTTGAGATTTGTTTTGATCTCTTCAGTATTACAGTAAGGCTAGCCCATGTGCTTGGGGAACTTTCAAATTCAAGAGAACATGAGGTCAGCAGTTGACTTCCACAAACTACCATGTGTGGACTCCAATGAAATAAGCCTACCAAGTGGAATTACACTGGATTGCTGCAGTACTTGTACTGAAGAGGGTTTATTAGTGAACGTATTTTTTGCGATATCTTCGTACCAGTATGTGAAGCTGGGAGACCTTGAAGAATCCTCATAACAAGGACATTCACTAGAAGATTTTGCTTAATCCTCAATCCTGCAAGTGAAAAAGAGATATCTATTAATAGAGACTCACAGCTTTTATGAGAAAGCTACATGCTTTTTATAAGCACTTAAGACAGTTACATAGAACAATCAGACATTTAAAATGCAACTCTCTAAGAAGGAATTTTTGATCTATGAAAAATAGATGTACTCTATTTTTTCACATCACAGAAGGTGCAATCATTCACTTCTGAGCACTACTGAAAGTGAGTTCTCTTTAAGAAATTTAGTAGCAAATGTAAAAAATAACACAAGAATTTTTGAGGTTGATCGTTAGCATCTATGATTAAAATGATACGTTTTATTTATTTTGTTAGATGTTCAATATTTTCTATGAATTTATAAATACTTAAAAGCCAAAGCCAACTTTAGATGCATTACAAATTTACATGATTCATACTCATTAATATACATTTAATTGATGTACAGACCTTTTATTTTCATAATGCAAATACAAAATACTATACAATGATACATTTTTATTGCACTGTAAGGATAGATGTGTATGTTTAAATATTGTCTGATTTATGTTAATTAAAATAAGTTTTATTGAAAAGGTCTCACTTGAGAATAGTAGAATAAATGAGAAATGTATAATGTCTGAGCACCAGAACTACAGTAGTTCTCCCACAAACCAATGACAACCACCTGATCTTCCCTTGGCTACAAAAATAATAATACGTTGGAACTTTTTGCTTTCTCCCATGGAATTTAATGATGGAATTCCCTGTCAAAGTCTGCCTTATTTTATATAGTATTTCTACAAAGCATTCCACAGCATATATGAAGAGGTAACACTAAACATCAAATGAATTTAAACATTTTATAGCCTATGTATTTTCCTCTGCCATGAAAGAAACAGAACATAAAGCCACCAACAAAAACCTTTAACTCAAGAAGTTTGTAAAGGCTGTGTACCTTCACAATTTGAATGAAACCTTCATAGCAAACACCAGAAAATAATAAAATGTATATTTTAAGAAATGTCAAAGTCCTAGCCATTTCATTTGGAATGCAAAGTTACTTTGTACTTTGCAGACTAACAGATACATGAAATTATTTTAAAAATAACTAAGATACTTGCTGTCTGGGGAAGGGAAGAGTTGAAGGGATTGGACTGGTATAAGGGTGGTGAAAGGTGGTATATGGCTGTCAAGCTCCTGTGTTTGTGGCCTACCCTTGGAAAGCCCATCAAACCCTTATCTGCCCTTGGACAAGTCTCTTCACAGCTTGCCACGCTGTATTTCACTGAAGGACTGGAAGAGTTCCTGTCAGCCTTGCGGCAGGCCAAAATGCACTTCAAAAGCACTGAAAGAACTGCTGACTATTGTTAGTGCAGAAACAATTGACTTTAGAGACATTTTGAACCATTCCTGAAGAAGCACAAGCAGGGGAGAGTGGATGATGAAGCAGTTCAGGGACGGCAGCAGTAGGAGCCTTGAAGCAGGTAAGAAAGGAACAGGTGACCTCTCCAGGTCTTACCTGTTTCTGTGTTTCTCCATGATCTCCAAGTTGATGAGGCTCATGGGCCACCATCATTTGTAGCTCACTACTGTTCATGTTTGCATCATGCCTTTCTGCCTGTGCTGCCCTTACCCTGCTTGTGTGCTCTCCCTTCCCACACAGTATTTGGGTTATATGCTGTTGGGAGAGGGAGTTGCCTTTCGTAATTTCCTTTGGTTCGTCAGTGCGTGTATTGCCTAAGCCAGTGGGCGCAGATCCTGCCTCAGAGCAGTCAGACCACGCCACTGTCTCACTGGCAATAGTAGGACAGAGGGCACGGGGTCTTCATGTAACTTCTAGGGGTTCCACAATTGGTACTGAAGGAATAGATCTATTTCCATTGAAGGCTGAAAAAAACAAGTATCCTTTTTTTGAAGGGCACATGTAAGGAGAGGGAGAGTTGGCTGCCAGATGTGCTGTTTTCCTGGCAATATTACATTGTGTTTCCCTGTACATGCACCTATTGTAATCAGCTGTAGTTTGCAACCTGGCATTAATCTTTCCTGTTGCATGCAGGCTCCTGTGCCTAGTTCAAGGAAAAGCTACTCTGGCTCCATTAGAGGGAAGCTGCATCACACCGCCAATATCTCCTCCACTTATCTGCTGCAGTGAGGGTAGGAGAGGAAAAGTAACAGTATATGGGCCCAGAGAATGTCTGCAGGAAGGGGGTAAAAATATTTCTTCATAAGTATAGTTAATGTTCTGGGTTATATTAATGAATGGTAAAAGCAGTTAATTTAATCTGCCATAAAAATGCCTGATGCATCATCATTGAAAATATGTGATCAATATGATTAATTCGTTGAAATTCACACTGCATCTTTAATGCCATTACTTGGAGTGTAGAGCTGTACTAACCAACCCTCTGTATTAGCCAGATTTATGTCCATATTGGTGTACCATAATTTCACTTAACATAAAACACTGATCTTGCAGCCACTGAATACAGCTCTGTTCAGGGACAGGTTATAATTAAAGTCTGGAACTACCATGTCTGATCCTCACCTAAGATCTCTTGCCGCTGATTTTCTCTCTACAAGGTACACCTCTTAAGGCTTCCGTGCAGTATGAGGCTGTGGAGGTTCAGTGGGGGCGATTCCAGGCTGCTGCCCATGCAGCAGGAAGGGCCTTGCTGTGGAGCAGTAAGAGCTCTGATATGACATCCGTTGCTCCAGGATGGATGTCTTTGGATCACATTACAAATTCTTCAGCCATTTCAGATCCCCTTCCTTTCTTCTCCAAGATTACATAGCAACATTACATGCCCTATGCTCTGAACCCTTTCCAGTTTAGCATGTCTTGCCATGCTTTTTGAAGTGTCACTCAGTGATGGAGCTCTGCTTGGGACAGAAACCAGAGCTTTACTGATGGTCCTTCACTGTGGAAGGGAGAACGCTGGAATAAATTGAGAGTATGATTGAAGTTAGTCCACATTTCAGACAGGCTGGCAGTCTTAATCAGTGTCTGTGCTTTTCATTTGTTCTTGCTTTAATGCTAATACAGGAGTAAATTCCAATGTAGAGATGATGAAGGAGAGGTCCTTTATGCACCCCTGGGGCTTTAATCTTAAAGCTTTGTGTTTTAAAACTGAATAAGGTTCAGCAATTCAGCATTAAATGGCCCGTTCAGAATGACTGGCTCTATTTTCCATGCTGCTAAACCTGAGTGTCACTTCACTTGCTTCCAGGTGAGTTTGAACTATTATAATCTGGTCAAAAAAAAAGTTGGCCTCTCAGCAAATTTCCCTGGATGAATATCCTGGTACCTTCAAGGGATAGGTGTAAAATCATAAGTAATAATTGCATATTCTTATAGAAGGAGAAGCTGGAAAGGTTTTGTGCACAGCTATGGCTTTCATTGGATGTTTTTCCCAATGGCTATATATATAAATTAAAAATCACCTGAAATGGAATGAATGCAGTGGGTTTTGTTGTTGTACTTTTTGCTGTGGCTGTCTCTGCTTGTCTCAGTAGAGATATTATTGATATGACGCTTAAGAAAATGTGTCAGGAATATGAAGGAATTGAAGCAATGACAAAGCCATTCCTACACAAAAGAGAAGGATAATAGAATTAAATATCTACTAATCCTTTACAGCACAGGGGAAGTATAGTCAGTTGTGTCCTTCTGTGAGACCAGAAAGGTTTGAGTTGTGACACTGCATGGAGCACTTTGAAATGAAGTCTCAGAGCTATTCACAAGCTTCAAAACAAATAATCTCTCTGCTGATGCGTGACATCATGCCTCCAAGGTACAGTGGTCCCAGGGGTGCTCATTAAATGATAGCAGGATGGATTGCATTTCATCTTGACATGATGTTAGGATGCAGAAAACGAGCTTTAAATTACCGCCATGTCCCTGTGCAGGCTGTACTGCTGGTACAGAAAAAAGGGGATGTCCAGGTGCTTCAGCTATTTTTTGTTCTGCTGAAGTTATCACTCTGTAGGCGAAGGACTTCTGTGTTGTAAACCCACTGAATGCATTCTCTCAGTGCCTGCTTTGAATGTTACTAGGGGAAAATGTCTCATGTTTTCCTTTTTCTCCCTTGTTTAACATCTTTAAGAAACTCCTCCCAAACCTCAGTGAACTTGGCTTAGCAGACCCTGTGAAGCTATGTGTTAGCATCCTCCTTAACAAGGAAGGCAACTGAATTAGAAAAGGCCAGAGGACCCAGAGCCACTAAGCAAAATGACTTTGAGGCTTCTAAACACCTCTGAAGTCCTAGACCATCAAGCTCTGCCTGTAGTTCAGCAGTAAGTCTTTCTCCAGGCAGGAAACAGTGTTCTGATGCTCTACTTTTTTCCTCTCAGCTTCTTTGTATTCCATTTTTCTTCTGATCACATTTGCTAGGAGTCCTTCCCTTAACTTGCACTGGCTGTGGATCTCCTTCAGTCATAATGCTGGGACTAAATCCTGCCTTTCAAACTGACTCTTGCTGATTACAAAAACTTTTACCACAATAAAATCTTCTTTTTCTGATTCCAAGTTAAAGTGAGCCTAGAAGAATACCCTGTAATGGCTGAAAGCCTTACACTGGTACCCGCAGGCAAAAGAATACATAGTTAACTAAAGCAGCTCGTGAACACTGCACTGCTACCGCATGCAGCGTGAATATCTATGCGAGGTCTTCTCTACTGCAGTCCCACATGCAAATTGAAGTTTAGGAGTTAGAGTGTTAGAAGTTAGAAGTGTACTCTACCTGTTACTTCTTTGAGGTTGTTAGGGAATGGAAGCAGCTGTGGACACTTGTTGAAATTTGAGTATCTCTTTTCTTGGTTTGCTTGCTCCCCCCCTCGAGTGGCAAGAGTCATTGCTAGAGCTAAAACTAATCTTAGTTCAGCCCATGGTAATTAACAGAAGTTACTTCATCCTTTTATCACGTACATTTCTCTTGAGGTAGTGAAAAATAGCACAGCAATGCACACAGTTTTAGAGAGGAAGTGAAAAAGGCAATTGCCTGGTTTTGAAATGAAAGAAGGAATTTAGCCAGTGTGTAATTATTCAAGTGAGAAGTTGGTCCTGTCTGTCTTTAATATTCCAGAGTGGTATTTGATGTAAATCCTTGCCCAGAGTTCATTACATTAGCTCTTAGCTCAACCTGAGCATGCCAAGCGCCAAGTTCAGCGTGCAGCATGTTTTATAACCAAGTAGAATGACGTCATCCTACTGATCCTGCAGCTCCCTAGTTCCTTGGGAGGAGGTATGGCTTCATCTTCAGCCTAAAGATGGAAGAGAATATGTTTGATGAGATTCCCGTAGTATTTGCAGTGTGGAATGTGTGAGAAATATTGCTTTGCACCTCCAGCAAGAACTGTCCCTGCCTGAAAAAAGAAACCGTGTCACTTTGCTTGTAATACTTTTTCTTTACAGAAAATGAATTTTTTCCTTTACAGATCCCTAAGTGCTTTACAAGAAAACCCACAGAGCCCTTTCACAGGTGGGTAAAACAAGTTGTGGGAAATCACGGTGGGTTGTTGGCATCCACCCCATGGCAAACTTTGACCTAGTCCTGGGGGCTGCCAGGCTGCTGCTGAGGGCTCTGGCTTGAACCACACCAAGTGTCAAAAAAGGTGGGAAGAGAAATTTAGAAAACATAACCGTTTTGTAATGGTTTGTCACTGCTACTTTACAGAGATACTGATCAGAGCTCCTGAGAAGCCAGAAATCCATTCCTCCCTCCCCACTTTGTCCTGACCCCAGTGAGACTGGCAGGAGTGCGGAATGCCATCGGCGTGTGCACACAGAGTCCCAGCGCCTGTCCTCTGCGGTGGGTGGTACCAGCTATTTCAGACGCTGTTTACCGTCAGTAAGAAAGACTGCAGCAGTATAGCATGAATGTAAGTGCTTAAGAAACAGGCAAGATGCCCAGGCACTCCACCGAGACTGGGCTGGGAATGGCATGCGTAACATCAGACACAGCGTTTGGGTATAGTTAGGGAGAAGGACTCCAACAAAATGAAGAGACAGTTTTCAGGACATCGTGAGAGCAGAATTAATTCTCCTCACCATACAACCAAGCCCTAAAAGTGAGCGGCCTCTCCCAGCCCTTGAAAACCCATGCTGGCAGGCTCAGTGCAAATATGCTGTCCCCTGTTACAACAAATCTCTGACAAGCCAAGGTCAGAAAGCAGAAAGTTTTAGCTGCTCTATCATGCCAGGAACAAAAAAAAGAAAGAAAACAAAAAGTCTTGTTTTAAAGTAAGCTGTTTTAAATAAACAAGTGTTCCTTGAACCACATCAGAGTACATACCTAACAATATTTGTTAAGTAAATATCAGTGACATGTTTAAGTCTGCCTGGGTATGTACTAGAAAAGTGGTATATTTGTGTTGCTTTTGTTGCAGCAAGAGCTAATAGTGTTTCTAGAAGGTGGCCTGAAAAAAGGGACCTGTTTTTTTTTTTTTTCCCCACTTAGCATCCCACAGAGAAACATCTGCCCACCGGTAGCCCCACCTCAGGACTTTCAAGTGAAAAACCTTCTTAATGCACTGATTTCTGTGAAGTCACAGTTCATTTTCATTGGCTTTGCTCAGTTCATAATCTGCCTCTTAGGTGTTATTTTCTACCCACAGATCCACTGCTTGGATCATTTTGGCTTTCTGAAGGAAGTCTGCCCTGAGACTGGTTGCAAATACACGGTCACATTATTATAGTCTGTACCTAAAATGCCACGGTGCCATGGCTGAGCAAAGTTCAGACCTAGTCCCACCTCTTCTGATCAGCTGCTCCCTGAGTTTAGATGTTACTCAGTTTCATACTAGAGTTGTAAGCACAGAGAGCCCCCTCGCACAGTCCTGCTCTTCACAGCTTCGCAACTGAGCTGACCCGGTGTCAGCCAACATACACTAGCAAGGTGCAGAAAGCCACTGAGGGACCAAGAGGGCACCACATGGCCTAAAAGGCAATGTTTGCTTTTCTATGTGCAGCAAAAGAGTAATATCAATTTCTAATTTAAACAGATCTTTGTATATGTATTTGGGGTTTTTTTGTCTGTCTATCCTTCGACCTTTTGGCTTAACAGCCAGATATTAACTTTAGGGTTAACGCACAGATAGAGGAATGCAAAGCAAGAGAACACGTTGTAACAGTGATGATGCTGAATTTGAAATTCTCCAACAGGAACAAAGGTTTTCTTTTACATCTGATGGGCTGTGAGGAAGTCAGACTGCTTTGTAAGTGTCCTTTTCTGTATGTCAATACAAGTTATCTCTTTATGCACACTCAGAAATTTTGGCCTTAATAATCACAGTAGACCATACACTTCCGTGTATGGGAACCAACATGACTTTTTCTCCCTGCCTGTCTGGGTTGTTAGAGAGGGGGAAAGGTTGTGCTCTGTGGGATGTGAGGGGGAAAACTACAGTTCGTAAATCAGGCTTGAGCTACCCCGAAGTCAAGCCATTGAAGTCATGGTGAAGCTCTGCAGGCAAAAATGACAGCTAGGCTTTTATCTGTATGCCATGGCATCACAGGCCGATACTATGACTTCATTCTCTGCTTTATAGCTGAGGAATCAAAGCCCCCTACCTCCCCTTCCCAAATTGCCTCCAGATAATAATAGCACAAACAGTGGTTAGCCCAGGTTTGAAAGAGGCTTTGATGAGACACTGATCTTTGATAAGCCATTTCAAGGGCAGGAGGCAAAATGTTTACTTTTGCTTGGCAGAGGAGTCTGATGAGCGATTTGCTTTTATTCTGCTGAAGCCAAGCAGAGCTTTCTTACCTCCAGAATACGGAGACTGCAGAGGTGGTTTATGGCTACTGCTCTTTACCTCTGGCTATTTCTTTACCTTGTGCAAGAATAAAAAGTTATGAATGAAGCTCAACAGCCTGACCCTGCCTGCGACAGCTGCCTCTGCGCTGAGCCTTACCAAGCACCCACTCCCCAGCTTTCCTTCTTGTGGCTGCTTTTCCTGCCTTGGCTGCCCTGTGAGGCCCTGAGGAATTAGGAGTGCAGCGAAACCCGGGAGGGCAGCTAGCCCAGAGGAGAGAGCTGGCTGCACTTTCATGAATAGCTAAGCCCTCCTAACCATGCACTGCGGTAGAAGGGGGCAAATAAAGCTTTGGGTTGGGCTGGCCAGCCGGACTGGTGGTGGGCCAGTCTGTAAGACATGAAATTATTTAGTCTGAGGATACTGAAGCTCTCCCAAAGCCTAGGCCTGTACTAAATGCACCAGGTGCTTTCCTGGAGGCAGGAAAAGCCACACCACGGGAGTGAAGGCAAGCAGGGCTGCTGCTGGCTCTTGCTACAAGAAAGCTTTACAAACTCAGATTATAAATGGGGAGGCTGTTCAATGTTCATTTCATCAAGCTTTCTATTACACGGGCCGTGAAATATATGTGCCTCTCACTGCACAGGCACAATAAATAGGTTTACTCCAGCAGCCCGGCTGCAGCTTCCAGGCCGGCACTAGAGTAGGACAAGGCAGGAGGTGTTGGGGTGGCCTCAGGCATTTCCTGACCGTGTGGTTTCCAACACTGTAGATGGAACATAAGGAATTTTGTTTAACGATTGAGGGGAAACTTAAGCGTATCTAACCGGCTGCAAAATACTTCCAAATAGAGGGACTCTACCTGTTACTTCTGGCCCAGACCAGCCTGGGTGGTGGGCAACCACACAGGCAGACTTGGGAGTTGTGGAGCACCTGCCCCAAGGGCTGACATAACTCTGCAGCTTTGTCATGGCCCCAGCCCCACTGGTGGAAACCCAGTGGCTGCTGTGGCCACCCCGAGCTGGTGGCTCTGCCCGAGCCGTGCCCCGAGCAGGGCCCGGGCGGAAAGGAAATGGCTCGCTTAACCCCGGAGCAGGATGTTATTCCCGTTTAAATCTGCAGGATCAAGCACTCGTTATCCGAAGGGAAGGAGGCGGACAAGCGAAGCAGGTCTGGCACAAGATGGTGGCGTTTGCAGCTGAAGGCCACGGATGGGCTACGGACAGAGCGTCGCTGGAAAAACCCGCTGCGGGGCCCGGCGGCGGCCAGGTGCGGTGCGGTGCGCGGTGGGCTCGGCCACTGCGTCTCGGGGAAATGCAGCGCCCTGGAGCCGAGACGGGCCCCGGGCGCCGCTCGGCTGGGGTGT
>VZZY01016710.1:297511-321752 GCA_013400335.1 Eurystomus gularis
CTTGGCTCGGGCAGCGCCGGCGGCAGCGAGACCGGCCCTGCCCGGGGAGGGGCTGCCGGTGGGTTTGGGTTTGTGAAGGAGCTTCGCTGCTGCAGTCTCTCTGGTGCTGTGCCTAAGCCCCAGCTTTGCGTCTGCAGAAGAGCGTTTCTGTTCGGCTCCAGCTGCGGGGTAGGCATCCTGCTGGCAGAAAGCGCGGCCCCTTACAGCCGTTTGAGTCGGTTCGTGGCCTCGGTATTGCTTGCATCAGAACGAGTAAAGCTTAAAACAGAAGCCTGCTTGGAGAAGATGTAAGCAAGCTGGGGCCAGGACAGCAGAGTCCCAATATAAGCTGGCAGTGGAGCGCACCAGCATAAACGCTGTGGAGAGGAACTTTAACAGAAAGTCAGCGTTGTGTCTTGGGCTGTCCTGGGGCTGTGCAGTGAGTCAGCGCAGCGCAGGTGCTGAGCTGAAGGGGAAGCAGAGCCTCACCTCTGCGTGGTCCCTGGCCGCTTTGCGGTGCATTGCTAGTGAGTCACTGCTGGAAAACAGAAGCGTGCAGGTACAAAGGTACAGCTGAGTCTGAGGGCAGGAATAGCGAACAGCCTTCCAGGCTAGGAAGGCAGGCTGGGTGGTTAGGCTCTGCGCTCTCCTTTAGGAGAGCACAGTCAGTTCCTGAGACTTGCCAGGAGTTTCTTAGGGAGATTCATCTGGAGGACTAAGAAAGTGGAGCCAGTGACATTATATTGACTCCACTGATACTATCCTCCTAAATTAAATGGTGGAAGAGCAAGGCCTGCCTGTGAGATAAAGTCGGGACCTACTTCATCTACCGACAAGGTTTCAATGGCAGTTAGAGGGAGCAAGCTAAAAGGCGGGTAGTTCTGTAGAAAACGTGTGTTTGGTTTGAATCAAGCATGCTAAACCACATTTCAGGGCTGTTGTTTTGCCCATTGTTGTATTTGTGTTGTTGACACAGACTGACCTGTGTGTTCTTGCTCTCAGGCCCGTGGGGTCCCTCTGTTCCCGGCTCCAGGACTGGGTGACGATGCATGCTGGACGTGCTGAAGCATTATGGTAACCAGTTTGGAAACTAATCTGTTTATCCTCGGAAGGCTTGTGTAAGCCTGTCTGGTAACTGGTGTAGCTGTGTGAAAGGGTTTCGTGTGATGCCCTCCAGTGGTAATAATATCTACTAATATTTTAAATCAAGAGGGAACAGAAGGGAATTGGAAAAAGTGATCCTTTTTTGACCACCCTAAAGGGGTTTGAGAGCATCTCCTTCTAAGCCCAAGGGCCGTTGGGCAGCCCTGGCAAAGTTAGTTGCTGGGTGAGGCATGGTTGGGAATATCCCATCCTTTGCCAGTTCCTGCTGCAGCAAGCTCTGCAGGGATGCACAGATCACAGCTGCAGATCAGGGCAGCCTGTGGGGTTCTGACGGTCAGTACCAGAGCTTTAGGCACGAACTCCTGTCCTTCACAGAAGATGACTTTGCTGGGCACCATTAAACACATGCAGTGAAAAGGGACGGGAAGAAAAACGCCAGCAGGTACCAGGAAAAACACATCTTGCAGGATATAACTCACTGTCAGAGACGAGGACAGCTCATTTTTAACTGACTGTTGTCTTTTCACACGATCTAGTTCAGAAGTGAGATAGAGTTCCTGTAGACAGGCCAGAGATGAGAACTGGTTTTGCCTCATCTGAGACACCTTTCAGTGCAAAGAAACAGCTCTCAGATCAACAGCTCAACAGTTCTCCCAAGATGAGTGCTGTACCCAGGATTCCAGATAAACCGAATACGCTTGATATACCGTGCTGGACCTGTTACTGCCCTTTAGCTTCAGTAGGCTCAGACAATTTTCTGTCACATACAGCTTCCAGTTCTGTACAGGGTTTGACTCTCACAGATGTACTGTGCTTCCCTCTGTCTGGTGGACTGACACAGAAAGATGAGGCTGACTTCCAGTTTAGGCACTCTACTGATCTGATCAATAGACCCTGTAGTGGAAGTGCTGGCCTCCCTGTAAAGGACTTAGATGAAGGTAATTCATAGTGACAGCTGGTTTAAAAAAAGCCAACAAGCTGTTTATGTCTTTTCCTTTGCTGTATAAATGTTCAAGTGACAGTGTTGGGATTGCAAAGGGAGGGAATGCTTGTATTACCTCTGACAGGTGAAGCTTTTATTAAACAGAAACATGCAAACTCATTTCCCATGTTATTCTTAAGTGATAACTGGCTTCTAGGTTATTTGTTCTTTTTTTTTCAGATAGTTCTGTTGCTGCATTAGCTGTCCTGTACCATGCCTGGTGCTGACCACCGAGTCACTCTGCTGAGCAGGCTGCTCCATATTCAGCCATCCAGGCCTGCATTCTCCAACAGATTGATCAAGATGAAAATGTAGTGATGGAGCTGTTTGGTACCTATAGAGTCTTAACTCCAAGGGTGTCTATGTGGCTCAGAAAATCTGTCCTTGCAGCAGTCCTGCAAGAGGGTCATGAAGTCCTGGAGACTCCCAGAGCAGTTCACCAGGTGAGAAATATTTTGGATTGGGCTCCTGTATCATCTGGGGTGAATCCTGGTGCCAGAATACAGGTATGGTTTAAACACTTGAGGTGAAAGCTATTGGTGGGGAGTGGTGGGACTGTTCACAACAGAGCATCTGCTTTCATCAGAATCGTTGGGTTTACCAGCAGCCCTTCTTCATTAAAGGCTTTGGGAGGTCCAGACATCCTCAGACCTCTGCTCTCATACTTGCATGTTTTATTCTTTCAGCTATCTACTTGAAGAGAAGAGTATGGCTCTCGATTTTTGGCAGATAAAGGTAAAACATGTTCCAGTGGGTGGCTGTTGGACCCTGAATCAAGGCATACATTTTTAAGCGAAGACTGGTGCTTTCTCATTACCCTGATACTTCAGCTGCTGTTTTCTAGCATGGCCTTGCCAGTGTCAGCAGGGCTGACATGGCCACCTCCTGCCCTCTGCATTGGCAGTGGTGTGCTCACTGGAAGACATGGCAACTGCAAGTGTCTGGCTTGCCTTACAGGAGGTCTGACAAAGTGACCATCACAGCCCTTTCTGTCCTGGAATTCTTAATTCCTGGTAGGCTGAGAAATGGCCCTGTACTTACATAGCTCCATGTCACTAAACCCATTTTTTGAGGCTTGCAAAACACATCCAAGAGAAGATGGTACTAATCACTACCATAATGACATATTCAGCTCCTGGTTGTATGGTTCCTGCAAAGCCTGTTTTGGGGAGACTTTAATTTATTTGGGGAGAACAGACAAGCTTCTGGCACACGATTCTACATCGAATCTCTTCAGTTTTGCCAGGCTGTGTTTATTTGGGTATTGTAGAGGCTGCCGCCTGTTACTGTTGCATAGAATGGAAACTTGAACCAGTGACTTTTTGTAATGAATGTGCAATAAATCTGTGGAAAAGGTTCTCTGGTAATGACTCCTAATTGAATTCAGGTAGTTTTGACACACATGAATGAGGCTGTTTAGAGCTAGACAAGCCTGCTTGATGGGCAGTGTCTGTCTGATTGCCTGGTGTCTGGAAATGACACCTAAACAAGGACACTTCAGCTGAGTGCTGGGCCAGAGTACTTCCAGCTCCCACTGGACACAGCTTCAAGGACACAGCATCTGGGGTGAGAATTCTTCAGTGGTGAGGGATAGAACAGATCTGTGCGTGTGGAGGATATACCCGAGTGGAGGTGGGCATGGCCAAAAAGAGCAAGCTAAAAATGATGCTTTCGAGTTCTCTCTAGGGGCAGTCAGGCACCACAGAGTTTGCTTTTTGTTTTTTTCCCTAGATGAAGGAATGAATGAGAAGCATGGGCATTCTGTAAAAATGTCTTTAGTATTTTAGACCATAGTGCGTGCTTGGGTATTTCAAAAAGCCTCCTGGTGTATGGTAGGCGCTAACACTTCACACACAGGGGAGGCTTATTTGATTATCTTGTGTCATAGATTTCGTGTAGCAACAAGAATACTTGACTGTGAGATCAGCTTCATGGTTGGAGTGTTTTCAGCTCTGTCTAGCAGCTGTACAGCAGTAATGCCTTTTGCTATTTTTGTTTTTCTTTGAATTTTTAGATCTTCAGCAGACAGAAGAGTGGAATTAATGATTGCTCTGGAACGGGGAGGATTCCCTAGGCATCAGATGGGTACTGGGGGAACCAGTGATCCAGCTGCCACTGCCACTTGGTGACAGTGTCTCCTGTAAGAAAACTGGTGTCCATTTCTAACTGGAGAATTCTGGGATGCTGGTGGAGCTTGTGACTATAATGGTTTTCTGCTAAGATCCTGCCTAAGAGGACAGAACCTGTCATAAGGGCTCAGGCCTGGCAGCTGTTTGGGTCTGGTTTGCTTTGCTCTCTTTCTTGGGAGGGAGCTGGTTTATGGGCAGTATGATGAAGCAGTTAATGCTGAAAGAGGGCATTGCTAAATGCAGGTTACACACAGGTGTGGTAGCTGCAGAACACTGGTTATGGGAGGGCAGCCCATGGGGGTATTGCAATTCCAGTATGTATCCGTAAGATACCAGGTGTTTCCAAAGCAAAGCAGGGGTGGACATAATGCTGGAAGTGTGAGTTGAATGTGTGAAGGTGCTGGGCAATATCTGCATTGAAAAATGACAGTCTGCAGTTCTCATAGTCCAGCAGGATGCCAATCCTTCTTGGGGGGACAGTAATTCTGATGTCTGGTGTCATCCCACTGTGCAAGAATTCATACTTGTGCCTGTAGGCGAGAAAGAAAACAATCTGAGGGCACGCTGGCTGCTCTCAAAGGGAAGTGCTTTGTGCTGCACACAGGGGTGCCCCAGGCTGTGCTTCCTGCTTCGCAGTCCCTCCCACGTGCCCTGTGCTTCCTGCCCGAGTCCCATCCACTTTGCTGAGCGATGGCTGCGTTTGCCAAGGAGCAGCGTGCTTGTGCTTCCACACAGGCTTACCCTGCAGTGCTTAGACCAGCCTGTCTAACCCCTGTTAGCAGGGCTCGTTTCATGTCCCATTCTGGCTGCAGATGGATGGGTGGTAGCCCTAGATATGGATGAGGTCAGAGCACAACATGGGACTTTCTGTTTTTTTCCATCTTTGAAGGCATTGTCAGTGTCCTGTAAATCAGAGGGTGCACCCTTGCTCCTAGGCTTAGCCTGAAGTTGTCCCTTCCTCCACGAAGGAGCTGTGCTCTGTTAGGCCAGGTTGGCTTGCCCCAGAGCAACACTTGTCATCTCAGTTTTGCCCCTAGATAGCTGTAGGCACTGCCAAGGAGGGAGTGGGTGAGATGACTCAGTCCTATCCTTCCAGGCCCTGCCATGCTGCCCACTTGCTCCCTGAGGTACTGAGCCCTCCTTCCTGCCAGCATTGCAGGAACTGCTGACGCCCACCTTCACAGCAGCAGCGACAGAGCATAATCCCTTGGGCAGAGGCTGCCTGACTCGCAGTGTGGCTAGGCATCCTCCAGACTACTGGACGTCATTTTTCAAACTCCAGTCTAAATGATGTTCTGGCTGCTTTTCCTACAAGACCTCCCTGCTCAGTGTTGAGGGGGAAGTTGCAGTCTTCATGCTCATTTACTAGAGGGTGATGTCTTTTTAATTGTGATTCCTGGACTGTGGATTATTAGAGGCCAGGAAGGTGCTCTGTATGTAAGCAGCTTTGGCATGAGGTAGCCCTCTTCTTCCCTGTGTAGTCACTGTTTGCGGAATGCTGAGGTCCTTTAACAGTTAACTCAAACAGCTCTCCCTAGTGTGGCGTACTGCTGCCAAAATATGAGACTTCATGGGAACATGTACCTTTCTGAGCAGAACAGAGATTTATTCAGCTGAGGTGAGTTAGCTGGCATTTCATAAGGGTCAGCTTCTTCATTAACCACCTCCACCACCCACACCACTCAAACCTGAGAAAACTTCCCCACAGAAACGAGTATGACTGACTCAAACTGAGCAATGGCCCAGCTTCCTTTTACCTCTGAAGTCCACGTTCATTGTGGCCTTTCAGTACTTAAAAGGGGATCTATAAGAAAGATGGGTACAAACTTTAGCAGGGCCTGTTGCAACAGGACAAGGGGTGTTGGTTTTAAACTAGAAGTGGGTAGATTTAGACTAGACGTAAGGAAGGTATTTTTTACACTGAGGGTGGTGAGACACTGGCACAGGTTGCCCAGAGAGGTGGTAGAAGCCCCATCCCTGGAAACATTCAAGGTCAGGTTGGACAGGGCTCTGAGTAATCTGTTCCAGTTAAAGATGTCCCTGCTCACTGCAGGGGGTTGGACTAGGTGACCTTTAAAGGTCCTTTTCAACTTAAAATATTCTATGATTCTGTGATTGCTCCAGAAGAATGAGAACAAACCTCAATGTACCTCTTAGCTCAGTGTAGCAAGGAAATCGCATTAGGCTGCCCGCAGTGTATGGGAGAGTCATTAGCTTTAGCGGGTTTGGTCTCCCTCATTAAGCAGCATTTCTTGCTGTGTGGGAGGCGAATGCCGGCACTGCTAAGGACCATGGCTGTGCAGCAGGCCAACTGCTGGGGAGCCAAGAGCAGCAGGCGCCTGGGGAGAAGCACGTGCTCCAGCTGGCTGAGCTGCACCTAAAAGCTCCCTGCAGGCAGGACAGGCAGGTTTAGGCCCGTGCTTTGCCATCCTTAGCATTTACTGACTCTGCATGCTGGGGACACTGGTCCTGCCCAGGCTCCCTGTTCAAGGGGACACAGCAGCACCCTGGCAACTCTTGCAGGCTGAGCGGTGAGCCATTCAGACAGGCAGTGGGCAGTACTGGGGACGCCTGCGCATGTGCCTTGTTTCCTTGATCGTGGATGCTTCACAGGCTGCCTGACTCTCACCAAAGGCAATGATGCTAACTAATATAATGATATCTGAGGGAGAGCCAGCAGGTCCAGCTGAGGCATGAGGGGCATTTCCGCATGCAGGTTTGGCTGTTAGGTACTTCCTAGGTAGGAGAGAGATCAAAACCAGTTGCACACCACTGGGTTTAGCCAAATAACGTAGTTTCTAGGTTACATGGATCTGTTACTCTTTGTCTTCCCACTGGGGTTTTAGTGACCTAAACTAGGCCTTTACAGCTAGCTTCTACAATGCAGATTTTGTTCAGATTTGTTCCTGGGAGTGCCTGTTTCAAAATGAGAATGTCAGTAAGCAGGAGGATTTGCTTAAAGGTTCCAGTATCCTTCCAACACCAGTTCACAGTGCCAAGGATGGAATGTCAAAGGCCCCTGGTTAAATGCTTAGTCTGGGTTTGATATAAAATCTCTGGCTCCCCGCCGCAAGCGGGAGCTCTCCACTGCTCTGCCTGCAGGTGTACATGTAGGAGGTGTTCCAGTAGGAGACCTGTAGCCTTCACAGCCCTTACCTTGATGGTGTGATGATATGCCTCATGCACCAGGATGAGTTGTTTCCCCCCAGGTAACCATGTCTTGGAGTGTTTTCAAAAGCCACACCGATTCTGTACTCTGTATCTTCCTCAACTTCCACCTCCCAGTAATGCTTTCCTGGAAATGGGATCAGACTGCCCAGAATCCCAATACACCTGTGGGAGACAGGAATATGTGCTTTGGCAGGGACTCTCTGCAATACTTTTTACAATCTTTAGGTGTGTAATGTACCTGGACATTGCATACCAATAAACAAAAGCCACTTTCGCTGTCTCCTTAGCAGTGCAGCATGGATTTTTGACTACAGCAAAGTCTACATGCTGGGAACCTGACACAGAACCTGCAGGTTTCTTTGTGATACTTGCCCTGTTTTTACCTGTGGGTAGCTTTGTATAAATGAGTGCCCTGGGCACTTTCAGGAATAGTTTCCACAGCATTGTGTGCTGCCTGGGTTTTCTGGGAAAGTTATTATTTACTAGAAGAGAGAGTGCTCTGGGGAACCCCAGTATAGCAGGGGAAAAAAGGCTACAGATTCTGTATTTTCTTTCCAAACAGCCCAGAGCTTTAAATGTCACTTGCCATCAGTAGCTGAGTGCTATAACAGCATGAAACTCCTGGGGCAGCTGGGGAGGGGGAGACCTACCTATGCTGTGTTTGGAGAGACTAGTAAGAATTGAAAATAACCCATGCCAAATGCTTCTGAAACACCTAACCTGATTTAAGAGGGCAATGTGAATGCTGTAAGACTACACCCCAGCTTTTCCTCAGGAATACTGGACACATTAGCTGTCATTGCTGCATCACAGGGGATAGCAGGTTTCAAAACACACCTTCAGTTTTGCATGGGGAGTCGTGTACACACAGGGTCATCTAAAGCTGTAAATTGCAATGGCAAAGGATGTTGCTGGCAGACACTGCTGTGCCTCTGGGTAATGCTGAGAAAGAGCTGCAGTCAGCATTTGGAGGGCCTGATGTGTAAGGATGGGCATGCACAGCAAGGCAGCTGTACTCTGCTGCCTCAGCAGCAATCGCTTAAAGCAAGTGTACAGTTCGTTGAAAGTGCATGTAGATGGCTTGGGAATAGCTTATAGGCTGCTGAAATCAGGACTCAGAGAGGCTGTATTGCTACAGCTTGAGAATAATGATGCAAAATGGATGGGCAAACATCTGTGAACAAAATATTACCGTAGTAATGAGAGCTGCAAAGCCACCGAGGCAAACCTGAATCAGACAGTAGGAGCTGCTGTGGTTAGGAAACACAGACTTTCAACAATCACACAGACTTCACAAAGAGGAGTTTGCAATGTCATTTCCCTGTAGTGTGAGTGTTAGTCATTTCAACTAGGGAGCTTTTCCTTTTTTTTTTTTTTTTCCTACAGTGTCTTGGCATGAAAGAAGCTGCTGAAAGTTCACTGTGGCATCAAAAGCTCAGCCTCAGAGTTCAGAATGAGATGAGTGCCAGCTCTGGCTGTTTATGTGAAACATAAAAGCACCCTGTGGAAGTGGGATGAATTCCCATTTAGGCTTATCATGATGACTAATGAAGAGAACTGCCTATCTCCTGGCACTTTTCTACCAAGCCCTCTAGTAACATTGCACTTCCATGGAGGGACTAAGTTACGGGCTTGTGTTATTCTGTGTCTGCAGATGCCTGTCCTGGTTATATGTTGTTTCTGTCGTTCTGACTGGAAACATGCATTTTGGCAAGCTAAGTCTCTCATTTCAGTGGCAATTGGCCTAATTATTTTTTGAAAGGAAGATCTGTAGTCCCAAATAGTATCAGCTAGATCTTTCAGCAAGAGATTTCAAATGTTCAAGTTTAGCTTAATATGCCCAACGTGTGTAAGCAGTTTTGTATGTAATTGTGGCTGGCTGCATCCGTAATCCTCTGTATGAACTTGCATTAACTTCCAGGTGATGCTTAAGTTCCAAAGAGCAGCTACAGAGAGAGATTTAAATTCACAAAATTAATGAGAGCTTCTGAAAGCCCCATTAAACACTTCCTGGCATCTATTTAAAAAACCCAAACAGACTAAATGTGCTTTGAACTGCACAAACCTCTTTCAAAGAAGAGGTTCAGGTGCCCAGAGCACAGACAGGGTTTTTTTGCCCATTCCGTAATATTTGCTGTAGTGCACAAGTTCTGCATAAGTGTTTGGTGGTTTCCAGCTATACAGAAACAGGCCCCAGATCTCCAAGGGGCTCTATCAAGGCCCTTGGCAGTTTGCAGAGGAAGGGGCAGGAGAGAGGGAGCAGCAGCCAGCAGAGAGGAGCAGCTCCTCAAGTCTTGGAATTATGCAAATACTGCATCACTGTAGTTAAGAGAACCTAATAATAATGCCTTTGTAAAAAAAAATCCCACTAGTGCTATATTAAGAGTATATGGGGTTGGATTTTTTCCTTTTTTCTTGGGACATTTTTCTGGGGTTTTTTGTGGCTCTGTAAAGAATTAAACGAGAAGAAAGTTTTGGAATTTAATAGAAGTCAGTGCAAAGGGAGATGTTGTAGATAACATGTATTAATCAGCCTAGAAATTCTCAGAAAAGAGAGGCAAGCCACAGGTGCTCAGGAACAATAACCCCAGTGAAAGTATGGGGCCTGGATAAATGGATAGGAAGTTTTACTCTCCAAGGAACTATGGGGAAAGCCTACCATTTCAAACCGAATAGTTCTCTTAGAAGCCCAACTTGAAATACCTTAAACTAAATCTGTTTTTTTAAAGGATGAGTAATCCCATGATTTTAAAGGACTGGCAAAGATGTTTGCAGTTGTCTAAAACTGAAGACAACCATAGTCATTTACGCAAAAACCAGAACAGAAAACCCCACTATACATTATACACACACATACAGCCTGGAAGTTCCACTTGGTCGGTGCCTGTTCTGAAGTTCAGGAGAGTTGCAATACCAGTAAACCTTTTTAGTGGATTTAAATTCAAGGTAGGGGTGTGTTGTGGGCGAAGCAGCTGCAAACCACATGCTTTAGTTGCAACTGAAATTCTTCTGTATACCTTGTAAAGCTGTTATCATAGACAGGCAGATCACACTCTGGGTTTTCCAGTTCATCGCATGCAATTGTGAATCCGTCATCTAGAATTGCCAGTAAAGGATGGGCCGTGTCCTCGTTAAGGCAGAAGTAGGTTCCTGCAAGAGAGAATGCCTGAGGATAACTCCAGCAACTCTGTATGGCATTAGGATTTGCATCAAGGGCGCGGCGAGATGTTTGGATCCATAAAGAGATTAACCAGTGCTCTGGAAGGAACCTGTGGCTGACATTGAGTGGACAAGGTTATCAATTTGGAGTTTTTCAAATAAATGGATGTTTTATCACTTAATAGTGTTTCATTACAGCCTTGTGAACAGCAGAAAAGGGGCCTTAGCCTGGTTTTGAACCCAGCCTGGGCTCAAAGCTACAGGCATTGCACAGGAAGTAGCTGTTCAAAGATGAGAGGTCCTCCCTGCAATGGACTGTCTGGTTTCAAGTAATTTTCCACAGAGCTGAAGTGATCTATTTTTAATCACTGAAAGGAGAAGGTGGGGCTTAAAGGCCTCTATGTGGCCTCATTCTTCCACATAAATGGTGGGCAGTTTGAAGAGAAGGGGTCTCTACAAAGGTGCCACACACATGCAGCATCCCTCATGCTTTGGCACCTCCTCACCAGATCAGCCCTTGGAGAGGTAAGTCAGCTAAGCCCACCCAGGATAAAAGGACTTCTGTCTTTCTCTCCTGGGAGTCTTCACAAAGTAGGTCTGACGCACTGCGCTCCGATAAAGCAGCCACGTGCGTCACAGCTGCCGTTTGTAGTTGGTGTTTGTGTATCTAGCCCAGTAAGAAAGAATCAAAGGTCATTCCCAGTGTTGGAGGTGAGCACTTGCAGCTGACAGATAAATTTGCATCAGCTGTTTGCATAATGTTGACTCAGGGAAGATGAATCCATCCATGTTAATCCCAAATGAAATCATTATAATCAAACTGCAAGTTACTTCAATGCAAATACAATACAAACAATGACAGGGCAATTGTAGGCATGTGCTGCTGAAAACAAACACACGCTCTGCAGGCAGAATTAGCAAATTCAAATACTGAGTTTGATTTAAACAGTTGAAATACACACAGACAATGGTAACACAATGACAGTCTTCCTCTCCAGCAATTTAAGAATGACCATTTCTTTTCTGTAGTGTCACTGATATGCAGCAGACAGGTTTCTTACTGGGCAGATTAATGGGTGTGGTGAGCTTGCTGAATCAGCACAATTTGCAAATCTCTCACAGCAGGTAAGGACAGAAGAGCCAGGTATGGTGTGAATGCATCCGTGAGTGATGTGGGAGGTTCGAGACAGCCCAGTGAAGTTGCAGCATCTCGTAGTGGTGAAGATGAAAACAGGTGTCTACCTATAACTCATTAAAATGAGCTTTGATTAGATAGTTGGGAGGGGAAAGGGCTTCCCACTTCCCTTTTGGGGAGAAGGTCAATCCTTGCCCAGCGTGGCACTGAGAGCAGAGATGATAATGCCGTGTCTGTTACCAAATGCAAAGCTTCCAGCTGAAAGCTGAACTGCCTTTTTTGCTGATGAACAAAGGCAACCAGCCCTCAGGGCTTCCCCAGCCAAGCTGGAGATGTTCTAATATACGGAGAGGAAGATTTTGCATATCCAAATGACTGGAAAGTGCTGACTGACTGTCTCAGCCATTCTCTCCAGCAGCAGCATCACTGCAAGGTAATCTCTGAAGTAAAGTAAAATTGCACTACAACTTTCTTAGTTGGTGTGTCAGTATTTGGCAAGCTGGCAACATCTGGGGGTGTTGAGTTGATATTGTCTTTTAAAATGTTTAGAAATTAATAACTTTCACGTAGCAAATGTACTGGACAGAATTTTAAATAACAGAGCTAAAGCAATGCACTTATTGTTACAGAAAGTGGTGGGTTTTTTTCATTCCCCAAAGGTTACCAGGTGTGTCATTAGATGTAAGAGATTAGGGCCTGATCCAGAGGCCATTGAAACCAGCAGGAATCTTTCAGTTGAGACAAGAGATGTTACGATAGGCTGCTGGAGTTGTTCTGAGTTGTACAGTACCTGTGGTGTGTATCAGGACAGGTTCACTTCTTTCACTGGAACCACCCAGGTTTAGGGCTCTAACACAGATGCGATAGCTTTGTGTTGGCTGGAGGTGAATTAGGACTTCACAGTTAGGAATCCCAACAATAGATCTACAGAAAATAAATCCATGGAAAACAATAGAGTAGAGAACAAAGGTAGGTCTTTGAGATTATTTTTCTGAACAGCAAAGAAGAAATTACAATATCAGCTTCTCTTGTAACCCTTCAACAACACTTACATTGCACAGTTGCCAGTAGTGGGGGCAAGAGATACTCTGTGACAGACTATGCAGATTTTTTATATTTGCTTCTGCCCATACCCTGTATAGTCATTTTCTACTAACATTGATACAATTAATTTTACTAGGAGGAATGTTTACAAAGGGGAATTCACTGAAGGGTCATGGGTCCTTTCTTCATGCTACTCGGTGCCACATGACTTGAGTTAGTTTAATCTCTATGAGGCATGGACTCAATAGAATGGACTCACTCAGTAATATTATCACCATCTTCTTCATCTGTCAGCTTGGACAATTCAACCACGTAGGAATCCACAGGGTTAATATCTCTAGATTCCCAGCACACCAGGGCTGCATTTTCACAGCTGCGGATCTTTTTAGTCTTTATGGTAGGTGGTGAAGGAGCTAAAAAGTAGGCAAAAGAACAATTCAGAGCTGTTGCTTGAAGATGTTTGCAACAAACATGTGTTGAAGACTTAAAAAATAGAACTAAGTTGTTTGCCAATACTATATAGTTAAAGAAACCTGCTTCCCCAGTGGACAATAAACAGCAGGCAGGGTGGTTAACAGTACTGTTCAAAGATTTAATTTGGACTGTAAAGGTCCCAAGAGAATTCATCAGAGAAGTAACGTAGATAGAGACTGATTACACAACCGTTTAATTTCTATCATTGGTTTTATCTTTGTCATAAGGGTGCATTTCTTGTCTGCCCTAAGATGTCAAAGACATCTGGAATTGAGTGCTTGAAGGTCTCATTCTGACTTGCTCAATTTAATGTCAGGATTTCACAAAATGTGCTTGACTGAACTGCAGTTACAAAGGGCAGCATAGCAGGTGAATCCACAAAATACCTACAGGCCAATAAAAGGAGGGCTGGTATCCACCTGGCAGAACTGGGAGATTTGAGCCTTATTACCAGCTTTTCTACATCCTCACACTTAAATAAGTTATTTTGTCTCTGTACGTCTGTTTCTTCAACTCTAAACCAGGGACAACTGGCCTGGTTGGTTGACTCTCCAAATAAAAGCAGGAAATTCCCATGCAGTCAGTGGACTTATCAGAAGAAACAAAGAGCCCAGAAAGCATTGCTGGCACAAAATTCAGACATGGCTGTGAATTTCACTATGAAGGTCACATAGTCATATGAATAAAATATTTTACCTGTTACATAAACTGCTCTTTCACTTGGTGGACTGATACCAGAGGCATTTAAAGCACTGACCGAAAATTCATACTGTGTATTCGGCAATAGATTATTAATGGTGCAGTATGTTTCTTTGACTTTTAGCGTATACTCTGAAATGAAAACAACAAAGCATGTACAGTGACTTTACACTGCTACCCACTCTTCCCCAAAGCTGCCTCAAGTAATGAAGCTGAGGTGCATTGTTTTGTGTGCCGAGTTCAAGAGAGCTCCTTGTGCTCTGTACTCTTTGATTAGCTGTCAGGCTGTTTCACCATGCCTTCCTCTAAGGAGGCATAAATCAGATAATGCATCGGCTTCTGAAGGAGCCGCATCATTCAGGAAAGAAAACCCAGAAAGAAAGATGACCCACCTGTCACTGAATTTTTTTCTAAAAAGACCCTTCATGTTCCCACTCCAGGGATGTTGCCTTGTCAGCTAATCCCAGCAGTGGGACAAGAGCTGAAGCTATTTCACTACTCATTTTTCATTCTTCGATTTGGATAGGTCTGCTTTTCTTTCTGAACTGGCCATTTGGCACTCTACTGGCTTCCACTTTTGCTGGAGAACTGACTGGGTGTTTTCAGTAAAAGGTTCTGCAAGAATATTTTTAGCAAAGGCAGTTTTGCTACAAGGCTGGGACGTTTTAGTATGGTTCTGTGGTTCTTTTTTTGTGCAGGTGGGTGATGGGGAGTTACAGCCTATTATTAGCACTGAGATAAAACTAAAATGACTGTGGAGGTTTCATTGGGCATGCTGATAAGATGACAATTTGCCTTCTATAAAAACACTATGCCTTGCAGGGGATGTAGCGCATGTGCCTGACACAGTGCCCACCCTCCAGGAAAGGACATGCTGCTGTTGAGACCTGACTCCATCCACTGTCCCCTTCCCATGCTTGCTAACCCAGCTGCTGCCCCGTCCTGACTTTGCTCCTCCTGTGATGGGGCCTGCGGCAGCTGGCAGCATGGCAGACCAGGCAGGGAAAGAGTGACAAAGCCAGAAGCAGGACATGTGGAGGCAGATCTGGCAGTTTTGGTAGTGGAGGGAGCACACTGGTTGCCACTGCGAGTCCAGAGGCACTTTGGAACCAGCTGGTTTTGCCAGTGGAGGGCTGAGGTGTCCCCTTGGGTCCAGGCCTCCTTACCTGCTTGTTCATCACTGTGCCTTTCATTGCTCACTGGTTTATAGGACAGTTGGTAGCACTCAACAGTGTCATCTGAGAAGAGGCCCCAGCAGACTCTCAGTGAGGTGCCTGTTGCTGCATTAGGAGCCTGGGGATTGATCACAGGAGCACAAGGAGCTGCAGAGGGGAAAACAGGTTGGTTTTTGAATGTATAAGCATGGATTGTTGTTCACAGGCAAGCACCTCTCCTCTCACAAAGGTGTTTGCACAAAGCCCAGGCATTGAATAGGCTCATATTCTTCCCACATGGAGAAAACTTAGGAGCTGACCTTACAAATAGTTGCAGATAATATCATTGGTGTATGAGCTAGTCTTGCTTCAAATCAAAATCTAAACAAAATACCTAAGCCTCAGCCTAACCCTTCTCTGTAAACTTGACCTCCCCTGCCTCTGAGGAGTGCTGTCCCCAGTGAGCTAGCGTAGCCCTGCAGGAGCAGCTTCTGACACGCACTGCGCTGCTGCAGACCAGCCCAGGGCTGAGGAGCCTCTGGAGGAAAGATGAGAGAAAAGCTGTACAACATGGGGTCAGCAGCACAAGCAAACAAGTAGAAAATGCTGTTTTACTTTAAGAAAACACAACGTATGGGCGTTAAAACGCATACTGTTCTTTCTGACCATTTGTGGTGTGCCAGAAAAGACTTAAAGTCTTTTGTATTTTAATTTTTTTAATTATTAGAAATTTGTTTGGGTTTTGTTCTGTTTCCTGTGAATAATAGGAAAAATGTTTGTTAAATAGCAGAGGACCAAGCCACTGACGTCTGGTTATTTGAGAGAAGCTGTGCAAGTTGTTTAAAGCAATCTGATGTCCTGCTCTGCTTTGTTCAAGCAACTACAAGGTAAGACAAGTTATCACCAACTAGGCATGTCTGACCCCTCAGCAGAAGGAGGTAGTCTTTGTGCATCTTCTAGGAAACCCTCCAACAAAAGCAGGGATCTTGGTAATTCTGGTAATTTTATACAGAAAAAAAAAAAACAAAAACAAACAAACAAAAATTTTTAAAAAATAGCTTCTAGTGTCTAAATATAGGCAAACAAAAAAATGTAGAGAGAAAACCAGGGAGAAGGTAATTCTGCCTTTACAATTCTCCCTTAAAAGAAGTAATGGACTTCTGTTTAATACATATCCCTAATTAAATGTAAATAGGACTGAAATAATGATCACATAGGAAGAGTACCTGGAATAGTATTAATGGAGTTCATTAGTTGCTCAACTTCAGAGAAATCTATGACCCGCTCTTCAAAGTCTGGCAGTGTTGAAAGCTTTAAATTTACTTCTTTCTTTAAGAATTCTTCCAGCCTGTAATTGTAGGAAAAAAATAAATGTGTAATTGGAAGTACCATAGTGTTGGAGATACCTTTCTATTACACCTATTGGTAAGAGGAAAAGAACAGCAAACTCTGAAATAACTTAGAATAAAGTTTTCATAGCTGCACAAAGGCCAGCCTCCCCATGCCCTTTGCCTGGAGGGAGGTGGTCACGCATCAGATCAGTGCGCCAAGGTGCCGAACAGAGCTGGATGCTGATGGGACTGAGGGACCAGGCTCTGTGTGCCCCGCTCATGCGGCGAGCCGGCTGCTGCACACTGCGCTCCCACTGAGCAGGCGGGTGAGATTTCCCCAGCACCCCTCCATGGGAAGCAAGCTGTCAGCTCCATGACTTTGATTAGTTTGAATTTATGACACTATTACTAATTCAGGACCTCATGGTTATAGGTGTTGTAAATTTGAAACAAAGGGGTGTCTTTTCTCTGTGTTTTCGTAAATGATGACAATTTAAATGGGGTGGTTTTTTTGCAATGGATTTAGTGTGCCTTAAGACTTCTTCCAATTGCTCTAAGATCTTCCAGTAACTGTTTTGAGCTCCCACAGCTAGACTTTTTACCCCTCTACATTAATGCATAAATAAGTCTGTTACTAATCTATTTAGGGAGCTCAGTTTTAGTCAGATTTATACCCAGAGCATTTCTTTCATGATCTTTAGCAATCCTGTTTCTCAGTCGCTGAAATTAGTTCCTTATGACTAAGCTGAAAACAGTGATGCTCTAACTCTCCTTTTGAGCTTTTGGAAATTGGTTCAAAGCTAGTTTTGAGTGTTAAACTTCTTAGAGCAACTTTTCCTGCTGCAGTTTAAACCAGAAATACTAAAGATTTCAATAGCTCTAGTAGCTTAGATAACATCTGTGTGCCTGAACGAAGTCCAGAACATGCAAGTGTCTCCAAAACCAGGTCCACTTAGCAGGAAGAAATGTGACACAAAATTCTAGACTGTGATACTACCTCTCAACCATGGTTACTGCTGCCTGTAGAAAAAAAAGAGAGAGTGTTAAGGACAGCAAAGATACATTTCTACATTTCTTGCGTTAGTCCAGAGTCAGACTACATCATGCTGTTGACTCACAGGTTTTTACATGAATCGTCCCAAATGCAGCCCTAGAGTGAACTAATAGGCTCTCACCCAGCTCTGAGAATAAAGCTGTGCCTGACTGTCCATTCAAATGGACAGATCTTGGCTGAATTTACAATAAGACAACGTGCAGCAACAGGCAGTGACCGGTGTCTACCCATCTAGACTCTAGCCTGTATCCTTCCTCAGTTGTCCAAAGTGCCAAGAGATGCTTCACAAACAAAAAACAACAGCTGGTGAAGAGAATTTAGTGAAATTATCTGCACTGGAGGCAGTCTGAGCAGTCCACATTAGAGAAAGACAGATGTACGGTCCCCAGAGAAACCTAAGCAGCTGAGAGCTCATGACCATAAGCTATTCACTTCATGGTGAATAATGGTTCCTAGGGGTGATGTAAAACTGTTTATGAGCCAAGGAGAAAATAAGGTTATTCCAGAGATGCAGAGGAATGGGAAAAGCCAGCTCGTGCAAAGAACTCAGCAGGTTGGAGTGACACAGCAAGCTGATCCACTGGAGCAGACTGGAGGTGTTAGGAGATCTGTTTACTGCCCAGTTCAGAAGTTACTGTAGCTGTGCTATAGAAATGCTCCCATCCACCTGAGTCACAGGACAACTCAGGTTAGAGCAATCACTCATCAGCAGTGAAAATTCTCTTCTTTTTAAAATTATTTTTCTACCTGCTAAAGAAAAACAACTTCTTGACACCCCCTCAACAGCAGGATTCCTCCGTCACTTTGCAGGAGCTCCCGGTATGTTTAGTTTGGAGCCTCCTGTTCGACTGAACTTCCCGACAAAATGAGCAAGAAAAAGAAACATCTTCTAAAGGGGTTGCATCAGCCTGTCTGCTGTAAGCCCAGAATAGAGCAAGAGAGCTGAGTCTCCATGAGGCAATGAACACTAAGTGCTTCCAGTGTTTCCAGAGATAAACTTTTTAGAGAGATATCTTCTCTCTGAACCCCAGCGAGACTCACAAATCATTGAGCATCCAAGTTACAAACTTCTGCTGCTGCTTCTCCATTTTGGCCCCATTTTGTTGGCCCACTAAGGCAGTGCCACCATGCCAAGCACCTGGAGCAGTGACAGCAACGTGGACCAAGCACTCTAAATGTTCTCTAGCAATAAAGCCACTTGGGACTTCCCAGCTGGGGACTACTTGCAAGCAGCAAAGAGCAATTTAGGAGGGGCTTTGCCAGTTAAAGCTCTTTACCTTCATAAAATCAGCTTTGTCATTTTCCAGTAGAAGCTCCTGGGTTTTTTCTGTCAGCTCCTTGCAGGTGTCGAGGTGTTCCCCACAACTGACCAGCTGCCCATATAAAGCTTCCAGCTTCTGCCTCTTCTCTTCCCCAAGTGCTTCCAACTGTTCTTCGTACTTCTGAGCAAGTACTTGCACTGCATCGTTGTAATGCACCTCAAAGTTCTGCTCCTGCCTCCCAAAGTTTTCCTGCAAGGCATTTGGGAGTTTGTTCCTTGGTGTCCTCCACAGGTCAGCCAGAGAAAAATCTTACTCAGGTCTGCCTAAAATTCTCCTTGCCACGGAGGTAATGCCAGTACACAGAAGCTGTAATTTGACTAATTGGGATTTGTCCTAATCATTGACCCCCACTGACACACAAGAGACTGTTTGATTTGGTTTCAGACATAGGAGCATCAGAAATTATAATAAAAACCAATGATGCAAGTCAACTGTCTCCAACTTAAGCCCAGGGACCACAACTAGGGATATATCCTAGCCATAATCTCACACATGTTTCCACCAACACAGTCAAACACATCCTTCCATGAAAGAAACCATGGCAACCCAGTGGGATCCATGGATTTGTGCTGGGGGAGCTGAGCAGCTAATGCTAGTATCCTTACTCATTGCTGGAGAGAGCATTAGGAAAGAAGATTTAAGGAGCAGGCAAGGCTTTATTGCCAGCAGCTGCCCACTGCTCAGGCACCAATGTCCTTGTGTGCCACATGCAGCAGAGAAAATACAGTAGATGCCTTGAGTCAGTGCTTCAGTTTGACTTGCTGCCACTGTCAAAACTGTTCTAACCCCAGTACCACAAAGTTAGCCCAAGAAAAAATGCCTTACCTCTACAGTGATGAAGATTTCTTCCAAGTGACTGGCAAAGTTTTCCATCTGAGCAATCTGCTCTTCCAACTTGCACATGTTTTTATGAATCTCCTCCTACCAAAACACCCAGCATGATTGTTAGCATAACTGAACACTGTTTTAGAGGCACCACAAGAGACTTGTATTATTCTTACCTTTTCACATTCCATGGCATTGGGGAGCTGAGCCACTTCATGATCCTTGTGCTCACCGAACAGTTTGTCAAAAGCTCGGATCGGTATTTTGCAGGTATAACAAAAAACATCTGCTGCTTCCTCCTCCTCACTGATAGTCTGACTGTTCCACTCATCTGACATGCTGCCGCTGCTAAGCCCCTCTCTGGACCATATGTGGCTCTCAGCCTCATCCTCTGTTTTGGCTTTGCTCTGATCTTCATCTTGAGAGGCCTCACCAGGAAGTCCCCGTTGCTTTGTGCTCTGACTTTGATCTTTCACTGGAGAGCTGATTTTTGAAGCATTAAATGTGGGGCCTTGTGATCCTGCTTTTCCTGTGCGAGTAGGTGGCCATCTGCTCTCCACCATCTCCAGACGTCCTCCAAGAAGCTCAAGCTCTTTTTCTCTGTCCTCATCAATTCCATACATCTTAGCCAACTCTGCAACTTCCTTTTCCAAGTCATATCCAGCTTCTTGTGATCGCTGAAATTTTTCGCTACTCAATGCAACCTCCCTTCCCATATCCCCCAGAGATCTGTCTCCTTGACCAGATAGCTCTTCAGGAAAGATATCAAACCTCTCCTTTGATCCATAAAGATCCATGTGATAAAATATCAAGCCTTCAGCCTCAGTCTCACTAGACTCTGGGACTGGTGGGGAAGCTGAACGACCAAGTGACTGGTCACTAGCTTCATACTGTCTTGTGCTGCCAGATCTAGATGACATTGGTATCCTCAGTGAGGCTTTTGAGATGGTGAGTCTCAATCCTGTAAAAGGTAAGAAAGATCCTTAACTACATAGACACCAAGCATGAGTTTTTCTTGCTTAAAAATATATAGATGGAATAGGCTTGGCTGAGGGCTGCTCAGGGCCTGGAGGTAGGCATGGGAAAGGCCAAAGCCAGTGGCTTCACTTAGGAAGTGAAGCTTCTAAAGTAAAGCCATGGGGAGGCTTGCTTTTTTCTCACCTCTGCAACGCACAGCAGAAAGCTGTCTCTGGTGTGTATCCTATGTTTTCTGAGTGGCTCATCAGTGACCCTGATGTCTGATTTCTAAACTGTGGAGCAGTCCATAGTCAGTAGTAGCAGTGTTTCCATACTGTAGGATTCCCTCTCTTGCGACCACTGATGCCACATAACACACCAGTAAATGCCCTGAAAAATGCTGTTCTGGGTTTCTCAAGTTGCAGTTCTTGATACTAAAACTTGAGGTTTCTTTTAGCGTGATTCTTAGTGCAGGTCTCAGGTCCTTTCTAGAAAACAGGGAGAAATACTGCCCTTTGGGGGTTCTCAGGTGCTGTGAAAATATCTATTTTAACATAAGTGAAGCTCAGAAAAAAGATCCATGATGATCTCCAAGATAAAACTAGGCAAGTCATTGATCTCTGAACTGAAAGAAGTCCGCTCTGCCCTGGAGCTTGCACACTTTGCCCATTCTGTGCATTGAGGGAGGTGTGAAAAGAGCAGGTGGCTGTGAAATGCAAAGCTGTATGATAAAGCAGGTGCATGTGGGACAACATTAAGGGTGCAAACGCAATTTTAACACTGACTCCCCAGGGCCACTCTTTCCAACCAGCCTTTATTAACAACAGCACGTGAAGTGATGCTAGTACAGGGACAGTGCTCTCTCAGAGCTGGAACATCCCCACAGCCCTCCACTGTTCACCAGCACAAACAAAATCACAGCTACAAAACAGCTCAGGCCAATTTTATCAGCATTTTACTACTACAATCAGAAGAGTTCATGGAAGGATTTCATCTGAATATGAATGAATCTATAGTTACATCTAGTCCTAGTGAAGTGACAAATAAGAAAGCTTTAAACGCACTTTCTTACAGAAAAAAGCCAAAAGTTCAGTCAGACATCAAGGTTATCAGAGCTTCTGCCAAAGCTTTCACGTAAGCTTTGCTTTCAGACTACTTTTTATGGTCTTTGTCATTTCGAGTACTTGCTATCACCTCAAATTTATTTCATTAATATTTTACAAATATTCCTGAGGATGACTTAGCTAACAAAGTCAACACAGTTCATGACTTGTTAGAAAGCAACTTCTCAAACTGGTCACAAATGCTAAGAAACTTTCCATTCTCTGGTTTTATCAGTGACTAAAACCAGTCCAGCCTACTGGATCTGTAAGAAAACACACACAGAAGTTCACCGTTTGTCTTCTAGCATGGCAGACATGGGTGTGGATTCTACAGCTACCAATATTTTACTACAGACAAAAACACTGAAGTTAGGCAGAAATAATATTTATTCTAAAAGCGATAAAATAAATCATGCAAATTCTAACATATTAAACAGAGAAAAGGTCTTGATACATACCAGAAAATGTTGTCTGGCTCCTCTAAAGACTTTTTTCCCCATAATTATAACAATAAGGCTTGCTTTAGAAGCTACTACTAACTAGAGAAGTGAATTAACAAGTATTTTTCCTACCAAAATGAAATTAAATTAAAGAAATTAAAATGAGCATAATTAAGCTTGTCTGGAACCCTGCTGCCTAAATAAGATTTTCAGATGATTGCTCACTGTTTGCTCCATTTACAGGCACAGATACAATTACAGTGAAGAATGTTTAAGTCCGTGACCATCAATTATCGAAAATATATAACAAAGAATTTTACTACCTACAAACTTGCCTTCTATCCTAAGACGCCATAAATTCTTCTGATAGCTCAGATGGCATCAAACTTCACATTTATTTCCCTAGTGAAAATTAATTCACATGAAAGCAATTCCCTGCCACTTTCTTATGACTGCAGTTGGAAGACTTATTGCTGTAACCCTAGACCGCCGCTTTGCTCAGATAGGGACATGCCAGCAATGAGCAATGGAACAAATATAGATGTGCCCTGGCTGTCCTTCAGCAGCGTGCTACTTGAGTGTCACCAGTGTCACTTGAATGTCATACACTGAAAAAAGGTTGGTTCCTGGATCTGAAGTACTTGGAACAATTATAGAGAGCCCTCGCTAAAGCCAGAGCACCCTCTCACTTTCTGAGGTGGCATTAAGAAACCCTGCTGAGTGCCGTCACTGACTCTAGGTGTGATTTCCAAGGCTGTGGTGCTGGCCACAGTATCGTGTGTGGGATGCACCAAATGTGCATCCCGCACAAACTAACTCAAATGGCTGGACGCATGCTTATGGCATTGCTGCACAGTTAAATGGAAGCATCTGTTCTGTCCTTTGCAAATGTTTAATGGCAAAGTCCTTCTCTCCATTAAATTAGCAGAAGCTTTACTATGGGGCTGAGTTGGAATCGAGATCAGACTGTGGAAAAAAATATTACAATTCAGAATTTAGAAAAAAATCAGAAATCATAATGTTGGATATACTTATTATACATACATCCCCACCCTGTGTGTGTATGCTAGACCTCTGGAAAGCTAATTATAGTGAGGAAAGCAGCCAATAGCCCAGCTAGGGAACATATCCCTTTGGTCTGCACTTGGTAGGTGTTCACCTGATGAAAAATGGGCTGTATATTACCACTGATTATTGCTTACTGTAGCACTCGAGCTTTATGTATCCACTCAAACCCCCAGTTGTCCAGCACATGTAATCTTCTGCTTGTGAACATGCTACGGAGCCAGCCTTGCTGGCAAGAGATTTTTAAGCACATTTGGGAACCTGCATTGTGTATGTCTTGAGCTCAGGAGACAGAACACAGGGAAACGCGGATTGGATCTCGACACACCTCTGCTATTTCCTCTTTTTCCAATTAAACTTGGTGTAATTTCCTCACATTTCTAGCAGTGCAATTGTTTGCTGTTTTGGCAAGGAATTAGGAGTTAATTACCCATGTAGTCGTGAGCTCATTACTGCTGACAGTGCCTCTATTATCTGTGAGATCAGAGCAGAAATGGTTTCACATAAATGATGTGTAGCCTTTGCTGGAATGTTAACATTTACACTATCAGACAGATTTTCTTAATTTTTTAAACTAGAACTTATTTTTGTCTTTATACTGTCAAGCTACGCTATCTTGCAGGCCTTAATTATTGAAAAATCAGTAATGTCAGCTTTGCTTCCAAGGAATAAACATTGTTTACCGTGAATTAAATTCTGCCTTTCACACAAGCACTGGGTAAGAAACCCCTTTGCTCCCCTCAGAGGCCCATGAGGCAGGATTTGGGTGGTGTAATAAGTATGACGAGCTTAGGACTGAGTTGCTATAAGGACAAGCAGCATTTGACCGTGAGGTGGGCTGCGGCCATGGCCTCTGGGCACATGGCAGGCACTGGGGCCTGGGGCCTCCCACCGCCCCCGGGCCTCCCCTGCTGGCACAGCGCCTCCAGTTTGAAGCCTGGGCAAGGGCCGGGAGGTTTCGGCTGGCTTCGGAGGAGGGAACAAGGTGTGAAGTTTCGCCGGGCCCAGAGGACCGCTGGCTGGGAGGGAGCGGCTGGCGCACGGCCGCTCTGCCTCGGCCGGCGGCCAGAGCCGTCCGCAGCTCACACCCCGGCGGTGCGGGACGCCCGCGGTG